>OY763888.1:27492702-27804452 GCA_963667165.1 Barbarea vulgaris | reverse complement strand
AAAAGCAAAAAAGTGAAGATGTAGCAAAGCGTTTACAAGCTGAAATACAAAGCATTAAGTCTCAGAAGGTTGCTTCTTGTTCAGCTGCAGCTATTGGATTAGTTCTATAATACTAAATCACATCATCTTGATCTTCACTTGACATTTGTTCTGGCGTTTTGTTATCCAGGTTCAACTGCAACAGAAGATGAAACAAGAGGCTGAACAATTCCGAAAGTGGAAAGCTTCTCAAGAGAAGGAATTATTGCAGGTACTTTATCTCTATCCACTTCATCGTCTCCTTAATTTTACTTCAAAAATTTTAACTTGTACAGATCTCAAGTTGTAAAATTGTTTTTGGCCTTTTGGGTAGCTTAAAAAAGAAGGAAGGAAGACTGAGCATGAAAGACTCAAACTCGAATCCCTCAATCGACGTCAAAAAATGGTAAAGATCTTTATGAAATATTTATCTTTCTCCCTCTTGAGAGAACACTTTTTCTATCCAATGAGTGGCGGAATAAGAATCTCAAGTGAAAATGCATCTTAATGTCTTGCAGGTTCTTCAGAGAAAAACAGAGGAAGCAGCAATGGCTACTAAAAGACTTAAAGAGCTGCTAGAAGCACGCAAGTCTTCACCACGTGATATATCAGGTACCCTATTTGCCAAAACACACTTCATTTTGTTTTTTGTTTCTATCATAATCCGTTGCTTTCTTTTCCAGTGACTGCCAATGGTCAACCACCAACAAGACAGGTAACAAGAACTCTTAATTTCGATACGGATCGGCCATCCTGCGCAATTATCAACTGTTTCCTCTCATACTCTTTGCAGACGAACGAAAAATCTCTGCGGAAATGGCTTGATAACGAGCTAGAGGTTATGGCAAAAGTACATCAAGTTCGCTGTCAATATGAAAAGCAAATTCAAGTGTGCGTCTTCAAAAGTTCTGTTTCAGTCATGTTTGTAGCTGCAAACTTCTTTCTCCCAGGAAATTTTCTAACTAATAATCTACTTTCGTTGCATATAGACGAGCTGCATTGAGTGAAGAGTTAACCTCGTTGAAACAAGAGATGGAATTTGCCTCAAGTCCCCATCAACAGAAAAATGAACAGTTTAGGTACAACGTTGGACTTGAAATGCCTCAGTAGTGTTAAACCACGAAGTTGCTTGGGAGTGAAATGATTCACTTTATGACATATTTATTTTTCTCCATGTGTCAGATTTTTATCACCAAACACAAGATTAGAGAGAATAGCTTCTCTTGAGAGCATGTTGGATGTTTCCTCAAATGCTCTCACAGCCATGGCTTCTCAGCTCTCAGAAGCAGAGGAAAGAGAGCATAGCCTACATGCTAAGACTCGGTGGAACCACATTCAGTCCATGACTGATGCCAAGTGTTTACTTCAATATGTGTTTGATTCCGCTGCTGAAACTAGGTAAACAACTCTTAAGTCCGAAAAAAACACAAAATTTGGGATGAAGTGATGCTTCTTTTCTACACATGGAAGATTGATGTGGTCCTGATTTAACATCAAACAGGTACAAAACTTGGGAGAAAGACAGAGACATCAAAGAGAAGAAGGAACAACTCAATGACCTACTCTGCTTATTACAACTAAGCGAAGTCCAGAACCGAGAGATACTTAAAGAGAAAAAGACAAGGGAGCAAACATTGTCCATTGCACTAGCTTCATCATCATCATACACGGTATTTAAAATTTAATCCATCTTTTCCAAATTAAAATCCAAAAACTCTTTTGCGGGAATTTCTCATTAAAAAAATTGCTAAATTTCACTTTCTTGCAGGGAAGTTCAAGAAGCTCATCAAAGCACTATGGAGACAATAACGCTAGTGACCCATCGTCTCCATCTTCTTATCATCGAGCAACGAAGCATCTAAAATACGCCAGGCCTGGTATAGTAAATATCTCAGTGAGAGAATCAGAAGCTTTATTAGAAGCGACGAGGAAGATGAAAGCAATGAAGAAAATGGGACAGAGTGGTGGGAAGCTATGGAAGTGGAAGAGAAGTCACCATCAATGGCTGCTTCAGTTTAAATGGAAATGGCAGAAACCATGGAAACTCTCTGAATGGATAAAGCATAATGATGAGACCTCTATGCTCTTCATGTCTAAGACTCATGACGCTGATGATAATCACTCGTGGAACCGACATTGATTCACTGCCCCTTGATACATCATGAGCCTTTTACTCATACCAAAATTTTGGAAATAAAAAGTAACATAAAATCTCTTTTCTAATCATAGGTTTTATGTACACACACATCAAAGTTACCAACTAACTCCTTTATGAAAAAAAAAAAAAAAAAAAAAAACTACCTATAGAGGCCGTTAGCTTTGGCGCCGAATAAAAACAAATTTCAACATGCAGTACAATGGTGGAATATACTTGTTTCTTTCACACGTGACCGTGGTGCACGTTAGCTCCACCGCCCAAAATATGAGATTTCCCGAATGTCAAAAACAAACATCACAAATATTCATTCCCCTTCGCATCTTAAGAAAATATACACTTTTAATATTCTCTTTTCCTCCCAAGTTAAACCCCTAAAACACTCACATAATTGTTCAGAGGAATTTATCGATCTCTTCAGTCATCACAACGGTCTCCTTAATCTCTTGAATCATTTTTATCACTTCACTCATCGTCGGCCTTTGCTCTGGCGATGTCACACGGCAAAGACAAGCTGTTTGAGTCATCATCTCAAGCCCATTCTCTTCTTTTGATCTTTCCTCTTCTTGCCTCATTGCTCTTACCCAATCCAGCATATCGTTTGCCTCCATAAACGGTTGCCTCGAAGCGGTTTTACCGGTTAATAGCTCTAAGAGGAAGACTCCGAACGAGTATACATCGCATTTGGATGTTGGACTGCTTGTTGATTTCCTGATCTCTGGTGCTTTGTAGGAAGAGATGTCCGGGTCATTAGGAGGGACTGATGAGTCTGTTAAAACACTTAGACAGTAATCTGTGAGACAAGCTTCGAAGTCGTGACCGAGGAGGATGTTAGTGGACTTAAGGTTTCCATGGAATTTTGCAGTTGATTCGTGGATGTAATGTAGTGCTTGAGCTACATCTTCTGCTATCTTTAAACATGATGTCCAATGTAATGGCTTTGCCTTTGATGTTCTCGAACCTAAATTAAAAAAGACCAAGGGATAAAAACAGAGTCATTATTAGTTAGTTGATTCAGATTGTTAAGTTATATAAACACCATATCATAATATGTGACCAAGAAGCCACTGGAGCTCAAGTCGTAAGACCCCACACACACAAAATTCCTGACAAATGACTGGACTTTTCACGTGAAAATAGCACAGATTTCTAACAGATTCTTCTGTCTTCTACCTATAATTGTTCAACCGGGGAAGAAGACAAAACATATTTAATAATAAACTCCGCCATTGTCTCTATATGGTCAAGACTCAAGTCCAGAGAGAGTTCACTGAAGTGATAAAGCTGCACCACAAAAGGTCTCTGCTTTACCGATACATGTCACCTCATCAATTTGACTGAGACAAATAGAATATTCATTTAATTGGAAAACAACTCGGAAGTGACTCAGTGAGTTCAACCAAAACCTTAACGTTCTAAAATATGTAAAAAAAGGAAGAAGATGAAGATATTACCATGAATAAGATTGAAGAGACTTCCATTAGGTTGGTACTCGTAGATGACAAGTCTCTCTCCGTTTGACTGAAAATAAGCTTTAACCGGAACAAGATTCGGATGCCTAAGTCCACCAACTATCTCCATCTGATTCGCAAACTCCAAATCGCTAGTAATCGCTGTTTTAGACGGAGCAAATCTCTTCACCGTCACGATCAGATCGTTAACCATCACCGCTTTATACGTCGTCCCTACTGATCCTCTTCCTAAAAGCTCCGCCGAAGCTCGCATCAGCTGGTCAAGTGTGTACAAAGCTTCTCCGTTAACGTCGTCGCAGAAAATCAGATCTCCGTTCCTTGGGATTCGCTTTTGTGGCGGCTCCGTGGATTGAAATTGAATTTTTATTTCTTTGTTTTCTTTTTCCCGCTTCTGAGATTTGAAATTTGAATTTGAAATGTGAGATTCTGTTGGAGGTTGCGTGAACGTTGTATCTGCTTTTCGATTCGGTTCAAAGATCATCACGTCATCGTGGTCTTCGTCTCTTCGACTCTTTATCACCAACGAGAACACGACGAAGCAGAGGCCGAGGACTATCAGAGAAGCGAGGCCAATGGTGAAACCGAGAACCAACCAGCCACTTTTGCTTTTTTTAACCACAGGCGGAGTAGTCATGGATGCTCCATCGTTATCAGCGGTTTGACTGCTTTGACTAATCGGCGCTTGAGATGAAGGAGATGATGATGATGATGACGTGGCATTCGGTTTTGGTGAACCGAAGAACGGAGAAGAAGAACGTGAACCACAGGATTGGTTAATGATCTCACCGCAGAGCCCAGGGTTGGACGAGAACGAAGACGCGTTGAATCGTGACAGAGTCGCCGTGATCGGAACCGCTCCGGTGAGATTGTTTCCGGAAACGTTAAATGTAACCAAAGAAGAATGATTCAGCGGCGGGAGAGTTCCGTTGAATCGATTAAACTCGAGATTCAAAGAACTGAGTCGACTCAGAGCATTGATCTCAAACGGAATCTCACCGGAGAAGTTGTTATACGATAGATCGAGTACAGTTAACCGACGAAGAAAGAGAATCGAAGGAGCGAAAGTACCAGAGAAACCGTTTCTGCTAAGAATTAGGGATTTGAGATTGACAAGAGGAGATAAATCAGGAATCGAACCAGAGAGCGAGTTATTCTCAAGTCTGAGAACACGAAGCTGATCAAGACGACTGAGAGTCTCCGGTGAGAAAGATCCTTGAAGTCCGACGCCGTTGAGAACAAGACGAACGACGCGATCTTGAGCGCACTCGACGCCGCGCCATTGACAGTAGTCGTAAGGCTCCGTGAGAGAGTATAAAAGCTTGTTGTTGAGATCGGCGGTGGATTTGAAGGAGAGTAACGCAACGGCATCGGATGGTAAGAAGGAGTTGAAGAAGTTCGTCGCCGGGAGATGATCTGCGGCGGAGATACGGAGGAGGAGGAGGAAGAGAAGAGAGTAGAAGAGTGTCATTTTGTGAGTGTTTGTTGTGTTTCGGAGCAGAGCATCTGTCAGTTATTATTCTGATCAACTTTTTTTTTTTGGCACGCGTGTGTATGTGGTATATATATACGAGATGGATGATTTTTAATTTTTTTTTTATATTTTTTAATAATTGTCAGATGTAAGCAAAATCAGTTCTCTGTTCTAAGTTAATGTCATTCGTTACTATTTTTAATATACGGATTAATTTTGAAACGTATTTAGCTTTTTTTGTTTTTTTTTTTTTTTTTTTTGACCATTTTTTCTACGGTTACATTATATGGAATGTATGAAAATGAAATAGAAACGTAAACAAAGACACGAATTTATAATTGACATCTTCCATTTTTCACTGATCGGGAAACAAAATCTATGTGTTACAGTAAACAACGGATAATCAGATTCAAAGCATATTAAGATTTACATATATGGTTCTAACGTAGTCTAGAAAATTTCTACACGGTTAACTATAACAGAGCACTATGTGTCTATATATTGCTTGTCAGTCTTTTTTAAAATGTAATATTGCTTGTCAGTCTTTTTTAAAATGTAATTTTGCTTATCAAATACCATTTCAAAACTACAAAATTAGTTACTTTACGAACAATCAAATATCATAATATATATGCTCCAAAGTGTGAAAAAATGAATGGATAAGATTAGTTAGATGAGGTAGTTACAGACTTACAGTAATCAGTTAGTTTGTTAATTAGCTGATTACTGTGAGTAAATCTCTTTGTGTATATGAGGTAATTATGTACAGTTGTAATTCATTCAATAAACACGAGTATTTCTTAATCTCTCTGTATCATCTCTATCTCTTGCTCGTCTCTGAATGGTATTTCAGGACGGTCCACGCATGTGCTTATACGATATAATTTGTTGTTTATAAATATATATAAGTAGATAATGACAAAAAAAAAAAAGAATATACATGAAAACGAGATAGAGCATAGCTTGTTTTGCAAACTATACCTAACAAAATTAGATCGTCATTGTAAATTTTGTATTGGTACAAAGAAAATGACATCGTACGTTCACATTTGTTCTTACTCGACGCATTACTATACTATTACTTTTACCTAACCATCATACAATACAACATAATCACGTAAATTATTTATGCGATTACATTTTTAGGAGAAGGGGGGGTCGCACTGAGATTGTAAACACATGCCGAAGCAAGACGCGTGGGTTTAGAGCATGTGCAGTGGGGAGAACCCCTCTTACTCTCTCAAAAATATTATTTTAATAACTTTTCAATAATTTAATTTTTTATTTAAAATTTAAATTGTAAATAAAATTTAAAACCAATCATGATAGGGACATGTGGCAAAGGAGTCTCTCACCAGGTTCTTAGAGTCTCTCAAATGAGAGACTTGTTATAAATCATATGTGGATTTGCCACACTCTAGTTCTGTCCGTCTGGCCCATGGAGGTTCCGGCCCAAGACTTAAGTTATGCGGTTTGTACTTTTCCTATTCCTATTAGGTTTTCCTTTTATCTCTTATGTATTCATCCTTATATAAAAGAACCGATGTAACCTCATTCATTATCAGATCAGAACAATACAATACGAATTCCCCTTATTCTTCTCTCTAGTTTACAACACGTTATCAGCACGATTGTTCTAAAACCCTAACTAGAAACCGGCGAACCTAAAACCCTAATCTCACCGCCTGAACAAAGCAAAGTTCATACAGCCTACCAAGGTTACGGCGAACTAGAAGAAGACAAGCACCATTCATCAATCAGATTTCTAAAGGTAAGATCTATAAACCCTAAAACTCTAAAACCCTGAAAACGGTAAATCCTAGTCAAACTAGGAAACCCTAAAACCCTGAAAACGGTAAATCCTAGTCAAACTAGGAAACCCTAAAACCCTGAAATCGGTAAATCTTAGTCAAACTAGGAAACTCTAAAATCTAAATATATGTTCTAAATATTATTGCATGTTTGCTGGAGGGTCATGAGACCCGGATATTCTTGATTGAAATTTAATTGATACTTGTTTGATGATTTCACGATAAAATCTTAAATTTGGTTAAATAATTATGAAACCCTAACCTGGAAATTGCGCATAACCCCTAACCCTAATTCCGCATGAAATTTTGATTTCATTGATTGATGTTTTATGATGCATAAATATTGAATCCGAGCATGCACATAGGTTGATAGAATCCGCATGAGAAAATATTACTGATTGAAATTTGATAGCATGAGAATTATCACCAAACTAAAATCCGATCAACATATATATATATATATTTAGGTTGCATATCATTAATCATGTAACTCGATTTTTTGCTAAGTTGCTAGAAATATTTTATGATCGCATAAATCGTTTTACACCATGCATGAACATTGAAGTTTTTGTGATTATTAAGAGAATATGATGAATAAATTTCAGATGTCGAACATCCAAAGTTTGGAATATGCTGCCCTCACTCTTTCGGGAGATAATTACTTACAGTGGGCGTTGGATACCAAGATAACCCTAAAGTCTAAGGGACTTGGCGATTGTATCATTGATGATAACAATGAAGATGAGAAAAATAAATATAAGGCAATTTTTATAATTCGCCATCATCTTGCTGAGGGTCTAAAGGATCAGTACTTGACTATCGAAAATCCTCTAGCACTTTGGAATGAATTGAAAACGAGATATGATCATCACAGAACGTGATGCTTCCAAAGGCTATGTATGATTGGAGGAATTTGAGATTCCAGGACTTTAAATCCGTGGATGAATACAACTCAGCCCTGTTTAAAATCGTATCAAAATTGAAATTGTGTGGTGAGAAAATCACTGATGAGGAGATGCTTGAAAAGACATACTCCACGTTCCACACAAGTAACGTGTTGCTCCAACAGTAATATCGTGAAAAGGGCTTTGATACATATGCAAGTATGATCGCTTGTTTGTTGCTAGCTGAGCAAAACAACGAGCTATTGCTGAGAAATAGTTCGTTAAGACCTCCCGGATCAACCCCATTACCTGAAACCCATGTGGCCGCTGAGGAAAAGAAAGAAACACACCACGTCCAACAAGGTTTTAATAGCCGAGGAAGAGGCCGAGGCAATGGACGTGGGAGATGGCAAGGAGGACGTGGCCGCAGCTACAGTCCATACGGCCGAGGACAAGGTAGGGGCCGTGGGTATCAACCCGAATCTAACCGAGGCCGAGGAAGAGGCCGTGGCAATTTTGCACAGCCACAAAATTCAAACAATAAATCTGGATGCCATCGATGTGGAATGGGGAACCATTGGGCAAAGACGTGTAGAACGCCCAAGTATTTATGTGATCTCTATCAAGAGAGCCTCAAAGGAAAGAATCCGGAAGCTAAATTAGTCCATCAGGACCATGACGATGATTTCGATCACGAGCAAGATGACTTAATGGAATACGAGACTTCTGATTGTCTCAAAGAATAGAATGATTTCGACATTTGAGTTTTATGTTTTGATTTAGTGTTTTATTTTCTTTATGATTTACGGATTGCATGTTTATTTTTTTTTTGGATTTATGTTTTAAATTTATTTGATATTATTTCGATTTGAATAAGAAAATATTACTCAAAAGTGCCAATATATGTACCATAGCCGGTGTGGCAAATCTAATAGAAGGATATGGTCAAGCAAATATATTATTACCTAAGGGTACACATCTAGAAATTTCTGATGCACTATACTCACCGAGCTCAAAGAGGAGCCTATTGAGTTTTAAAGACATTCGTATGAATGGTCTACATATTAAGACAAAAGGCGATGGGAATAGAGAATTCCTAATGATATATGAACTCGCCAATGACCATAAGAAAATCCTTGAAACCATACCGGCCATATCTACAATCATTTACTGTGCTAAGATTAATATGATAGAAGCAAATGCCTCGGTAAACAAGGAGTTTTCCGAAAATTTCACTTTATTGCATAACCGGCTTGGCCATCCCGGTACAAACATGATGCGAAAATTATTACTAAATACTTATGGGCACACATTGAAAGAAAGAAGAGTTATCCCAAAGAATCTCACGTGTGAAGCATGTTCACTAGGGAAACTCATAGTAAGGCCATCACCAGCAAAAGTAAACAAAGAAACTTTGAACTTTCTGGAAAGAATACAAGGTGACATCTGTGGACCAATTCACCCACCATGTGGGACATTCAGATATTTTATGGTACTTATTGATGCATCCACGAGATGGTCACACGTTTGTTTATTATCCACACAGAATTTAGCATTCGCAAGATTGCTTGCACAAATAATCCGTCTAAAGGCACACTTTCCAGATTTTCCACTAAAGACTATACGTCTAGATAATGCTGGTGAATTCACGTCCCAAGCTTTTAATGATTACTGTATGTCCATGGGGGTAAGTGTTGAACATTCTGTGGCACATGTACATACACAAAACGGTCTAGCAGAATCATTTATAAAACGTATTCAGCTAATAGCTAGACCATTACTAATGAGATCAAAACTCACGATCTCAGCTTGGGGACATGCAATTTTAAATGCAGCAGAACTAATTCGCATCAGGCCATCTAGTGAACACAAATATTCCCCATCACAATTACTAACGGGTCATGAGCCAGACATATCCCATCTCAAAATATTTGGATGTGCCGTTTATATACCAATTGCACCACCACAGAGAACAAAGATGGGACCTCAAAGGAGGATGGGGATATATGTTGGATATGATTCTCCCACAATAATTAAGTACCTCGAGCCAACCACGGGTGATCTATTTAAGGCCAGGTATGCAGATTGTCATTTTGACGAATGTAACTATCCAACATTAGGGGAGAACCGGCTGGTAAAAGAAAATGCATAGAACCAAAAGGAAATTATATGGAATCAAACATCCTTAACATGGCAAGATCCTCGGACCAGAGAATGTGATATTGAAGTCCAAAAGATTACACATTTACAAAAGCTAGCTAATCAATTGCCAGATTCCTTTGCTGACCCGAAAAGAGTGACTAAGTCATATATACCAGCCGATAATGCACCTATAAAAATCGATGTTCACAAGGGACACGATCAAGTTGCTACAGAATCTAAAACGCGTTTAAAGAGAGGTAGACCAGTAGGTTCCAAAGATAAAAACCCTCGAAAATCAAAGAAAGGTGCGTTAGATGAACCCGTGGTACCAGACATGAGCGAACCAAAGGAGCCAAACAATGATGCTCGGGACGCCGAGCCTCATGGTCCTGAAGTTCTTGACAATAATGAGATCTCAACGAATTATGTCATGTCTGGAAAACAATGGAACAGAAATGATGTCGACATCAATGAAATATTTGCATATAAGGTAGCACTTGAAATAATGGACACATGCGAGGATCTAGAACCCACGTCAATATATGAGTGCACTCAAAGAGAAAATTGGCTTAAATGGAAAGAAGCTATTAACGTGGAGTTAAACTCTTTAAAGAAGAGGAATGTGTTTGGTCCTATCATAAGGACACCATTCGATATTAAACCAGTTGGACATAAATGGGTCTTTGTGAGGAAAAGAAATGAACATAATGAAATCGTGAGACATAAAGCACGGCTTGTAGCACAAGGATTCACGCAAAGACCAGGAATAGATTATGAGGAGACATACTCCCCTGTGGTGGATGCAACGACTTTTAGATTCCTAATAAGTCTGGCTATAAAAGAAAATTTGGATATGCGGTTAATGGATGTTGTAACCGCATACTTATATGGTCCACTGGATAATGAGATTTATATGAAAATTCCAGAAGGTATTGAGCTCAAAGACAAAGAAGGTTCTCGAGAACAACATTGTATAAAGTTGAACAAAAGTCTTTATGGATTGAAACAATCAGGTCGTATGTGGTATAATAGACTGAGTGAATATCTCGTCAAAGAGGGCTATAAGAACAACCCCATAAATCCGTGTGTATTTATAAAGAAATGGTCAAAGGGGTTTGTAATCATCGCGGTGTATGTAGACGACCTGAATATGATAGGAACATCTGGAGAGATTACCCAAACAGTCGAATATCTAAAGAAAGAATTCGAGATGAAAGACTTAGGACAAACGAAATTCTGTTTGGGATTACAGCTTGAGTACATGTCCAATGGAATCCTTGTGCATCAAATGGCATATACAGAAAAGGTACTCAAGAGATTTAATATGGACCAATCTCACCCGTTATCTAGCCCCATGGTTGTGAGATCATTAGATTTGGATAAAGATCCATTTGGTCCAAAGAAGGACGATGAAGAAGTCCTTGGTCCCGAAATGCCATATCTAAGTGCCATAGGAGCTTTAATGTATCTAGCGAGCCACACTAGACCAGACATATGTTTTGCCGTGAACTTACTATCTAGATTTAGCTCATGTCTAACCCAAAGGCACTGGAACGGGATAAAGCATATACTTCGTTACCTACAAGGAACGAAAGATTTAGGTTTATTTTATACTAACCAAAACAAAGATAGTTTGATTGGTTTTGCTGATGCAGGTTATCTTTCAGATCCACATAATGCTAAATCACAGACAGGTTATGTTTTTACACATGGTGGCACGGCTATATCTTGGCGATCAATGAAGCAAACTCTTGTTGCTACATCGTCCAATCATGCAGAGATTTTGGCAATACATGAAGCCAGCCGTGAATGTGTTTGGTTGAGGTCGATGACCCAACACATTAGAACAGATTGTGGATTGACTGAAGGCAAAGAGGAGCCGACCATATTATACGAGGACAATGCCGCATGCATCGCTCAACTCAAAGACTGTTATATAAAAGGAGACAGGACGAAGCACATTTTACCAAAGTTCTTTTTCACGCATGACTTACAGAAAGATGGAGAAGTGCAAGTCCAGCAAGTCCGTTCAAGTGAGAATTCCGCGGACTTATTTACCAAGTCTCTACCGACCTCGACATTCAAGAAGCTCATACATCAGATTGGAATGCGAAGATTGAAAGACATTCAGTGAGGTTCAGAACAGGGGGAGTAATGCGTGTTGTACTCTTTTTCCTTATCTCGGGTTTTGTCCCATTGGGTTTTTCTCGGGAAAGGTTTTAACGAGGCAACATCCAAAGCGCATTACGAGCTCTTAGAGTTGTGGCATCCAAGGGGGAGTGTTATAAATCATATGTGGATTTGCCACACTCTAGTTCTGCCCGCCTGGCCCATGGAGGTTCCGGCCCAAGACTTAAGTTAGGCGGTTTGTACTTTTCCTATTCCTATTAGGTTTTCCTTTTATCTCTTATGTACTCATCTTTATATAAAGAAACCGATGTAACCTCATTCATTATCAGATCAGAACAATACAATACGAATTCCCCTTATTCTTCTCTCTAGTTTACAACAATACTCATTTTTTTCTCTTTCTTACTTTTTTAATTTTTTATAATTTTTTGTGGGTGAAAGACTCAATGAGAGACTGTACATGCTCTTAGTCGTTTAGACCATAAACCTCTGAATGGGCCAAATCTTAGAACGGTCTTATTATTAATAGGCTTCTTATTTTAGGCCTTTCTTTATGTATCGAGGATTAGTAGAGCATGGCGCTCTGAGTCCAAAAGCAAAACACTTGGGCGAAGTCCACCTATTAAAATCGAGCTTAGCAACATTCAAAAAGGTGATAAGGAACATATAAAACTTTAGATGGCCATCATTGCAATTGTGTTTTTTTTTTTTTTTTTTTTTTTTTTTTTTTTTTTTTTTGCTAAAACCATCATTGTAATTGTTATTCACTTATTTGCTATTTTATTGATCATTTTTTTTTTGAAGAGATATAAATAAAGAATTGTCCCTAAAAGATATTCATCATTTCAAGGAATTGCATTTCTTCTATGTAAAATATTATAGATATGTATTTAAATTAATTAAATTATCTTAATAAATTAAATTATCATTTACTTAATCATTTTTATGGAATATATATATATATATATATATATGTTTTCATGTAATATGAATAAGGAATAAACTTTTTTAAAGTCAATTCCCTTGTAAGTTGTAAAGTTATAATATAAATTTTCCAAACAAAATTATTCACTGTTTGAACACAATGTCCCAATCCAACGGTGACTAATAAAATAAGAAAACGCAAAATGACTTTTTAATATTTTTTATATTCGGTATTGTATTGTTTCAATGTGTGTTGTGTGTGTGTGTGTTTTCTCTAGTAGTTTTTGGGCTGTTTCCTTAAGAAATAAACCAAAGCAATAAGAGAAAGAGACTTTTAGTCTGTAATTAGATCTTGTGTCTCTCGCAATGACCAAATCTCTTACACGTATACATACAAGTATACAACCACCTCACACATCCACGTTATAAATGATACTATCGATTTAAAATATATATAATGGGAAAACAATGTTAATACAAATTCTAAAATTTTAACTTCTAGAAATTAATAATCACTTATCATAATGCATTATTCGTTCCTCTACTATGCTAATAGTGTAATACCATTTGTTTGCTTATAGTTCACATTTCTCAAAACTACTCAGTACTCACTTCCTTTTAAATCAACCCCCATTTTTCTCCCTTTGAGAAATCTTAAAATCATCCTTCAATCCTCTTCTTCCTCTAAAATCCACAAAAGAAATAAAATAGATTAAAAAAAAGAAAAAGAAGAGAATAACAAGAAGAGAAACAATGAAGAACGGATCAGGGAACACGAACACAAAACTCATCCTTCTTCATCCTTACATCCAAAAACAAACGAGCACAACTCGTTTATGGCTTCTTGCTTTCGTATCTTTCTTCACCATCGTGTTCCTCCTCACTCTCCTCTACACTAGAGACACAATCCCTTCCAAAAACTCCTCCGTCGCCGCCGCCGTAGCTGCCGTTGTCACCAGAGGATCATCATCATCATCAGCATCTCCGGTATCTAACTCCAATTTACCAACGAGTGCCATCAACGCATTGCTTCACTACGCGTCAAGATCCAACGACAGTTTCCACATGTCTTACGGTGAGATGAAATCAATCTCCGACGTCATCCGCCGCTGCGCTCCGCCGTGTAATCTCCTCGTGTTTGGACTCACACACGAGACTCTCCTATGGAAATCGTTAAACCACAACGGCCGTACCGTCTTCGTCGAGGAGAATCGTTACTACGCGGCTTACTTCGAAGAAATCCACCCGGAGATCGACGTGTTCGACGTTCAATACACGACCAAAGCTCACGAGGCCGGAGAGCTCGTCACGGCGGCGAAAGAAGCGGCGGGAAACGAGTGTCGTCCCGTGCAGAATCTTCTCTTCTCCGATTGTAAACTCGGTCTCAACGACTTGCCGAATCACGTCTACGATGTTGATTGGGACATTATCTTTGTGGACGGGCCACGTGGTGATGCTCACGAAGGACCGGGGAGGATGTCGTCGATTTTCACGGCGGCGGTTCTTGCTCGGAGCAAAAAGGGCGGGAATCCGAAGACGCATGTGTTTGTGCATGACTATTATAGAGACGTCGAGAGGCTTTGTGGTGATGAGTTCTTGTGCCGAGAGAATCTTGTTGAGTCTAATGATTTGCTTGCGCACTACGTGTTGGATAAGATGGATAAAAACAGCACGCAGTTTTGCAGTGGTCGCAAGAAACGCTCTGTTTCTTCTTTGTCTTAGAAGTGACGTCATGTATTGATTGCTTATTCAAGATGTTTGTAAAAGACTAAAGAATAAAGTTTTTCTCCTTTCAATGTTTTTTTTGCTGGTGTAATTTTTCAAGTCTTTAACTCTTGGATCTATCTGAAGACTTTAATTTAATCAAATCAATTTTGTTTCTTTCAAACAAACCGATTTGAAGTAAAATCTAGGGATGGATATCTTAGAGTTAACGAACTAATCTTTTAAACAGAAATTAACTCAACTAGCTGAACGGAGTTTAATGCAACCAAAAATATTAAATTAAAGAAATAAAAAACCTACTCTCTTCATGTCTAATTGATTGTATTTTTAGGATTTTTTTTTAAATCACATTTTTAGGTTTTTATGCATGATTTATTAGTTACTGATGATAAATTGTAACTTTCAAGAAAAATAATTGAATTTTATTAGTTTAAAGTTGTAAAAAATTGTTGATTACAAAAAATGATATATTATTAATCAATTTTTAATATATTTTATATGTGTGAAAATTTTATAAATACAATTAATTAGAAATGAAAAGAGTATTTGATTGGTTTACTTATATAAATAGGATAAGATTTTTTGGTGTGTCACTGCTTTTAGAATATTCTAATTTCTAATATATCGGTTACTGAAAGTAAACAAACTTCCACCACTAGTAAATGCTAATTATGCTATTAAACTCATTTCCATTAAGATAACAAAAACTTCTCAAAACTGAATAACCCAAAAACTAAAAAATCTTGACCCCTGTTAAAGTTTCTGTTTTTATACAAAAGAGCAATCGAAAATTCAACAAAAGAAAAGAAAAAGAGTAATCAAAAGATTCGAATTCGAATCTAAAGAATCTTGAGTATCTAACTATTCTTAAAATAGTGAGTTCATCCAAATTAGGAAAGCCTAAATTCACCAAGTCTATTATCTATCTACCGAACTATTAAAAAGACTCAATCTTAGAGGATGTTTCTAAACACTCTAAAAGTATAAAATTAAAAAAATTATGGCTAATCCTATATCCAAACACCCACAAAAAGAAATATTAATTTCAGCAAAATTAAATTAAAGACTATATTTGCATATTTTTCTTTCTCTTCTCTATCATTTATTTCCTTATCTAATATTGCAAAATTAATACTATGAATTATGATTCTACTATCACATTTGTAATATCTTCTTTTCAAATTATTTGAAATTATTATATAATACATATAATTAATAAAAATTTAAATTTTTGTCTATATATATTGTGATTCAAAATTTTAAAAACGGACATATATTACTCAATTAAAGAAAAGACAAAATGTGTGCTCAACATCTCACATTGACTAAAATTTTGGGCAATGTTCATAGTAATAAATTTATTCGGTTTAACTCTATTAAACTATTAATAATATTTAAACTCTCTTAAAAGTTAAAAAAATTATTAATATTAAAACTCTGTTAAAATTTTAAAATACTATTAATACTAAAACTATTTAATCTCGACTAATCAATAATATATATAACTACTTATTTATAATAATAATAAATTATTTAATAAAAGTTATTTTAAATAAAAATAGACTAAAAATTCTAAAATAATCAATCTGAAATGGATGATTATATAACAATGATCGGTTATATGATGGAAATTTACCGACAAGTACAGGACAATATGAGTTTTTATCCCAAAATGGGCAGGTTTAAGATAAGGATAACTGATCAAAAAATCTATAGTAAGAAATATAATATATATTTTCAATATTAGAACTACTTACCAAATATTAAAATGGGTTTAGATATGACTGGCAATTACATATGATTGACAATTGTATTGGTTTTTTTTTTTTTTAGTTCAAATTAATTTAATATTTAATTCGGTACAATTTTGTCTAAATTGTTTGAATGAGAGTATAGAACATCATTCATTTAGCGTATGTTTGATTCAAATAACAGAAATTTGTTATTGCTACAGAAGAATAAAACAATTTGATGTTGAAAACAAGTTAAATATATTATAAACAATAAATAAACAAAAAAACAAAAAAACAAAAAAACTACAAATATATATTAGAAATAAAAATATTTATGAACATTATAAAAAATAAAGTTAAAATTAGACAACCATAATAAAAATATTTATTAACAATAAAAAAATATAATTTATATCAAAACCGGGGTACAAATCTAGTTGTTAACTTAAAAACATATCTTAAAAGCCGCCACGTCACTACAGTGTATCAGATCGATTCCTCAAAAAAAAAAAAAAAAAAAAATCAGAAGAAAATTTCGAAGAACAGAGAGAGACAGCGATGGCCACGGACTTCAAATCTTTACCAGTCATTGGTACTAACGAAACCCTAAAATTATATTCTCTCCTTACTCGAAAATCAAAGCTTCATTAAAATTCCATGATGAAAATTTTGCAGACATCTCTGCTCTACTGCTCAAGTGTGATGATCCCGACATGGCGGAAGATGCCGGCGTGGCTGAGGTTGTCCAGAAACTGGATAAAGCTTGTCGTGACGCCGGATTCTTCTACGTGGTACAAAATTGAGTTTATTGTGTTAAATCTTTTTTGTAACACAAGTTTATTCTGTTAAATCTATAGTCAAAATTGATTTCCTTTTTTAGAGTTTTGAGAAAAAAGATTTGATCTTGAACAGATAGGCCATGGAATTTCAGAGGATCTGATTAATAAAGTCAGAGAGATCACTCGTGAGTTCTTCAAGCTTCCTTATGAAGATAAACTTAAGATCAAAATGACTCCATCTGCTGGATACAGGTTTGTGTGTGTGTATAATAAACTCTTTCCTAATATCGAACAATTTTAAGATGGTTTATCTGTGACCAGAGGATATCAAAGAATGGGAGAAAATGTAACCAAGGGGAAACCAGACATGCATGAAGCCATTGACGTAAGTGTGTGTTTGTGTCCACAAGGCATTAGCTATGTTTGTCATGTGAGTCTCCTGATGTGTTTTGTTATCTTATGGGACAGTGTTACAGAGAGTTTAAACAAGGGAAGTATGGAGATGTAGGAAAAGCCATGGAAGGTCCAAACCAATGGTAATCTATATTAGTTTTCTTAGATCTAGTAACGGTGCTTCGTCTTCTGACCATTTCTTTCTTAAAGGCCAGAGAATCCTCGAGAGTTCAAAGAGTTGATGGAAGAGTATATTAAGCTCTGTACAGGTCTTGTGTTTTTACCCTTTTCTCTGTTTCTCTTATGTGTTTTATTTTCAAGAATGTTTCTGCCTCAAAAAACAATTCTATAGTTTGTAATTCCATTTTCATGGGTTTTCAGATCTTTCTAGAAAGATCTTGAGAGGAATCTCCTTAGCTCTTGGAGGATCACCTTATGAGTTTGAAGGAAAGATGGCTGGTGATCCTTTTTGGGTGATGCGTCTTATTGGCTATCCAGGTGCTCCTTTCACTAATGGCCAACCCGAAAATGATATCGGATGGTAACTTTTATGATACTTTTCTTATGTTTACTACAATTCCCTTTTCGCGTATCCGCTCGAGTAACTCACCTTTTTCCGGTTATCTGCTGACCACGCTATGGTTCCAGTGGAGCTCACACTGATTATGGTAATTAAGTTTAACCTTGAAGTGAAATCAAGTTGAATTTCTGATTCTGACTCAGTGAGGAACACTTTTTCTGCAGGCTTGTTAACGCTTGTGAATCAAGATGATGACAAAACCGCTCTTCAGGTTAATATTATTATGATGATGTTTTCCTCTGATTTTTATGTTTTATGTGAAGAAGTGGTTTTGGCTCTATAAGAGATTTTAACTTTTGAAAAAAGGTGAGAAACTTGGGCGGTGATTGGATATCAGCCATTCCTATTCCTGGATCATTTGTTTGTAACATCGGCGACATGTTGAAGGTTTGTTCATGACACTCTCACTTCTCTTTCTTGAATAACCTTTTGAGAACCTTTTGAAATCATATATGTAGATACTTTCAAACGGAGTATATGAATCCACGCTTCATAGAGTGATCAATAATTCTCCTCAATACCGTGTTTGTGTCGCATTCTTCTACGAGGTTTATAAACTTGTAACATTGTATGTGATTTCCATATTTGGATTTGCAATTCATGTTTTTCACTAATATCTTGAATGAACAGACTAATTTCGACGCGGTGGTGGAGCCATTGGATATCTGTAAACAGAAATACCCGGCAGCGAGAGGAGTATCCCAAGTTTTCAAAAGAGCTGTCTATGGAGAGCATCTTGTGAGCAAAGTCCAGACCAACTTTGCTATGTAATGGAAGAGATCTCTCTCTCACCTTCTTTGTATACAATCGACCAACTTCAGTTTCAAGTTTGATTTGTAATAACTAATAACAGTAAGGTGCTTCTTAACCTTCTGTGTTATCAATCGATACACGTGGATTTGCTTCAAGAAAAAAAGGGTATGGTACTATGGTTTGTTGCTAATGTTTTATTTACATCGTTGATTCTTTGAATATATAAGAAATTATTATTAAGGTCGTTGATTCTTGTGAATTGGTGAAAAATATGATTTGAAAAAGATGATTTGCATTTATCTGTTTGGATGAACAGTTTGTATTATTTGATCTCCTAACATTTCTTAGTCTGACATGTAATCATTTAAATTTGTTCAACTTTGGTAACATTTTTTTATTTACACAACTACACATACAGTATACTACAAGCTAAGCATTTATGAGTGGCTTTTAATAAGAGTATAAATATAAATAGTTTTTTTTTTTTTTTTAACAAGAGTTTGAGTGGTTCAATCTCACTCGTTGACTAAAAGCATTTATTAATTATAAGTCTTTCTATAAGAGTTTTATTGATTTGTAAATAAGCTAACACATGGCCCACGTTACACCTTTAAGTTAGTTACAGCGTTACATTTAACATTTCACAGTTACACTCGCTCTTACTCTCGAAATCATTGGAAGGCTTCAACCAGCAAAAGCAATGGTTTTAGTTAATGTTCATTCCGATGGACAACCAATTATTATCAAGAAAGACATGTTGACCTGGTTCAAAAACATAGTCTTTTGGACAAAGAGAGGATAGATCCATGTACGTTATATACTATTCCACAAATCTCTTAGCTTTTAATGTGGGACAATTCTAACACATCCTTAACGTTCACCTCTCGCTCCATTAATAAAAGTATATTACAAGAATTTATCAGAAGACTTTTTTTTTTCTTTTAATCACAAGACTTTTGGAGTCTTTTCATAAGAGTTTGTAGAAGAAGAAAAGTCAAACAAAAACATGGCCCGCGACACATTATCCAATACGTTTAAAGATTGTTTAACACATTGTTACTGTATAAGTATAGTTAGATGTCAAACTTATTAACGTGTGTATGCACTGCACATATGTGTTATATATTATCGTTGTTGTCATTACAGATCTGTCTCTCACTTCCAAATCTCCTGAAAAATCTTCAACCAACAAAAATGATGAATCTTCCTATTCGACCACGACCACCATTGGGGCCGATTCCTGGAAACTTTGCTCAACAACTAATCATAAATCAACCAGCACCACCGCCACCGCCACCACCGTGGCTCAATATTTCCGTACGTCATGCTATCTCAGAAAACAGAAAAAGAGTAAAAAAAACAAGAAGAAGAAGAAGATTGTTCAGAAAAGACATGTTTACATGGTTCGGGCTCACCCTCGTGATGCGCCGAGAACTCCAAGCCCGAATCGCGAGAGAGAATTGGGTGATTGCGATGAAAGTAAAGATGGAGCAAGTACTTAGAGAGGACACCACAAGTAACTGGGACAAACACTGTATCTACAGAGTTCCACAATATCTTCAAGAGAACGACAAGAAGTCCTATTTCCCTCAAACCGTCTCGCTTGGTCCATACCACCATGGCAAAAAACATCTCCTGCCCATGGACCATCACAAATGGCGGGCGGCCAATATGGTCATGAAACGAACCAGGCAAAGCATTGACATGTATATTAACGCTATGATTGAGCTCGAAAAGAGGGCTCGTGCTTGCTACGAATCTCCCATAAGTTTGACCTGTAACGAGTTTATCAAAATGCTTGTTCTTGATGGTTGTTTTGTGCTCGAGCTCTTCAGAGGAGTCCATAAAGGATTCTTGGAACTCGGGTAAGCATGATTCGTTCAGTTATATGCTTAACCGGTCTGATTTCAGATATCCGGTTGTCTATTTTATTTTTTTTCTTCTTATGATTTTTTTTTTTTTTGGTGTCGGGTCGTAGATACGATCGTAACGATCCGGTTTTTGCAATGCGAGGATCGATGCATTCGATTCAACGTGACATGGTAATGCTGGAAAATCAACTTCCTTTGTTCGTTCTCGACCGGTTATTAGAGGTACAGCTTGGTCAACGGAACCGAACCGGTTTAGTGGCGCAATTAGCAATTCGATTCTTCGACCCATTAATGCCAACCGACGAGCCGTTGACAAAACCTGATCTGTCAAAACTCTTTAACCCAATTGCTGACAAAGAAACGGGAGAGTTGCACTGTCTGGATGTATTCCGTCGAAGTCTGCTTCGGCCTTGTTCAACACCAGAGCCGAGGCTATCACGAAGGGGATGGTCCTGGAAAATGCGGCTGGTGGACAAGCGCCAAAAACAGATGATACAGTGCGTCACGGAACTAAGGGATGGTGGTATTAAGTTCAGGAAGAGGCAAACTGACCGGTTTTGGGATATTTGTTTCACCAACGGTTATCTAGAGATACCCAAACTTTTTATCCACGATGGTAAGTTAAATAATTTCTTTTATAAATACTCTATATTTTATAAGACATTTGCAAAATTACATGATTTATAATTATCTGAAAAGTGACAGTTTTATTTTCTTATTTATCTAGTCATTACCTTAATTAATTTATTTTCGATGATACAGATAAAATTCGTAAAAATTAATTTCTATTTAGTTTAAAAATTAATTTTTCAACCCCATCATTTTCAGAAACTTGAACTTCTCTTCTCGTGTGTTTTGTAGGTACCAAGTCTCTCTTCCTGAATTTTATAGCCTTCGAACAAAACCATATCGACTCGAGCAACGACATAACATCCTACGTAGTTTTTATGGACAATCTAATAAATTCTCCCGAAGATGTTAGCCACCTGCGTTCATGTGGAATCATCGAACACTGGTTAGAGAGCGACTCTGAAGTTGCCGATTTGTTCAACCGGATAGGTCAAGAAACCATTTTTGACATCAATAATGGTTATTTATTCGACCTGTCGATTGTGGCTACTCGTTATTATCTACACCACAATAAGTTCTACCGGAAGTGGAATGCTTGGAAGAAGAGCTTAAGAGACAAGTACTTCGATAGCCCTTGGGATATATCTCTTTCTTTGCTGCACTTATTCTGTTATTTCTTACGTCGGCTCAAAGTTATTTTGCTGCTTATGCCTATTATTGGCCATCTGCTTCTTAATCTTCATATTAGTTTTTTTTTTTTTTTTTTTCATTCAATTTTTGTCGGATTTTTTTCGTCTATTTGAAAAAGACATTTAAACCCAGTGCCCATTGTAAGCATAAATTACATGATTTACAAACAAAAAAAAAAAAGAAAAAAAAAAAGGAAGCATAAATTACTTGGAAACCAAGGTCTTTCAAAATCTCGATAAATCATTATAACAAACACGTTAGAAAGGTTAGTAGAATACATCCATTCATAGTATATATGCGACATCGTTGAAGTTGTCCGGCAACTGGATAGAGCTTGTAGGAACACCGGAGTCCTTTAAGTGGTCACAAAATCACGTAATTTGTTAGGTGTTAAAGTCGAAATTGAGTTCCATTTTTGGGTTTTGAAAAAGATCTGATTATAGACAATGGAATTTTGGAAGATCTTATCATGATATAAAGTCAGAGAGAAACACTTGATTAATATCAAGATGACTCCATCTACTGGATACATGTTTGTCTACACAAACTCTTTCCCAACTCGAACAATTTAAGAAGGTTTATTGATTTTCTGTGAACGGAGGATATCAAAGAATAGGAGGAAATGTAACCAAAGGGAAACCAGACATGCATGAAGCCATTGATGTAAGTGTATGTATGTGTGAATTCTTGTGAATTGGTGAAATATATGATTTCCATCTATACTTTATAAAAATAAAAACAATCATCAAATTTGAAAAAGATTATTTGCATTTATCTGTTTGGATAAACAGTTTGTTATATTTTAGTCGAATCATTTAATTGTTCAGATTTGGTAATATTTAATTCAAAAAAAAAAAAAAAACAACATTTGAGGGTGTCTACAAGCTAAGCATTTATGGGTGTCTTTCGGTAAGAGTAGTATAAGAGTATCTTTTTTTTTTATAAGAGTACGAAGTCTTTTTATAAGACTTTTGTAGAATGGAGAATAAGCTAACACATTTCCCAAGTTACAGCGTTGCATTAAACATTTCACAATTCCACTCGCAATCGCACTCAATCTCTTGAAGTACATTATATGGAGAGTCTTCAAAGCTCAAAGTATTATCTTCAAATCGATAAGATTTTCCAAGTTGCGATGAATGGAAATGATTTTTTTTCCCTTGATGCCATCGTCTAGGACATTTTTAATTTCTTATAGAATATCTCATTTAATTTCTCATACATTAAAAATTCTTTGTTGGTCGTTCTAGTTGGAGTTTTATTCAAAGAAAATTCAACGTACGACTTCATTAAAAAGTATTTCACTATTCCTCGATTAATATCCATTCCTACACAAGTTGTACTGTCATGCCTGAATAGGTCCTACTTATTTTGTTCGAAGAGCAGCCACAGCCAGCCATCAGCAAAGCAAAGTAGTACTTGACTACTGTTTTTAAAAACACCCTCCGTTATGCACTTTAACAACGATTATGCCATAACACCACACAAAAAGAGTTATTTTGGTAGGACAAAATTGTAGTTAATAGCAACTCTCGGGGCTCTAGTAAGATATGAGAGCTCGATAATTAACGCCTTCCACTAACGTCGCCGTCAACTCCACTCTTTCTTCCTTTTTTGTTTATTAGTAAAAACAATGAAAATAAATTTCATGCCATGCGCAAGAAAAAGTCCCGGAAGTTGTAACGAAGGTTGGTTTTGTTTTGAATAAATTAACATAGAAAAACCGGTTTTCCATAAAACAATGAAACATATCCAAATTTATAAAAAAAATTCTGTTTGAACTAAGAAATAATGAACTTATGCAATCAACCGATTGAGTTAGAAGCCATGTCATTTATCACAAGAGTTGAATTCTCAACATTCACTTATAAATATTAAAAAAAAAAAACCTAATCATAAGAGATACAGTTCAATTATGCAAGTAATTGAACTTGTATAAATCTGAAAAATAGTTTTCCGAAGAAACATGTAATGAACTTTTAAGTCTTCTTTCTCGCAATAAAAATCTTGAGTTCCCTCTTTTACAAAAGTAACAAATTTATGGACCTCTGCTTTATATATATTATATTAAGATTTAAGACCAAGACCATGTCGCTTACATTGTTATTGGTCTTCTACTAAGAGTACTACGGTCCTTTTTATGGTAGGACATCAATCTCACGTGTTGATAATCATGAATACGTATATAAGGCACTATTTACCGTATTTATATAAATATATATATATTGTATTTATAAGAGTTTTATGTTGTAAAAAAATAAACCAAGCGTGGCCAGATTACAACTTCAACTCAGTTACATAGTTGCTTTGACATTTACTGTTTCTCTCTCTCGATCTCTGGAGCTTCAACCAGCACAAATCCATGGTTGTATATAATTTAGATGCCACCAAGAAAAGGTACAGACGGTCACCACGGTTCGTGCCCATCCATAGTTTCCAAGAATTTAGTGGCCAAAACTTGCAGAACCAGGTGGAGACTTACCCGGACCCAAGAGAGACACGAGAAGAATGGGTGATTTCAATCAAAGAAAAGATGGAACAAACACTTAGAGACGATGCTACAACTAGCTGGGACGAGATCTGTATCTACAGAGTTCCATATTACTTGAAAGAAAACGACAAGAAGTCCTACTTCCCTCAAACCGTCTCTCTTGGTCCGTACCACCATGGCCAAAAACATCTCCAGCCCATGGAGCAGCACAAGTGGCGTGCGGTCAATATGGTCATGAAACGTACTAAGCACCGAATCGAAATGTATATTGACGCCATGAAAGAGCTTGAGGAGCAGGCTCGTGCTTGCTACCAAGGTCCCATTGACATGAGTAGTAATAAGTTCACAGAGATGCTTGTTCTTGATGGCTGTTTTGTTCTTGAGCTTTTCAGGGGAACCGTTGATGGATTCCAAGAGATCGGGTAGGCCTGACCAAAATTTTCTGGTTTTTGTCTAGTCTTTCTTTGTTTTCTTGGTCAAATTGCTAAACTATTAAATCTGTTTGTTTTTTTTTTTGGGATTAAATGTTAAGTTTTATATGAATCTGTTTTGTTGTGTGTGCCGAATAGATATGCACCGAATGACCCGGTATTCGCGATGCGAGGATTGATGCATTCGATTCAACGTGACATGGTAATGCTGGAAAATCAACTTCCTCTGTTTGCTCTTGACCGGTTATTAGGGCTACAGTTCAATACACAGAACAGAACCGGTATAGTGGCAGAAGTAGCTGTTCGGTTCTTCAAACCACTAGTGCCAACAAGCGAGATGCTTAGCAAAAGGGACCAGTTAAGAAAACTCATGAACTGGCGGGGAGGATCCGTTGACTCACTTGGTGACAGTGGCGCTTTGCACTGTTTGGATGTTTTCCATCGAAATATCTTTCGGACCTTCCGGTCTAGTCAGAAGCCGAATCGGAAAATTAGACGGTACATGTCGTTCCGGAACATGAGTATGGTGGACAAGCGACAACAACAACTGATACATTGCGTGACAGAACTAAGGGAAGCTGGTGTTAAGTTCAGGAGAAAGGTTTCAGACCACCTTTGGGATATTGAATTCAAAAAGGGTTATCTAGAAATTCCAAAACTACTAATCCATGATGGTGAGTTAACCTTTTTTTCTAGCACCACATAGTCTCATGATATGTTAGTATAAAAACCAAATTTCTATATAGATCCCACATAAGTACTCCTTGAACTTACTAAAACACTATGGTTTCTCGGGTTTCTTGTAGGTACCAAGTCTCTATTCTCAAATCTTATAGCTTTCGAGCAGTGCCATATCCAATCAAGCGATAACATAACATCCTACATAATCTTCATGGATAATCTAATAAACTCCTCTGATGATGTTAGCTACTTGCACCACTGTGGTATCATCGAGCATTGGCTAGGAAGTGATTCTGAAGTTGCGGATATATTCAACCGGTTATGCAAAGAAGTGGTTTTTGACCCAAAAGATAGTTATCTATCTCAGTTGTCCGGCGAAGTTAACCGTTATTATAGTCGTAGGTGGAATTCTTTGAAGGCAACCTTAAGACACAAGTACTTCAATAATCCTTGGGCATATTTCTCTTTCTTTGCTGCAGTTACTCTGCTAATTCTCACATTTTCTCAAACATTTTATGCTGTTTATGCTTATTATAAACCACCCTCTTAACGTTCATAGTTATTCTATTCAGAATCTTTTTGTTTCCTTGCTTTTTTTTTTTTCCAATATTTTGTATTATCTTCTATTCAAAATAAAACATTAACTTTGTTACATTTCAATTTTCAAAGAGTTAGAGCAGTTTCATCAACGGTCTTTCGTTGAGATACTTTTAAACTGTTTTTTTACTAATTTAATATTGCTATTTTTAGTAAAATTTAATTATATCATTAAAATTATTGTTAGAAAAAATAATTGAACTAATTACATGAAAATAAGTGCGAAATAGATCTCTCAATTGAGAGATTCTTGTCATAGGTCTCTAATTCTCTATCCTCTTTTTTCATAGTTTTCTTATTATTTTAATAAAAGATCCCCAATAAAAATGTTTTTAGTGTATTGAATTTTTTTGTAAAAGAGTTTATTTTGGATTATGTTTGTTTGAATCTCTATATATCGTAATAGATGAAAGACAAATTGATGACAAAATAAATGTATATATAGATAAAAGACAACTTACATAACTATCTCAACTGAAATTTGATACATCACACATCTTTGTCGCGCCGGGCTGATAATTTGCGTCCCCTTAACAAGCTAGGGGTCACTTGATTCTGGTAAAATAAAAGAAATAATTCATTCATTTCTTATTAATCATATTTTAAAAAATTTCACATATTTTTAAAATGTATAGTAAAAATTGATTATAAATGCATTATTTTTTATGATTAACAACTTTCTATAACTCTAAACCAATAGTATTCAATTTTTTTTTTTGAAATTTACAATTTATCATTAATAACTAATAAAATATGCATTGAAACCCAAAAATATGATTTTTTTGAAATAATTCTTTTTTTTTAAATAGGATTAATAAGGAATGATGGGAATATGTTTTAGTGCATGTAAAGGGATAGACTATCGAACAACATATTTGGTATTTCCTTAAGTAGTGACATCACTTAGTTTAAGTTCAATTTCTTTCCAATTGGCTCATGTGGTAATTTTTGCTGGCTTTTGTGTAAATTTTCTCTATATATTTTCATGAAAATACAACATGTTTTGGGTTTAGTATATTCATTATATTTTGTTGATTATGAAAAAAATATATTGCGAAAAACTTCTGTTTTTACGGAATCCTTAATATTTGTGTATTGTTATTATGCGATAAGTTATATGATTTAATTTTTAATTTAATTTTATGACTTTGATAAAAAAAAGTAAATTTTGGGCCCGTCAGAGTGATTATGTTCTCAATTCTTGGATACTGCTTGCATGCTGAACACTAATTTTGGTTGGTCAAAAACTTTAGTAAGATTTTGCATATATTAAATTTAATATACTATATGAGTTTATTTTGGAGTCTTTCTATAAGATCACCTCATCATTTATACACGAGTAGGGCCGTGCCATGTGCCGAGTCTCAGATGTGTAAGATTTATTACATCTTAATTGGACTCTTCCGTTACCATATCTTGTGTAGCAGTAGTGATATCATATGCCACGCGAAATTTCGATACATTTATTGTCAACTAATGAACAAAGTTGTATACATAAGCCAAAAATGATATTAAAAACAAAAAAGTATAAACTAAATTTTATAGCCAATTCTTGTTATTTTTTCTATCAGATATAAGATTGCATTATTATTATTTTTCTAAATTTCTTTTTCTTGAAAAGACTTTATAATATATATATATATATATATATATATGTATGTATTTTTGTAAATGTGTTTTGTGCATCATTTTAAATCTATGGTAGTAAACTTATAGATTTAATCGAATGAATTTTTTTGGTCAATGAAAAAGAATCCAACATCGTAGTAGAAAGCTGTCGGCCACTATATGAGTAAGAATCCAACATCGTAGTAGAAAGCTGTCGGCCACTATATGAGTATATATGGCGAGGAAGACCTTCAGGAGCTATATAGTTGGAGTAAGGCGTTGCTCGGACAATGTCATGAGACCTAAAGCAATTTTCCATCTTCCCTTGCTGGGCCTGGCCAGCTCTGCCACATCGACAGTCTGAAGACAAAGGACTTCAAGAGTCCTAGATTTACACATTTGCTAATTGATATTCCTATCTCATGACATCTTGGAGATTTTTATTTTTATTTATAAGAGTTTGAATATTTCAAATCTCAATTACTGTCAGCAATATATTAGTCTTTTTCAAGAACTATGTAGTATTTTATTATCTTGATAAGAGTTTCAATATCTCACTTCATGAAAATACATTAAATGTATATTACAAGAATTTGTCACGGGACTTTTCGAGTCTTTTTATAATAGTTTATAGAAGAATAAATAAACAAAACAAGGCCCGTCAAGGCATTTTGAACACGTTTAAAGTTTATTATACATGAAGTATTGGTTAGAACGTCAGACTTAATAATGTGTGCCGTAGTAGTGCACAGATGTATTATGTAAAAATGTCCAAAAATAATATGTGTATGGAGTGCACAGATGTAATATGTACAATTATGGTTGCTGTCATTAAAGATGTCCATAAATATAAGCAGACAATCACCATTTTAATTCAGTTTTTACATCCTTGCTTTTTGCTTTTTTTCTCTATCACTCTAAATCTCCTGACAAAACTTCAACCAAGAAAAATGGTGAATCTTACTAGACGACAACCGCCAACACCACCACATGCTACGTAAAAAAAAAACAGGAAGTTAGGGACAATTATAATCATATATGCAGATACTTTCAAACGGACTTTATGCAGACAAAGAAAAGCAAAGGGTATGGTTTGTTGTTAAAGTTTTAGTTATATCAATTATTCTTTGAATATATAAGAAATTACTATTAGGATCATTGATTCTTGTGAATTTGCATCTATAATACTCTATAAAAAAATAAAAACTAAAACAAGTACTCCCTCAGTTTCAAAATATAAGATGTTTGGGCTAAAAGCACCAACTTTAAAATGCTAATTAATGTTTTTTTTCTTTTGTTTTTTCTATAATAAAATACTGATTTAATATATACTGACCAATAACACATAATATAAATAACCATAAAAGTTATATACATTTAATTCTTTACCTAGAAACTTGAAAAATATCTAAAACATCTTATATATTGAAACAAAAAAAAACCTCTAAAACATCAGGGCTTTGATTGGTAACATGCATAATCGCCTAATTACTTTTTCTAATGCGATTATGCTAAATTTTTACCAATCATAATAAATTGTCTAATGATAGACAATTAGACAAAAACGCAAAATTTGTTTTCTGCCTAAAAAATACAAATAAAAAAGCATTATGCAAATAAGCATGCATTTAGTAGTTTATTTCATTATGCATGATATACAATCACACAAATTTTTGATTATGTATTTTTTCATTATCCAGCTTTTCAATCTGCAATTTTTATTCTGCAATTATGCAATTAATCAATTATGCATTGTTTACCAATCAGAGCCGTTGTATATTTAAACAGAGGGAGTATAAATTATAAAAATTTGAAAAGATGATTTGCATTTATGTGTTTGGATGAACAATTTGTATTATGGTATCTCTTAATAACATTTCCTAGTCTGACATGGAATCATTTAATTGTTCAACTTTGGTACATACAGTATACTACAAGCTAAGCATTTATGAGAGTCTTTTTTTTATAAGAGTGCATAGTCTTTCATTTAACGAGAGTTTGGGTGGTTGAATATTTACTCGTTGACTACAAGCATTTATGAAATATGAGAGTCTTTTTATAAGAGTTTTATTGATTAGTAAATAAGCTAACACATGTCCCAAGTTACACCTTTAAGTTAGTTACAGCGTTACATTTAGCATATTCACAATTACTCTCGCTCTCGTTCTCCTGAGAGAGCTTCAACCAGCAAAAAAACAATGGTTTTAGTTAATGTTCATTCCGATGGACAACCAATAATCATCAACAAAGACATGGTGACTTGGTACTTGCTCAGCCTCAAGCTCCGCGAAAAACTTCAAACCAAAAATAAACAATCTGTTCCGGTTCACAACAACCTCCTTGGTTTACCGGAAATATCGACTCTTCATACAAAGGAAATCACCAGACCGGGTCAAGACCAGAACTTGCAGAACCAGGAGCTAACTCATTCCAAGCTTAGTAAGATCGAGGTGATAGACGAGAGTCCAAGAGAGACCATACAAGACAGTTGGGTGATCACAATAAAAGACAAGCTCAAGCAAGCACATAAAGATGACGATACAAAGATATGGGGAAAGCTTTGCATCTACAGAGTTCCACATTACCTGAAAGAGAATGACAATAAGTCTTATTCCCCGCAGACCGTATCACTTGGTCCGTACCACCATGGTAAGAAGGGTCTTCGATCTATGGAGCCCCACAAGTGGCGTGCGCTCAATAGGGTTTTGAAACGTGCGAAGCACCGCATCGAAATGTATATTGATGCCATGAGAGAGCTCGAGGAGAAGGCTCGTGCTTGCTACGAAGGTCCCATTAATTTGAACAGTAATGAGTTCACAGAAATGCTTGTTCTTGATGGTTCTTTTGTTCTTGAGCTCTTCAGAGGAACTGTTGAAGGATTTTCTGAAATCGGGTAAGCCTATATAAAAATTTCTAGCTTTTTTCCGGTTATCTCTTCTACTTATTGAACCGGTTAACTCTTCTTTGCTGAGTAGATATGCACGCAACGATCCGGTTTTCGCGATGCGAGGATTGATGCATTCGATTCAACGTGACATGGTAATGCTAGAAAATCAACTTCCTCTATTCGTTCTCGACCGGTTATTAGAGTTACAACTCGGTACACAGAACCAAACCGGTATAGTGGCACACGTAGCTGTTAAGTTCTTCGACCCACTAATGCCAACGGGAGAGGCGTTAACCAAACCGGACCAGTCAAAACTCATGAACTGGCTAGAAAAATCCTTGCACACACTTGGCGACAAGGGGGAGTTGCACTGTCTAGATGTTTTCCGTCGAAGTCTCCTCCGGTCTAGTCCTACACAAAATCCGAAAACTACACTAAAGAGATTGTCTAGGAATACAAGAGTGGTGGACAAGCGAGAACAACAACTAGTACATTGTGTGACAGAACTAAGGGAAGCTGGTGTTAAGTTCAGGGTGAGAAAAACTGACCGGTTTTGGGATATTGAATTCAAAAATGGTTATCTAGAAATACCAAAACTACTAATCCATGATGGTGAGTTAAAAATTTTAAAATTTTTATTCATGAAACTTATTACAAATCTCCCCCCCCCCCTCCTTAATCATGCATGTGTTTATTGTAGGTACAAAATCTCTCTTTTCAAATCTTATAGCTTTCGAGCAGTGCCATATCGACTCGAGCAATCACATGACGTCCTACATAATCTTCATGGATAATTTAATAAACTCTAATGAAGATGTTAGCTACTTGCACTATTGTGGTATCATTGAGCATTGGCTTGGGAGTGATTCTGAAGTTGCGGATTTGTTCAACAGGCTATGTAAAGAAGTGGTTTTCGACCCTAAAGATAGTCATCTATCTCGACTCTCTGGTGATGTTAACCGTTATTATAGCCGTAAGTGGAATGTTTTGAAGGCTACATTGACACACAAGTACTTCAATAATCCATGGGCATATTTTTCTTTTTCAGCTGCTGTTATTTTGCTAATTCTCACATTATCTCAGAGTTTCTATGCTGTTTATGCTTATTATAAGCCAAGTTCTTAACTCTAGCCGGTTTTTTTTTTTTTTTTTTGGGAATGTTTTGTATTTTCTTGTTTTTCAGCACTTTCTATCCAAAATAAAAGCATTGCCATTGTTGTAACAATGGGTTTTGAAATATTTATGCTGTTGCAAATCGGCTTTTCGGTAGGCTGATTATGGTTGCTAAGCATAGTGGTGATGACTGATGAGTTGACGAAAACTTTCATTTTTAATTTAAGTTTCATATAATTCATAATGTTTCTTGTGTGTTTCTAGCTTTTTTTTTTTTTTTTTTCGCTGATTTGTATTTACTTCAATTCAAAAAATAAAACATTGACTTGTAAGATTTGGATTTTAAAATAGTTAACATATTGAACCTTTTTTTTTTTTTTTTTTTGAAAACGGTTTGATATTGGACTATATTTGTTTGGAATCCATATATATACTAGAAGTAGTGAATATTGATAGCTATTAGAAATTTCGAGCCGTGTAGCATTGAATCTGTCGACAGATATAAAATGCAAGTTATGTTGATAGTCCATTGGATTAACGACGGCTGCCCTAGATTTTTTTTTTCTTTTTTTTTGTTTGATTAAAGATAAAATCTGCCCGATATTGCTCTCATATTTCGTAGAACATTCCACACACTAAACACCAAACAACCATGCACAATAAAAGTATAAACACTGATGCTCCTTGCTTACTGCTCATGTAATTAAACTGGATGTTTCATTTTGGTAATATAATTTACATTTTATCAAAAACACAAATAGTATAAACAATGTGAAGTACATGAGTACAGTTTCTTCCAAAGATTTTCCGTGCTTCATTTTAAAGATCGTGTAGTTTGCTCAAAATTTTGAATTATTAGGAAAATAGTTTCGATTTTACATCAGGCCTGCATGTTGTTTTGAGACAGACTTTAACTGCACGCAGAAAATGTTCTCATTGACTCTAGAAGCCGATCGAGTTGAATAAAAAGAGCTAGAAGTAACATATCAAGATACCGTTTGTGGATTGTGCTACAAGATTACTCTTAATCCTAGCTAATTTTCTGGAAAAACGAGAGAGATCACAAACTTAATTACAAGAAACTTTGATGGCAGATTTTTGGTCTCCAATTATCGTAATAGACGAAGGAGTATTTTACAGAACTATCTCATCCGTATTTGGATACATTTTCGTCGGGTTAGGTTCTCTACTTGGACACTGGTTTACATGTGCGAACAATATCTTCATGAATCTTATCACGATATACGTAAGATATAAAAGATTCCTAGAATCTATAAAAATGTCTAAAAGATATTAAGCTAAAACAAATGTTATGGAATGACATAACATTTGTTTTGTAAAAATTATGTCATTTCATAACATAATTTTTAGACATTTTTATAAAATTATGTCAATATTAAGATTTAAGCTAAAACAAATGTTATGTCATTACATAACATTTGTTTTAGCTTAAATCTTAATATTGACATAATTTTATAAAAATGTCTAAAAATTATGTTATGAAATGACATAATTTTTACAAAACAAATGTTTTTTTATATAAAAAAAAAGAATCAGTTAATAAATACAAGATGTTAGTTGGAGTTTTGTATTATATGTCCCGTTGACTCGGTTAGATTTTAAAAGAATGCTAGTATAAAATTATAACCTTGCTATCTATTCACATGTTGGAAAAAAATAAGAGATTTTTATAAGGATTTGGATATTTCAAATCTCAATCACTAATGTCAATAATCCATACGAGTAAAGAGTATATTCTCTTCTTAATTAGAGTTGTATGCTTTTGATTAAAACAAAACATAGAGTTGAATGTTTCAAATATTTCACTACTAGCAATGTATGAGGAATTTATCACAAGACTTTTGAAGTCTTTTTTTATAAGAGTTTTTAGAAGAAGAAAACAAACAAAACATGGCCTGTCTTTAAGGCCTTATCCTATATATACGTTTAACGTTTGTTAACTCAAGAGTTAATGTATGTTTTATTTTATATGTATTTTAATTAAATGTCAAACTTAGTAACGTGTGTTTTGTGTATGCAATGTAATGTATAATTATGGTTGTTGTCATTACAGATCAAACATATCCATATACTATATAAGAGCTAGCAACCAATCAATGCTTTAAATTAATTGTTACATCTTTGCTTTTTGACCTTTTCTCTCACTCTCAATCACCTAGAAAAAGCTTTAATCAACAACTATGGTGAATCTTACTGGTGCTCGGTCACCACCAACTCCACCGCCACCACCACCACCACCACCACCATTTGGGCCGATTACTTCTCGGTTTCCTAGAAATATTTTCCGAAGAAGAAGCAGAAATCAACCAGTGCGTATTGTACCACGGTCACAACTGCCACAAGCACCACACCCTCCGCCACCAACACCGCCGCCACTACCACCGACACAATTTGGGCCGATGCTTCCTCTAAAGTATGATATCTTAAGAAGAAGAAAAAATAATCCACCAGGACCACCACCAACACCGCCGCCACCACCGCCTATACCATTTGGTCCTAATCTTCCTCTAAAGAATTTTATCTTAAGAAGAATAAGAAAAAATCATCCACCACCAGAGACCTCGAACCACAAAAACATGTTGACATGGTACATGCTCACCCTCATGATGCGCCAGAAACTCGAAACCCGAGACCAGCAACCCGAAGAGACACGACATGAATGGGTAATCTCGATCAAAGACAAGATGGAGCAAGTACTTAGACTCGACGCCACAACCAGCTGGGACAAGCTTTGTATCTACAGAGTTCCACAGTCCCTTAAGGAAAACGACAAGAAGTCATACTCCCCTCAAACTGTCTCGCTTGGTCCGTACCACCATGGCAATAAACAGCTCCTGCCCATGGACCATCACAAGTGGCGTGCGGTCAATATGGTCGTGAAACGTACCAGGCAAGGCATCGAAATATATATTGACGCTATGAAAGAGCTCGAAGCTAGGGCTCGTGCTTGCTACGAAGGTCCCATAGGTTTGAGTAGTAACATGTTCACCCAAATGATGGTTTTTGATGGTTGTTTTGTTCTCGAGCTCTTCAGAGGAGCCTATGAAGGATTCTTGAAACTCGGGTAAGCAAGCATGATTCTATTTTATGCTAAACCGGGTTGTCTAAACTGTTGACTTTGACTTTTTTGTTTTGTTTTGTTGTTGTGTAGATACGATCGAAACGACCCCGTTTTCGCTATGCGGGGATTGATGCATTCGATTCGACGTGACATGCTAATGCTAGAAAATCAACTTCCTTTGTTCGTCTTAAACCGGTTATTAGAGCTACAACTTGGGAGAGGGAACCAAACCGTTGCAGTGGCACAATTAGCGGTTGAGTTCTTCAATCCGTTAATGCCAACCTATATGCCATCGACCAAAATCGGGAACTCCCAAGTATACAATACATTCTTTAACCCTATTGCTGACAAGGACAAGGAAGAGTTGCACTGTCTAGATGTGTTCCGTCGATGTGTACTCCAGCCTAGTCTGAAACCGGAGCCGAGGTTATCGCGAACTAGATGGTTCTGGAAGCCACTCGTGGCGGACAAGCGCAAACAACAATTGATACATTGCGTGACAGAACTAAGAGAGGCCGGTATAAAATTCAAAAGAAGAAAAACCGACCGGTTTTGGGATATTCAATTCAAAAAGGGTTATCTAGAGATACCGAAAATACTTATCCATGATGGTAAGTTCACGTTTTTGGTTCTTATTTATTTTACGTTTCTTCTCATATAAGTTTTACTTTTATAAGTTTACGTTTCTAATCTTATTTTTTTCACCTATTAATTCTTCCCTTATATCGTCGTTTAGGAATCATAATGTGATATCCATCTGCATATAAATGGTTTCAATTTTACTAGTCACATTCGAACGTGATATATTACTAATTTTTTTCATCAAATCCAAATTTTATGTGACATATTGGTTTTGTATAATTTTCTCCTCAAGTTGCTAAAGTAAATAAACTGTCATCAACTGCTGCCTATTTGACCAGTTCGGAATGAATTTTTTTTAGTTCAGAATTATTAATTTAAACATATACACTATTTTCTAGAGAATTCCTATAATTTCTTAAACTTACAAAAACACACTATCTGGTCTGGTCTCTCGTGATTTTTTTTGTAGGTACCAAGTCTCTTTTCTCAAATCTTATAGCTTATGAGCAGTGCCATATCGATTCAAGCAACGATATAACATCCTACATAATTTTCATGGACAATCTAATAGATTCAGCTGAAGATGTTAGGTATTTGCATTACTATGGTATCATTGAGCACTGGTTAGGAACTGATGCAGAAGTTGCGGATGTGTTCAACCAGTTATGTCAAGAAGTGGCTTTTGACCTCGAAGATACTTATTTGTCTCAGTTGTCGAATAAGGTCGACCGTTATTATAACCGAAAGTGGAATGTTCTCAAAGCAACCTTGAAACACAAGTACTTCAATAATCCTTGGGCATATTTCTCTTTCTTTGCTGCAGTTACTTTGCTACTTCTCACATTATTTCAGAGTTTTTTCACTTCTTATCCTTATTTTAGGCCACCATCTTAATTTTCTAAATAATTTCATCTTTCTTCATTCAACTTGGAATGTTAGTATTGTTTTCACTTTGTTTATTTTATTGTATCACCAAAAAAAATTAAAATAATAATAGTAATTTTGCTATATTTTTAAAAGCCATATGTTAATTAGAACTCAGAAGTGCAGAAGATTACTTTAGTTTACTTATAGTTTTTTTTACTTCATAATCGCATCGTGATCAGTTGAACCGTTTTTAAAAAATCACCTCTTCACCATCCAAAACTCAGAGTTGTGATCTTGAGAAATTATTCCTTAAGGCTCTCATAATACAACAATTAAGCTAGTGACGGACGAGTGTTTTAAAATCTTTTTATACGGATTTGTAAAATCAAAAACAAACAAAACGTGGCCCGTCAAGGTGTGAACCAAAAGATCTTTGAGTTTGGAAAAACTATAGTTAATGTATTATGTGTATATATATTATATATAAACTTAATTATGTGTGCACAATAATGTGTGTCTAGTGCATAGATATATCATGTTGTTACATCTTTGTGTTTGACATTTTTCTCTCCGATCAATCTCTTGAAAAAGCTTCTACCAACAAAAAATGGTGCGTATTCTTACTTTTCCACCACCACCACCGCCGCCACCACCGCCACCATCATTTAGATCGATTCCTCCTCCATCACCACCACTGCCACCACCACCACCGCCACCACCATTTAGATCGATTCCTCCTCGACGGTATTTCTTCAAAAGGAGAAACAAAAACCCACCACCACCACCACCACCGCCACCACGACCATTCGGACCTATTCTTCCTTGGCGGTATTCTGTCATAAGAAGAAGAAAAAATCCACCACCACCTTCTTTGGTCCAAAAAGACATGTTGACCTGGTACTTGCTCACCCTTGTAATGCGCCTAAAACTCCAAACTCGAAACCAAAAGCCCGAAGAGACACGAGAAGAATGGGTGATCTCCATCAAAGACAAGATGGAGGAGGCACGTAGAGATGACGCAACTACTAGCTGGGACAAGCTTTGTATCTACAAAGTTCCACATTACCTTCAAGAGAACAACAAGAAGTCCTATTTCCCTCAGACCGTCTCGCTTGGTCCGTACCACCATGGCAACAACAAACATCTCCTACCAATGGACCGTCACAAATGGCGTGCGGTCAATATGGTCATGGCACGCACCAAGCACGACATTGAAATGTATATCGACGCCATGAAAGAGCTTGAAGAGAGGGCTCGTGCTTGCTACGAAGGTCCCATTGGTTTAAGCAGTAACAAGTTCACCGAAATGCTAGTTCTTGATGGTTGTTTTGTTCTTGAGCTTTTTAGAGGAGCCGATGAAGGATTTTCAGAACTCGGGTAAGTATGCTAAACCGGTTTGATTATGGATCTGGTTATCTAATTCTAAGCTGTTGACTTTTTGTTTTTTTTTTGTTTTTGTTTGGTGTTGGGACGTAGATACGATCGTAACGATCCGGTTTTTGCAATGCGAGGATCGATGCATTCGATTCAACGTGACATGGTAATGCTAGAAAATCAACTTCCTTTGTTTGTTCTCAACCGGTTATTAGAGCTACAACTCGGTCCACGGAACAAAACCGGTTTAGTGGCGCATTTAGCAATTCGGTTCTTCGAACCATTAATGCCAACAGACGAGCCGTTGACCAAACCTGACCTGTCAAAACATGACAACTCGCTGGGAAAAGATAAATTCTTTAACCCAATTGCCGACAAAGACAAGGGCGAGTTGCACTGTTTAGATGTGTTCCGTAGAAATCTGCTTCGACCTTGTTCAAAACCAGAGCCGAGGCTATCAAGAAGGAGATGGTCTTGGAAAACGCGTGTGGCGGACAAGCGCCAACAACAACTGATACATTGCGTGACCGAACTAAGAGAGGCCGGTATTAAATTCAGGAGAAGGAAAACCGACCGGTTTTGGGATATTCGGTTCGAAAATGGTTATTTGGAGATACCCAAGTTACTTATCCATGACGGTAATTGAGTTGACATTTCAAATCTTATTGAGTTGACATTTCAAATCTTTTTTTTTACACACATTTCTCGTTTATATTAGATGGTATTTTAAGAATCATGTCTTACACTCCAACATGATCTATTTTCTTTTTCAAACATTTTTTAATCATCAATGATTCCTTATTGACCAATTCGGAATGATTTAAGCAACGCATAAAGTAAGAAAATGAATAAAATACACCCTTTTTTTTTCATCTATAGAATCCCATAACTACCTTGAATTTACAAAAATACCATGGTCTCGTGTTTTTTTTTTTTTTTTGTGTAGGTACAAAATCTCTCTTTTCGAATCTTATAGCTTTCGAGCAATGCCATATCGACTCGAGCAACGACATAACATCTTACATAATCTTCATGGATAATCTAATAAATTCATCCGAAGATGTTAGCTATTTGCATTACTGTGGTATCATCGAACATTGGCTCGGAAGTGATTATGAAGTTGCGGATTTGTTCAACCGGCTATGTCAAGAAGTGGCTTTCGATCCACAAAATAGTTATTTGTCTCAGCTGTCCAGTAATGTTGACCGGAATTATAGCCGCAAGTGGAATGTTCTGAAGGCAATCTTAAAACACAAGTACTTCAACAATCCTTGGGCTTATTTTTCTTTTTTTGCGGCACTTGTCCTACTAGTTCTCACATTATTTCAGAGTTTTTTTACTGCTTATCCTTATTTTAAGCCACCTTCTTAATTTTCATTATTATTCTTTCATTCAACTTGGAATGTTTGTATTTTTCACTATAGTTTTCTATTGTATTGCCAAAAATAAAAAATAAGAAATTGAACTAGATATAGATTTTTTAAGCCATATTTTTATATGTCTTGAATTATCACATTCTATTTGCAATAACACAAAAATCTCAATTTGACTCGGGGTCGAGCGCATAGGTGCGAGACACTACCTCAACCTTACCGGGCTCTTAGAATCAAGCATCCAGGATTCCCCACTTTTAAACATAGATACTTGCATGTCGATCAGAACCAACGTCACATCGATAAAAACTATCGTCTATGCAAACACTTGTGCCGTCACAACCAAACTTTTCAGGCATGTGTGTAGATCATACATGTGTAGAGTGTGTAGTAGGCGATTTATATATCAACCAAATCAGAGATGAGAGATGTAACCTCATATGAGGATTCATCAGTCTGCCTGTTGCACAAACCTGAGTCAATAAATACTCTTTGATTTCTTTTTCTTTTCCAAAAAAATGCTTAATCCTTTTTTTAATATTCCTGACTTATCCAACCAATGTGTGGTATGTTCAGACTTGGAATTGTTATCGGAAAGACTACATATGTTCCAGTTTAAAACTTAATTAATGAAAAGTTTGACTCATTGTCTACTTTTCTAGAAGAAAAAAAGGAAAAGAAAACAAGAGAAATTAAATAGTGAAAAATGGGAAGTCATCATTAGAGGAAATATTTTCCACATGTATAATAACCTAAAGAAAAAGTTACTTCTCTTTTTTTCTGTTCTTTTTTTGTGTTTTGGTTCTCCACGGAATAAGAAGGAAAAGATTCTCCACTTTTTTCCTTTCTTTTTGATTGATAAAATTAATGTGAAAAGTTTTTTCTTCCATTTTCCTTTGCACTATAGACTCCACCGGTCAAGCCCCTGAAAGTTTGGGAGATTAAAATAAGCAAATAAATATGTGTTCCGTCAAAAGTTTGTTAGAGCAATTATCATTCATAAGAGAAATGGTGATGAGGTCGTGCCATGTTCCTCACTAGCTGTGTAGTGTACATGCTTCCATAATGCTCTCGCCATTATTTTTTTGTTCTTTAATCTTTTTATCTTAATAATAGTGTGGCTTGACATATAACACACTATTCTGTCTTCTTTAATCTTTTTATCTTAAAGAATAGCTTTCTGTTTTGAAATTACCCTAATTTGACTAGACAAAATATCTTAATGTTTTTTTAAGTAGTTACACGAAAAGGGGAAAATAAATAAGCTACTTTTTCAAAGTTATTAATGTGTCATGTGTGTGTGTGGGTTTAGATACATCATATATCTAAATATAGTTGTTGTCATTACAGATCAGTTGGGTCCATAAGTATAATAAGTAACCAATTATAGCTTCAAATCATTCACATATCGTTGCTTCTCTCTTCTTCTCTCATTTTCTTGAAAAAAGCTTCAACCAACTAAAAAATGGTGGCTGTGTTCTACAAAGACATGTTGAGCTGGTACTTACTCACCCTCAAGATCCGCGAAAAACTCGAAATCGAGAACCAAGGAACCGAACCGATTAATCAAGATCAAAACCTCCCCGGTTTACCAGAAATCACCAGATCCGATCAAGACCAAAACCATCATAACCACGAGCAGACTCAATCCAAGCCTGGTAACATCGAGTTAACCAAAGAGAGCCCAAAAGATTCACGAGACGATTGGGTGATCTCAATAACGGACAAGCTCGAACAAGCAGGTAGAGACGACGACACAACAATCTGGGGAAAGCTCTGTATCTACAGAGTTCCATATTATCTTCAAGAAAACGACAACAAATCCTATTTCCCTCAGACAGTCTCGCTTGGTCCGTACCACCATGGTAGGAAACGGCTCCGATCTATGGACCATCACAAATGGCGTGCGGTTAATAGAGTATTGAAACGTACGAACCAAGGCATTAAAATGTATATCGACGCCATGAGAGAGTTAGAGGAGAAGGCTCGAGCTTGCTACGAAGGTCCCTTAAGTTTGAACAGCAACGAGTTTATTGAAATGCTTGTTCTTGATGGTTGTTTTGTTCTTGAGCTCTTCAGAGGAGCTGTTGAAGGATTCACAGAACTAGGGTAAGTTTATTGCTGGTTATTTCCGGTTTCCTTGCTAAACCAATCTCAATCGTTTTTATTTTGTTCAGATATGCACGTAACGATCCGGTTTTTGCAATGAGAGGATCAATGCATTCGATTCAACGTGACATGGTAATGCTGGAAAATCAACTTCCTTTGTTCGTTCTCGACCGGTTATTAGAGCTACAGCTTGGTCGACAGAACCGAACCGGTTTAGTAGCGCAATTAGCAATTCGGTTCTTCGACCCATTAATGCCAACCGACGAGCCGTTGACCAAATCTGGCCAGTCAAAACTTGAGAACTCGTTGGCAAGAGATAAAGCCTTTGACCCATTTGCGGACATGGGTGAATTGCATTGTCTAGATGTTTTCCGCCGAAGTCTGCTCCGGTCTAGTCCTAAACCGGAACCGAGGTTATCAAGAAAGAGATGGTCTCGGAATACACGCGTGGCGGATAAGCGCCGGCAACAACTGATACATTGCGTGACGGAACTAAGGGAGGCCGGTATTAAATTTAGGAGAAGGAAAACCGACCGGTTTTGGGATATTCAATTCAAAAACGGTTATCTAGAGATTCCGAGGTTACTTATTCATGACGGTACGTTCACGTTTTTCGCGCTTTCTCCTTTCTAATTCCTCCTGCTCCATATGCTTTACTATTATATTTTCTTATCCCATCACGTTTTTAATATAAATTGATATTTTGTCTTTGTATCGATTTATATGGATCCAACAATAATATATATTAGTTAGAAATCATGATGTGATGATATGCACTATGCAGCATAAAGTTGCTACTTCAGAATTATTTTTTACATTAAAAAATAATAGTTTCTTCTTCTTCTTTTTGTTAATTTATCAAAAAAAAAAAAAAAAAAAATTTTGTTTAGTTCAAAATTTAAAGAAAGATATGTATGTATGTATGACATAGATTAGTTTGTTCGGACTAAAGTAAGCAAATGACATCAATTGTTCCCTATTGACTAATTCAAAATGGAAAGAAGTTTAGATAAGAAAACAAATACACTTTTTCAATAAAATTCAGTCAATCCTTATCTAAAAACAAAAAACTTTCTTGTGTGTTTTTTAGGTACCAAATCTCTTTTTTTGAATCTTATAGCTTTCGAGCAGTGCCATATCGACTCGAGCAATGATATCACATCCTATATAATCTTCATGGACAATCTAATAGATTCTCACGAAGATGTTAGCTACTTACACTATTGTGGTATCATCGAACATTGGCTAGGGAGTGATTCTGAAGTCGCAGACTTATTCAACCGTCTATGCCAAGAAGTTGTATTCGACACCGAAGATAGCTATCTATCTCGGTTATCGATTGAGGTTAACCGTTATTACGATCATAAGTGGAATGCTTGGAGGGCAACCTTGAAACATAAGTACTTCAATAATCCATGGGCAATTGTCTCTTTTTGTGCAGCAGTTATTCTACTACTTCTCACATTATCTCAAAGTTTTTATTCTGTTTATGCTTATTATAAGCCACCTTCTTGACTTTATTTAGTTTTATAGCTTATATTCATTTAAAAGAAAGAAATATTTTATTCAAACTAAAGAACATTGATATTGTAACACTTGGATTTTAAAACAGTCACGGTATAACTTTTTGTAATGATGTAAACTCCTTTTTTTTTTTTTTTTGTCTATTTGATTGGTATGATAACACATTTTTCAATCCATATGTTGCTAACATAGAAAAAAGCTCATTTATGAAGCTTAGTGTAAAGGAGAAGCCTTAACATGATATTAGACCAAAGGCATATTCCGAAGAAATCATTCTAGTTATGGAAATTAGATCAAATAAAGTCTACGAAAATTATAATAAAGTAGATGAACTAAAAACATTCATGTAAATTTGTGTAAAAAATAGATGATGTTAATTTTTAAGTTTAAGGAAAGAATTTGCTTAGACATACATTATTTTAAATGAGACAAACCAAATTGTTAGGCGTATATTTACAGCCCAGATAGGCCCATTTTAAAGGCCCAGTGAATAAAATACAAAAAATAAATCTCACCGGCAAGAGCGGAGATGATAAAAAAACATACCGTAGCAGAGGGAAATCGATCGTTAATCTCCGCACGTTCATCGGAATTTTCGTACGCTGCTCTGAATCTGCTTCGTTTCTCCATCATCTTCTTCCATTCTTCGCTACGGAAGAAAAAAAAAACTCGAAGCTAAATCATCCCGCATTCTCCGGTAACCAATGTCTACTCTCATTTATGTTTCGTCTTTTTTTTTCCCGGCCAATGCGAAAGTCTAGTTTCATTTCATGCCTCTTGATCTGCTTGATGATTTCATTACTCGATTTTGTGATTTGAGATCTATTTTCTTCGACTCCGTCATTGATTTGGCGTTGAGAGATGTGTGAAAAAAAAAAAAATTTTGGATAAACGACTGTATTTCGAAATCTGCGAAACCTATTGGATTAGAGCAATGCACTAGTACGATCTTAGATTCTTCATCCTGCGAACGCAATTTTTTTCGTAGTCAGTGCTATTTCAGATGATTCTAGAAGCGAATTCAGCCTATAGCTTTAGCTAGATTTTGTTTCTGTGTTTTTGCTAGTGTTTGATTTAATGAGAAGCTAGGCTTATACTCAAAACGTGAATTTTTTTGTTTTTGTTGTATAGGTTGTTGTTTGTTTGTAAAGTAAAGCTAATCGTAGTCTGAGTTAGCGTTGGACTGCTAAAATGGAAACTGATCCTCCTGCTGATTCTTCATCTCAGTCTCCAGCTATAATCTCTGAGAAAGATGTATCCATTACTAATAGTTCTGAACCTTCTGAAAATGCTATGGTCGTTGAAGAAGTTTCCGTGAGCTCTGTAGGAGAAGCTCCTAAAGATTCCAATAGTACAGAAGCTTCAACTGCAAAGGTTGATGATACTCAAATGCCTGTTGTTTCTACCGGTGCTGAACCTTCGACTCAAGCAGACGATATAGTTCCATGCCCGCCTGATTCCTCCCCACGTGAATCACCGCAATCTATATTTTCTTCTTCTGGTCTGTCTTCTTGGGCTAAGAGTTTTAAATTCCCGCAGCAAGATCCAAACGGTACGGATTCTGGGATGTCAGCTTTTACAAGATTCACCTCTGAACTTGGTCTGCATTTGCCAAACAAAGGGTCTGAGGAGGTCGGTGACTCTAGATCACCAAACACGCAAGTTGGTGGTGCTCTTGAGTCGCTTACAAAGGCTGTGGTAGATTCATCTCGTGGTGCCGTAAAAGCAATGCAGGTGAAAGCACGCCACATTGTCTCTCAGAACAAAAGAAGATACCAGGTTTAGTAACTTTGTCTTCCTTGATGATGTTAGATTTTTGGAACTGTAGTGACTCACATTATAGTCACAACAGCTTGTTGCAGTAACACTACCCTTAAACCCTTGTGTAGGGGCTGGCCCAAAATGTTTTCCCAAAACTAGTAATTAACATATTTTTTTCAATGAGCTTTTCATACTGTCCAGTGTAATGCATCGGCTAGATTCTAGTATATGTATAAGAACCTGGATCAGTATCACTTACATGATCTCTATTCTACATTGCACCGGGTCCAATCTTTAGGAGGGGGAATTCGATTTGGACATGACATATATTACTGAGAATATAATCGCAATGGGGTTCCCAGCTGGTGATATAAGCTCTGGCCTTTTTGGATTTTTTGAGGTATCCTGATCTGAACCTGCCAGTTCTTTTCTTCTCTTGGGCTTGAGTTTCTCATTGACAAATGTCATATTCAGGGACTATATCGCAATCACATGGAAGAGGTGATCAAGTTTTTTGAAACTCATCACAAGGTAACCATGTACACAGACTAGAAGCCTCTTAAACCGTATGAGTTCTGAAATCTCCACCAATTCTTATAAGATTCATACCAGTTGGATTTAATTAGACTGCAACCCAGACATGTAGTGGTTTACTTGGCTTATGTTTGGTCATTTCGGGACATACCAGATCTCTAAACCTTGTTCCCAATATGCAGGATAAATATAAGGTCTACAACCTTTGTTCAGAGAGATTGTACGATGCTTCAAAATTTGAGGGGAAGGTATGTCCAAAATCTACTCACTTACTATCTCAGACCATATATCTTGTAGGCAGTTTCTATCGTTGCCCTTGTTTTCAAAGCTAGTGTTTTAGACCTCTTACAGCGTTTGCTTCATCACATGTTTCCTTTCCTTCAGGTTGCATCTTTCCCATTTGATGACCATAATTGTCCTCCTATGCAATTAATACCATCATTTTGTCAAAGTGCATACACATGGTTGAAGGAAGATATCCAAAATGTAGTGGTAGTTCATTGTAAAGCTGGGATGGCACGAACGGGATTAATGATTTGCTGTCTTCTTATATATCTCAAGGTGAGACTTAAATGAAGCAAAGTCTTGGCCGATGCATGCATTCCTGTGACTGATCTGACTGATAACTCCATTGCAGTTCTTTTCTACAAGTGAGGAGGCTATTGACTACTATAACCAAAAGAGATGTCACGATGGGAAAGCTCTTGTTCTCCCAAGTCAGATAGTAAGTCATAAGATCGTACCACAATCTTTTAATGTGCTTGTACAGTTCTTCTCCCTCATCCTATTAAACGAGCTTTTCTGTTTCCTTCAGCGATATGTCAAGTACTATGAACGTGTTCAAAATCAGTTTGACGGGAAAGTTCCACCTGAACGAAGGTGCGCTTCAGTAATTTCAGCCAATCAGCTAATTTAATCGCGGTGATATTCACATATCCCTAACCACTGAACATACATTTATGCAGATGCATGCTGAGAGGGTTTCGCCTAATCAATTGCCCTTACTGGATTAGACCTGCCATTACAATCTCCAACCACAATGGTACAGAGCTTGTTTCTTCTTGTCCTTTGTGTATTTTCGCATACGTGTGAAAAAATAATGCCATGTTTTCTTATTTTGAACAGATATACTTTTCTCAACAAAGAAACATCAGAAAACCAAAGATTTGGGGGTAGGCATTGTTCTCCTTTGTTCTTCTATCTCTCAGCTGTTGTTATTTTCTTCGTCTTGACATAAAAAACTTGTTTTTGTGGGTTGTGTAGCCTGAAGACTTTTGGATAAAAGCACCCAAAAAAGGAGTTGTTGTCTTTGCAATACCTGGTGAAGCTGGTCTAACAGAATTAGCTGGCGACTTCAAGATTCACTTTCAAGACAGCGATGGAGATTTCTACTGGTGAAACTTTCTTCCTTCACAGACATCTTCCATAATCGACAAATTCGCTTACTTTCTCTGTTTTATGCACACAGTTGGCTAAATACTACACTGACTGGCAACAGAACAATGCTGAAAGGTAGTGACTTTGATGGCTTTGACAAGGTAAGAAGACATGTTCATAGCCCTAATGATCATCTGAGAAACAAACCTGGTTGCTTTCCATTAGACCTGATCCCTTGATGGGTTTTTTGCAGAGAAAACTGCCTGCACCGGGTTCCCATGTCGAGATCGTAATGATAGAATCCGACAATTCTCAACCAACAAAGACCAAATCTGATTCCAGCCAACAACAATCTCAAGGCAGCTCCAGTGCTGATTCCAGCAAACTCAAGTCTAATCAGAACAAAGACGATGATGTATTCTCCGACAGTGATGGGGAAGAGGACAGAAACTCGAAACCCATAGAGACTAATTCAAGTACCGAGAAAACCGCAGGCTCGATGCACACAAGTAGTAAACCTCATCAGATCAATGAGCCACCAAAGACAGATGACCCTTCCGCAAACAGAAGTTTCACAAGTTCATCGTCCTCGAGTCTTCATAATCCAGTACCGAACGACTCATTAGCAGTTAGTGATATCAAAGCTATTGCTGCAGATGCATCGGTCTTCTCCTTTGGAGATGAGGAAGAAGACTATGAAAGCGACTGAGCTTGACACTTATCATACCACACACACAAGTATAACAGATTCTGTATTGACTCTGTTTCTATATAGCTTCCCATTATAACTGTAACAATTGCAAATTGTAAAACAAAATAACAGAAACTTTTTATTGGTTCCCAATTGCATTTGTGGTTGGCGATAATCATTCCTGCATCTGAACTTAGAACTCCTCTTAATTTCAATTTCCTTTAGATTATCTTCACATAGGTTATTTTTGTTAACGTTGTAGTCTAAAATACTGTGACAGTATATACTAGTTTAGCCATTGATTGTTCGAATATCCAAAAAAAAAAAGAGTCACAAAGGATAAAAGAAAGTTTTCTTAGATTTATAAATCAACGTCAAACCTGCTCAGAATCCTAAATTATAATAATACAATACAAAATAGTTAATCTAATCCTACAATAGGTTGCATCATTCATCTTGAACCATTTTACGTACATATAAACTAGTTCTTGATCCCTAACTCCGCTTAAAGACGACCAGTTTTTGTGGCAAACCCAATGAATCCTGAAGAAAAAAAAACTTATTTCATCACTTTCGATCAAGATAGTTTCCGATACAAAAGCAGAGAGATTCTAAAATACCGTCATTTGGATTCCATCAACGTTTTCAAATGCTTGATCTGCTTCTTCTGAACTATCGAAAACAACAAATGCACAATAGTAACCTCCCTGCGTTTTTGCTGGCTACTAAAAGAGTTAAAAAAAAAACAGAGGTCAAAGAAAGGTTGTTATGTGAGGGAAAAAAAAAGTACATGGTGTTTGATATCTCAACCTTAACATCAAGAGTAAATTTTCCAGAAAGAACTTGGTCCAGCTCTTCAGATGGCATATTATGAGGGATTTTATGTAGAAAGAGTCTTGCTTTTTCAACCTCCAACATCTATGGAAAAAAAATTGCAGACAGTTCTAAATTGTAATTATTGGTAATATATGATAAAACAATAAGTTTAGTAAATCCATTCTTTTTTTCAAACCTCTTTAGATGGTTTGATTGTTGTGTCAACTCTTTTCTCTATAACAGCAAGTGTAAGTTTCATCGCAGCTGCTGCGTCGTGTACACAATCATGAGAAGCGCCAGCCTTTCGAACTTCGTAGTCCAAAATAGACTGGAAAATTAATTTCAACAAAAGACAAAGTATTACAAAATGTTATATTTTTTTTGTGATATTTCCCTCAATAGTAGTAAAGAAATACCTTGCAAAGGTTGTTAAGTGAAGGTCTTCTGAGCTTTCGTACATTGGAATACTTGAATACAAGTGCGGTATCGATTACTTTGGGATGATCTATCTTCAACACTGGGATCAAAAATACCCAAATATTTGTAGCTAAATACCAATAAAAACAACAAAATTAATACCCACTCACTCACTCTACTGAGAACTTTTTACATACCTTCCAAATCTCTGTTCAGACTGTGACCTACCAAATCCGTACCCGAAGAAAGAAAGGGCTGCAAAGTTTCCTGCACATTTCAAAAAGTTAACAACATATTAACGACTATATGTTATTGCTGGGATAATAATAAACCAATACAAGGAAGTCTACATTGGTACCTGTATATCTGCAACAGAGAGAGTAGCTTTTTCGATATCTTCAGCAGTAATCCCTGTAATGTCTGTCCTATAGTCAACAACAGGTTTGTCCGGTTTCACAAATTCGTCAAGAATCACCTAAGGCCATGAACCATTTTGATTCAACCCGAGTCAAGAAAACGAAAAGGCGATGATCACCAAAGAAATAAAGATCCTCTAATCTTATATACCTTTAAATCACTGTCTACAACACCAACTCTAACTAAACCCTCAGTCCCATCTTCACAAAGAACCATCTCACAATCAACAGCTACCATTTGAGTTGATTTCATCACTTTCCACATCTTCATTCCAACATCAGATACAAAACCAGTCCTGCTTGCTTAGCAATTCAAGAAAGTCTTAAAAGAAAGAAACTTAATAAGATACATTAAACATCAAGAGCCCATTGTAAACAAACCTCCGAGTATGGCTGGAATGAATAGTCTACTGAGTAATTCGGGTGCTCAAGGATCAATCGAACTAGCCTCTGTAGTACAGCCAACATATAAAGCTTAAACAGACAAAAAAAACATTATCAAAACATGTTTTTTTTTTATCTAACAAAAATCATTCCCCACCTGCTCAGAAGTGTCATTATCTGGAGATTCCTGTTTCAACTTTTCAATCAGAAGATGATTTGCGTGACATTTCAGAACCTTAGCAAAAAAAAAAAAAAAAAAAAAATTATAGTAGTAAGCTATTGGATTTGGTGTGCCAAAATTACAAATTTACATTGTGTTTTTTTTTTTTTTTTTTTTCATTTTTTTAACCTGCAAATCTTGTTTCTTCTTAAAAGTATTCAGAAACTGGACCAAATCGTCATGGGAACGCCTTGAAGGGTCATTAGGTGATTCAACATTTTTGTCGTAAACATTTAAAAATTCCTTCCAATTTCCAATTTCGCCTCGCAAATCTAAACTCAGTACTAGCTTCACCAACTCCTCAAGCACCTACTCGGTAAAATTTAAATAGAAATGGTTTGATACAGAGAAGAAGCTAAATGGACCTCACAAAGGGGAAATGATTCAAAAAAAAAACAGTGAATTATTCTCTTCTTTAAAAAAAAAAAATTGAAACTTGGAATTTTAGAGAAATTAGAGAAAGAAAAGAGACGAACTTCTTTCTCGGCGGTGGCTAGTTTAAGCTCCATAGTATGAAACAATGGCGGCTCAGCGAGTTTTTTTTTTTTTTTTTTTCCCAGCTGGGAGTGAATTTGGCACAAAAACTGTTTGGGGAAGAAGAAACAGAATTTAGGGTTTTTTATTATATGTCTTTTCTATTTTTGATTTGTGAAATTAAACTCCATTTTTCTTAAATAGAATTAATTGGGTTATATTTGTTGTCTGCTTGTCAAGTAAGTCTGAAGCCGAACTTCTTAAAACTCCGATTGAATTCATCAAAAGGTCGATATGACATTGAGATTTGAGACTATAAAACTCACGTTTTTAAAACTTAATCATGATCTATTTAGCTAAAAAATTGAGATATTTTATTATTAACCAATTGTATTTTGTGGTTGGGAGAAAATTTTATACTACATGCATTGCATCTGCTGAACTTAGAATAACACTATTAGTTTTTGTTTCAAATCTTCAAATTCATTGTGACAGTATTAATTTTGCCAATAATTTAATCAAATATGTATACTGCATATATATATATATATAAGAAATTTAAAACATAATACCAAAAATAAAGGATAGTAGAAAGCATATTTCATATTAATTAATCAATGTTAAAACAACTTTAAAACATAGAAAATAAGAAAGCATATTTAAAAGAACATAAAAAGCTTCAACAGAATCCTAGGTAGCATGATTGCATCATCCATCTTGAACCATTTTCCGGACATAGAAACTAGCTCCTAGACCATAAATCAGCATTTTCTGTGGCAGCCCCAGTGAATCCTGTTAAGGCATAACATAACGCAGAAAGAAACATGTTTCATCACTCTCGATCAAATTAAGTTTCAAACCCATGTCAATTTAAAAAAAAAATCATAAAAATACCTTATCTTCGTTACCAGAAACGTTTTGAAATGCTTTATCTGCTTCTTTTGAGCTTTCGAAAGTAACAAACGCACTATAGAAACCTCCCGGTCTTTTTGCTGGCTGCAAAGAAAAATTGAAAAAAAAAAAAAATTAAAAGTCAAAAGAAAAATTATAAGTAAGAGTAAGGTATAGATTTTTACGGTTTGATTTCTCAACCTTAACATCAATTGTAAACTTGTTGGAAAGAAACTTTCTACGAAGAACTCGGCACAGATCATCAGATGCCAAAGAATAAGAGATTCTATGAAGAAACAATCTTGATTTCTCAGTCTCCAGCAGCTATGAAAACATTTCAGGCATTAAAATTCAATTGTTATTTATATATGATTAACAAATATAATATAATCCGAAATTTTTATAACCTCTTTAGATAGTGAGATTGTTGTGTCAACTCTTTTCTCCATAAGAGCAAGTGCAAGTCTCATTGCAGCTGCTGCGTCCTGAACGCAGTCATGAGAAACACCCGCCTTTTGAACTTCGTAACCCAACAAAGCCTGTAAAATTAATTTCACAATAATTTGCAAAAAAAAAAAAAAAAAAAAACTAAGTAAGTGGATTCACTAATGAGTAGACGACAAAACCAATTAGGAAATTAATATAAAGCTTACTTGGCAAAGAATATTAAGTGAAGGTTTTCTGAGCTTTGATGTATTGAGATTTCGTTCATTGGGATACTTAAAAACAAGTGAAGTATCTATTACTCTAGGATGATCTATCTTCAACACTTCGATAAAAAAATACTCGTGATTTAAGTAAAATTCCAATAAAATTAACATGAAACTCTAGTAGGAACCTTTTGTTGGAATTATAATAATTCCTTGAGGGGCATTATTAAATTGTATGAGTGAATATAAATGGGGTGGGTAAATATGGCTGCTATGGGTTTTATTTTAAGGCATAGAGCTAGGCATAGAGGTGAAAAAATGAGGCCATCTAAGATAATGCCTATGGATTAATTTTATGGAAAAAAATTAATCACCACCTTCCCCTTTTAATTGTGGTGATCGGAGGATGAGGGGTTTGGGGGGAAGAAAAAAATCTGAATTGCTTCCATCTCTTCATCTCTTTTCTCTCTTATGATACAAGTTCTTTGAGAAGAAAAAATCACACAAAGTATTACACAAAAATTCCTTCAATCTCTCACAAGAGTAAGTTCTTTTGTTTTGAGAGTATCGTAGTTCGAAGTTCGTGTAGAATCGAGTTTCGAGTGTTTGCGAAATCGATTAGTATTGGTTGTATCCTGGGATTCTTGAATCCGTGATTCCCGTCACACTGCGGGGGATTCAAAGAGTTAAGGAAAGAGATTGCGATCTCGCCTCCAATTCGTTTCCTTAACGTTTATGAGTTCAATTTCAATTCTCATTTCGTAGTGTTGCATAAATCATGCTCCTACAATCTTAACTCTTTGAATCCGTTGGTGTTATATAAACATCAAACGGATTGGAAGTGAATCATAAACGTTAAAGCTTGAGTTGCGATTCAAGTCTTTGTGTGGTTTACCGGTTGTGATCGGTTAAACTTCAAGATCAAAACTCGAGAGCTTGCGAGTCTCGAAAGTTTTATATCAAAAATCACTTATGTGGCTTTTCTTGAGAGAATTAAAGCCTAAAAAAAATGTTTGAAAAGTGAATTTTTGAATATTTGGAATGTCCATCGCGTCCAAAGTCAAGTTTGATTGGTGTTTGATGGTCTGATCGGTTTGCAACCGATCGTGCAAACCGATCGCAAAACCAGTCAAACTGACGGTAATTGCATTCTGATCGGGCTGCAACCGATCGCGTAAACCGATCGCAAGTGCTAGGATCGGTTTTAAACCGATCATGTAAACCGATCATAAAATTTTTTGATCGGTCGGTAACCGATCATGTAAACCGATCAAAAGTGGTCAGATCGGTCTGCAACCGATCGTGGAAACCGATCGCAAAACCAGTCAAACTGACGGCAATGTCATTCTGATCGGTCTGCAACCGATCGTTTAAACCGATCGTAATTGGTCCGATCGGTTTGCAACCGATCGTGACAACCGATCGTGCAAGTGTTAACGGTCTTGCGAGACTAAACGAGATTTGTTGATCATTAAGCATTTCGTGTGGTTTGAACATTTTGCTAATGTTTCTGATCAAGCTTGCGGGTTTGTTTCAGGAAATGGCCAACGAAAACGTGAATGTCCCTGAGGTAGCTGAGGTAGCCGAGACCACCATCAACGGGACCGAGGCCACCGAGATTCAGTTTGGTACACTTCCACCGGTGAAAGTGACGGTCACAGAACCGATACCAACTGCGGTCGTTGACCAGTATCAAGCGGTGCCAATCCCAACGGCATCATCAGCGGGTCTTCTTCCGGACAAGTTTGACGGAAGTTCTTTTAAGATGTGGCAGAAGAAGATGTTCTTCTACCTTACAACGCTGAAGTTGAGCCAGTACACCCGTGAGGAGAAGCCTATTCTTCCCGCGGATAACACTGATCCACGTGCACTTGCGAGTGTACATGCCTGGGAGCACGGTGATTTCCTGTGTAAAGGATATATTCAGAGCCGTCTCTCCGATCAGCTGTACAATGTGTACTGCAATGTCGAAACTTCTAAGGAGTTGTGGAACTCTCTTGAAAAGAAGTATCGATCCGAGGATGCTGGGTCTCAGAAATACGCTGTGGCGAAATTTCAAGACTATAAGATGGTGGATTCAAGGCCACTAATGGAGCAAGTGGAGGAATTGACCAACCTCATCCATGAAATACATGCTGAAGGGATGAAGATATGTGAAACATATCAGGTTGCATGTGTTATAGAAAAGCTCCCTCCCGGCTGGACGGACTTCAAGAACTATCTTAAGCTGAAAAGAAAGTGGATGAGTCTTGAAGATTTGACCGTCAAGCTTCGAATTGAGTCTACGAACAGGAGACAATTGGGAATCGGTGTGCAAATTCGCGAACCCGACGCAAATGTTGTAGAGCACCAACCCAAGAAACAGGGGAAGTGGCAGAACAAAGGGAAAGGAAAAGTACCGCCCCAGAACCAGCAGAAGTTCAAAAAGAAAACCGGAGAGAACTCGCAGAAGTTCACCGGTAAATGCCACAACTGTGGTAAAATTGGCCACAAGTCATTTGAGTGCTACAGCAAGAAAGCATCAAAGAAGAATGACGGCAAAAATGAGACTAATCTCACCGAGGCCGATATGTGTGCAGTTGTCACTGAGGCTAGTGTTGCCGAGAGCCATCCAAAGACTTGGTGGTTTGATACCGGTGCAACTCGGCACATTTGCTTGGACAGAACGATGTTCTCCACTTATAAGAAGAACAAGAGTGATGAGAAACTTTTTATGGGGAACACCGCAACCTCGAAGATTGAAGGTTACGGGAAAGTCATTTTGAAGCTTACTTCTGGACAAGAACTCACGTTGAATAATGTGGTTCATGTGCCGGATATGCGCAAAAACCTAATCTCGGGTTCCCTCATGAGCAAGCATGGATTTACCGTTAAGCTGGAAGCGGATAAGCTTGTAATCTCCAAGTATGGGATGTATTTGGGAAAGGGATTTGTCTGTGATGGTCTTTTCAAAATGTGTGTTGAAGCGGTGATCCGCACTGATGTAACCGAGGCTTCCACCTCAAAGAATAATGAAAAGAAACCAGTTGCTTATGTTGCGGAGTCTTTTAATACGTGGCATGAACGCCTACGACATGTTAACTTCAAGTCTATGAGTAGATTGATGAACATGAACCTGATTCCGAAACACAAAATAAGTAAAGACAAATGTGAGATTTGTGTCCAAGCCAAACTCACTAAAAAGCCATCACCGACCGTAGAGAGAACTACGGAACCTCTAGCTTTAATTCACACGGATCTGTGTGATTTAAAATTTGTGCAAACTAGAGGAGGAAAGAAATATTTTGTGACTTTCATTGATGATTGTACAAGATATTGCTACGTATACTTATTACGTAGTAAAGACGAAGCTTTGGAGAAATTCAAAGAATACAAACTGGAAGTAGAAAATCAACTTGATAAAAAGATCAAGATGATTCGAAGTGATAGAGGAGGCGAGTATGATGAACCATTCAATGCATTCTGTAGAGAAAACGGCATTATTCATCAAACAACTGCTCCCTACTCACCGGAATCCAACGGAGTTGCGGAACGGAAAAACCGAACTCTAAAGGAAATGATGAATGCAATGTTGCAGGAATCTGGGTTAGCCCAGAACATGTGGGGGGAAGCTCTGCTTACCTCAAATTATATCCTGAACAAAATACCGCATAAAGTCACTGGAAAAACTCCGTATGAAAATTGGAAAGGTAATGTACCTTCGTACAAATACCTGAAAGTGTAGGGGTGCCTAGCAAAAGTTGCAGTTCCACCTCCGAAAAAGGTCACCATCGGACCTAAGACGGTAGATTGCATTTTCATCGGATATGCTCATAATAGTAGTGCCTATCGCTTTCTGGTATATAAGTCTGATATACCGGATATTCGTGAGAACACAATAATGGAGTCAAGAAACGCTTCATTCTTTGAAAACGTGTTCCCATGTAAAGATAAAGAAAGCATTAAAAGAACTCGTGATCAACGAGATGCTAACTCCCGCGGGAATGAAGCAAGCGGATCCGATACTACTATTAATGATGAAGAAGAAGAAGAACAAGGACTTAGACGGAGTAAAAGATCTCGTAAAGAGAAAAATTACGGATCTGAGTTCTTAGTTTCTTTTCTTGCTGAAAATGAACCTAAAACGTTCAAAGAAGCAATGTCTACACCAGACGGTCCTCTTTGGAAGGAAGCCGTTAACAGTGAAATGGACTCAATTCTTCAGAATAATACTTATGAGTTAACGGAATTACCGCAAGGGTTTAAAGCCCTAGGTAATAAGTGGATTTTCAAAACAAAGTTGAAAACCAATGGATCCATTGAGAAGTACAAGGCTCGGCTTGTTGTGCAAGGTTTCCGGCAAAAAGAAGGCTTGGATTTCTTTGACACCTATTCTCCGGTAACGAGAATAACTTCGATAAGAATGCTGGTAGGCATCGCGGCTTTGAAAAACCTGGAAATACATCAGATGGATGTAAAGACAGCTTTTCTAAACGGAGATTTAGAAGAAGAAATCTATATGAAACAACCTGAAGGGTTTGTCGTTCCAGGACAAGAAGACAAAGTCTGTAGACTGGTGAAATCATTGTATGGACTTAAACAAGCTCCTAAACAATGGCATGAGAAATTTGACAATGTCATGATGTCAAATGGATTCAGAATCAATGAGTGTGATAAGTGCATATACATCAAAAGCACTTCACACGGGTACATCTTGCTCTGCTTGTATGTTGATGATATGCTTATTATTGGAAGTAATAAAGACATGATCAATCAGACAAAGAACATGCTAAGCAACAAGTTTGATATGAAAGACATGGGACTTGCAGATGTAATCTTGGGGATAAAAATCATTAGACACTCTGATGGTCTAATATTATCACAAGAACATTATGCGGAGAAAATCCTTGAGCGGTTTAAGAAATGTTCCAACGGAACTGCAAAAACTCCCGCCGATCCTCAATTGCACTTGACGAAAAATTCAGGTGAAGCGGTTTCACAACTGGAATACGCAAGAGTTATCGGAAGTCTTATGTACCTGACAAATTGTACAAGACCGGATCTAGCGCACTCGGTAAACGTGCTTAGTCGCTATACGAGTAATCCGGGTCATGCTCATTGGAAGGCAATAATTAGAGTGTTGAACTATTTGCGATACACTAAAAGTTATGGTCTGCACTACGGTAAAGAACCAGCTTTGTTAGAGGGCTATAGTGATGCCAATTGGATTTCAGATTCCAAAAACTCAAAGTCGACAAGTGGTTATGTCTTTACGTTGGGAGGTGCAGCAGTTTCCTGGAAATCTTCCAAACAAACTCTCCTGGCTCGATCAACCATGGAATCGGAGTTTATAGCTTTGGACAAAGCAGCTGAAGAAGCAGAGTGGCTTCGGAATTTTTTGGAAGATATCCCGATGTGGGAGAAACCAGTGCCGGCGATACGCGTAAACTGCGATAGTCAGTCAGCTATCTCTCGGGCAATGAATAAACTATACAATGGTAAATCTCGTCACATTCGACGGCGACACAAGACCATTAGACAATTGATCTCTACGGGTGTACTCTCGGTTGAATACATCAAGTCTGCTGACAACTTGGCAGATCCATTTACGAAAAATCTGTCAAGAGATCAAATTGTAAACTTATCAAGAGGAATGTGTTTAAAGCCTACAAAGGAAGATGATGTTTGATTGAAACCCCACCTATGAGATTGGAGATCCCGAAATCTAGGTTCAAAGGGAAAACGAAATCAAATATTGTAATAGTTGAGCATTGTAATACTATGTATTTACCCAGTTCCTAAAGATAAATAAAACAATGCTTCATGTATTTGTCAAGGTTAAGCTTTTGCTTTTAATGATACCATAGATTTGAAATGTGAAAGAAGTATTACATGATACTTCTAAAAACAATTCTAATGGATGATCACCTAATGAGTGTGAAATGGGGCCGTTTCTAGGAGAATGAAAGAAAGACTATATTCTCCAAGTTCACTCATGAAAACCGGGAATGTTCAAGGCCAAAATGAACACAATAGAGAACTTAAGCTCTACGAGAAAGTGTTGTTGTGCGATGTTTGTTGTCTCGATTTACATCAAAGTCTGGGTGGTTCAAGACATCAAGTTCACCTCCTGGCCGAGTAAATCCGACAGACATCAAAATGATTGGTTCAAAGCTGAAAAATGCTACCTATCAGATACAGTAACATTTTCGTATACTCTCAAACGTCTGTCTGGTCTAGTCGTGTTGGGTCTAGTCCAGTCGAGTCGTGTTGCATCGTTCAAAAGTCTTCGAGTCTGCATATGTTTAGAGTCATTTCTATTCATGTGGGGGATTGTTGGAATTATAATAATTCCTTGAGGGGCATTATTAAATTGTATGAGTGAATACAAATGGGGTGGGTAAATATGGCTGCTATGGGTTTTATTTTAAGGCATAGAGCTAGGCATAGAGGTGGAAAAATGAGGCCATCTAAGATAATGCCTATGGATTAATTTTATGGAAAAAAATTAATCACCACCTTCCCCTTTTAATTGTGGTGATCGGAGGATGAGGGGTTTGGGGGGAAGAAAAAAATCTGAATTGCTTCCATCTCTTCATCTCTTTTCTCTCTTATGATACAAGTTCTTTGAGAAGAAAAAATCACACAAAGTATTACACAAAAATTCCTTCAATCTCTCACAAGAGTAAGTTCTTTTGTTTTGAGAGTATCGTAGTTCGAAGTTCGTGTAGAATCGAGTTTCGAGTGTTTGCGAAATCGATTAGTATTGGTTGTATCCTGGGATTCTTGAATCCGTGATTCCCGTCACACTGCGGGGGATTCAAAGAGTTAAGGAAAGAGATTGCGATCTCGCCTCCAATTCGTTTCCTTAACGTTTATGAGTTCAATTTCAATTCCCATTTCGTAGTGTTGCATAAATCATGCTCCTACACCTTTAATATACCTTTCAGATCATTGTTCAAACTGTGACCTACCAAAATAGCACCCTCAGACAGAAACGGCAACATTTTTTGCTGCACAAGAAACATAACTTGTAAATGTATTTATCTATGGGAAAAAAAAATACAAAACTACATAGTAAATTTTATTAATAACCTGTATATCTACCACAGATTGAGTAGCTTTGTTAATATCTTCAGCAGTAACTCCAGTAATAGCTGTCCTATAGTTAACAATAGGTTTGTCCGGTTTAACAAATTCGTTCACAATAACCTAAAGCCAATGAACATATATAAGATCATCCGAGTCAAGTTTCCCTTGCAAAAATTGAACTAACTAAGAAACAAAGGTTAGAAAAATCTCAAAAGATAATACCTTTAAATTGCGGTCTACAGCAGCAACTCTAACCAAACCCTCAGAACCATCTTCACAAAGAACCATCTCACAATCAACAGCTACCATTTGAGTTGATACCATCATCGCCTTCGACATGTTAAGACCAATATCGGAAACTAACCAGCCCTGCGTGGCAAATAAAGAAGTTATAAAGAAACATATATCATGCAAAACTAATTAATTGGATATTATACATTAAACAGCAAAAATATCATTAGTAACAAACCTCGGAGTATGATGGGAATGAATAGTCTACTGAGTACTTGGGATGCTCAACAGTCAATCGAACTAACCTCTGTACAACCCATGCAAACAACATTTTATAAACCATATTAGTATCAAAACTTATTACAGACATCCTCAAAAAACATGAAAATATAAAACTTTCCAACACCTGCTCTGGAGTGTCATTATCAGGAGACTCTTGCTTGAACTTTTCAGTCAGAAGACGATTGGCTTGACACTTTGAAAATTTCATGTTGGTTGCGGATAGATTGTAAAACGCCATCGAAACTGCTATTTGAGAAAACTTGGTCCAAACTGATTTGCAAGTGTTTTTAGTTTACATAGGAACTTGAAGATATGTTGATATTTATAGAGTTGGCGGGTTCTAAATTATTTAATGCGAACATCTTCATTGTCGACTTGACATTGGTGTATGTACATTGTAAATGTGTAAATTTTGAATTTCCATTGAGAATTTGAAAACAGCACGCTTTGATGCAAACGAAAAACAGTTACTACTACTTTACTAGCATGAATCTAATAATGTTGACTAAACATTATTCAAGTTTCAAATATTCAATAATCGAAGAGATAAATCATAAATATCGTAGATGATGCAGCACTAGTAAATGAACTTGCATTTTGATAGGTCAACCATTTGGTTTCGTATTACCTAGACGTAAAGGAATTAATGTTTTGTAGTAGTATTGATTTTTAGATTCACGCGCGATAACAAATATACATAATTAGTAGTGTGGAAAAAAAAAAATAACAAAACTATACTAGCAAATGACTAGCATGGTGATGAGGCTTGAGGCATGACTAGCAATTAGATCAATGATAAAATATAAATCTTATATGTTTTCTTATATAAAATGTTAGTAATGTTACATTTTGTAAGAAAATAACCAATTACTAGAGAATCTTATATCATTTCTGGAGATTAACAGAATCTTATACTACCAAATCAGAATGGAATTCTTTGATTTTCATTATACTAAAATGAAATAGAAAATGATTAGGAATGATAATAACCGTAATGCATGAAAATTTAGAAATGAATTGTATCAAATAAAGAAACAAGAAATAATATTACAGAAGTCTTTTTTTGTTCTGAATGCACAAAGAACCTTGTTTTTAAAAGAGGTCCAATCAAATGGAACTAGTTGCTTCACTTTGAGACCATCTCCTGAACGTTGAAGCCACCAAGTTCCTTCCTGCAAGTAACCCTAACTTTGTCTTCAACATAGCTAACCCTAACCTACCACCATCACCATCAGCCACCAGCGGCGGCTCCTCAACAACCGTCTCAAGCACTCTCTGATCACCACCATCCACCACGCCCACGCCATTGGTTTCATCACCATCCATACTCAACACCAGTGTCCTCCTCCGTTCACGAAGCCATTCCTTAACTTCACCTGTAACCAATCTACATTTCTTCACCTTCAATTTCACCAGCTTAGGACAACCTAAAGCCAGCGCCTTGATCCCGTCATCCGAAATCAGACATCCCTTGATACAGAATTTCTTCAACGCCACACATTTCTCCGCGATGCAACCAATCTCTGTGTCCCCAATTGTACCACTTCCACAAAGAGCTAACCGTTCAAGCTTCTTACAGTTTGAAGCAATAGCAGACAAGCTCATTTGAGTCGCATCAACACCGATAAGTACGAGCTCTTGCAAATTCAAGCAGTGTTTAGCTACAGCCATCAGACCAACATCACCGATCCTCTTAGTCCTCCAACCATCAATATGAAGCTTTCTCAGTAGCTTGCATCTCTCTACAACACTAGCTAAACCTAAACTCGAGCATTCAGGAGTTTTCACTATATGCAAAGTCTCTAAATTTGAACATTTCGATATAGCAGAGAGTCCAATATCACTCACCTGAAGCCTCTCCAGATGAATCTCAGTTAAAGAACTATCTCCATCTCCATTCATTTGAAATACACAATCCCAATTACCTAAACAACGAATGATTTTGAGCTTTTTCAAAGTTGTTGTTGCAACCAAAGATTCAAATACCTGACCATTAACAAGCTCCTTCAAGCAAATCGATCTCAGTGAAGAAGACAAACTCAGCTGAATTGGCTCAGCCAATTCGTGAATTCCTCTAATCCTCTTTAACGATAACTCCTCAAGAACCTTGCAATGCTCAAGCATCGCGTTTAATCCCTTCGCGCCGAAATTGCAAGAGCCACACGATAGCTTCTTCAAGCTCTTACAGTTTCTAGCAAACGATTCCATACCTAGATCTGTGATCTCGCGACAACCACGAAGCTTGACTCGAGTCAGATTCGAGCAACGAACCGAGATCATCACCAGAGCTTCATCGCTTAAGCTGAAAGACTTCCGATCACAGCGAAGAGCGAGCTTCGTAACGGATTCGAACCGATTCAACATAGACGGCAAGAAAGGGAGAATCTCCGCCTTGGCGTCAAGTGATAAACGGTGACGATTCTGACCGTCAACCAATAACCACCGTTTGCATACGAGAGAGCATCGTTTCCGATCTCCGGCGCTGAGAAATTGAAAGACATGAGCGATGCAATCGTCTGGTACATCTTCCGTGAAATCGTAGTCTCCATCTCCGAAACCAATCGATTCGCAATCGAGAAACTCCGGTGACCTGAGAGATAAAACAGTATCGCGTCCACTTGGTTCCGCCGGAGAAGACGGAGCCTGCCCCATTTTTTGTGTGGTTGAGTATTGGCTAAGGTTTGGGTTGAGTCACATGACAAGTCACGAGTCACGGACTCGTGAGATTTTTTTTTTCTTTTTTATTTCGCCTTTCGTTTTTAATACTACTTTTTTCTTACAAGTCACACCACCAAGTCTCCTTCGAGGTCTTCAGGCCCAATGGGCTTTCTTCTATCAAGTTATTATCATCCGTCCGATCTATACAATGTGTGATTCAGTACAGACCGTTGCTTTCTTTGACTTTGACCATCAACGTTAATCGCTACTCTGGCGTTCCACGGTCAAACTCTATTTTTCTCTATATTATCAACAATTTGAATCGATTATGTAATTATCTATCTATATTTTATATAATGAATATTTTTTGGAGAAAACAGAAAAGTTATTAATTTTTTTTTTTTTTTGAAGTCAGAAAAGTTATTAATTTATCTGTAATATTTTCTTATGGGACTGAAAAGTTATGATATCTCAAAACAAAGCTTTATACAGATCGTTGGCATTTCATAATCATTTAAGGCTTTTTCAATTTAAAACCCAAAAAAAGACATTGTAAGTTTTTGTATTAATGTACCTGAATATTCAGTAATGGGTCATAAAAAGGCCCAATATCAATATCCAGTTTTGACAATTGAGAGAATGACTTGCTTCTTCTTTTCTTATTCTCTAGTTCCAATAGTTTCGGTTTCGAATGCAAATGATAATGCTACATTACTGAAAAGTAGAAGAGCAAACATGAAATATCAATCAAACTTTAATTTTATTATGGGATAAATGTAAATGGAGAAGAAAATAGAAAAAAAATTGAGTATTTGTGGAAAGAACAATTGTGAAAACTTTTGGGAAGTTGGTTGGGTTTTGCTGGAATACACTACACTAGATTTAATCCCTCTCTCCACATCTTGCTTAGATTCTTGAGCCATAGAAGTAAACTAGATATTAAAAGTCATGAGACTGATATAATACAGTAATTTGATTTTTGAAATAACTAAAAAAAATAATAATGGCGAGATCTCCCACAAAAATATACAATTCAACGACAAAGAAAATGATATACCAATCTAGAAGCAAAAAAAAAAAAGATCTACCATAATAGAGAGAGATCAAATCAAAATTCTTATCAAATTTTGATACTTTAATATAAATATCTCTGTTTTTTTTAGCATATATGAAATTATATAGACCAATATGTATGTGATTGATATGGGATTTTAAGACCACAATTTTCTTAATTATTATATTTATAACTAAAAGTGATTGTCTTGTTTTTTTCCTTTGCAACAACTAATTGTGCTATTTTTAACAGTTGTAAAATACCAATTTAGCTAATAGCTGAAATATACTATTTTTACATATTGGTGAAAAAAGTGTCAAGAAAATTTCAAATTTAAAAATTGGTTGAAAAGGATCTCAACTTTGCATGTGATAAATGTATACATAACTTTTGTTGATTTTGCTAAACTAGTCATGTTGTTTAGTTGTCTAACAAAATATATTTATCATGTTTATTTGTTCTGTTGGACGACTTAACAACGTTAATAATGTTGGTAAAATCAATCATATTAGTGAATAAAATGGTAAGTCAACAAAAATTGTCTATATATTTTATTACATACAAAATTTGGAGTTTGTTTCGTCTACTTTGTTTAGTGTAAGATCAATATTTTTACATTTTTTCTATATTATAGTCCAAAAATGTACACATTTGGACAATTTTCTCGAAAACAATTCAAAGCAGAATAGTTAAAGACTTCATTCATATTCACTTAGGGTATCTCTAAAAGCAACATCAAATCTTTAAATTTGAGGTTTAAGGTTTCATGTTTTCCAAAAGCAACCCCAAAACTTCAAAAATTGAGGTTTATATTTCAATATTTCTAACTACCTATCTCACAATTAATCTTACTGAATTTTGGTTGTTTATCATTTGACTCCCCAAAATACTTTGTCTCATTTATTTACCATATATTCTGTTAAACTTAATTGTACATATTAAATTACTTCAATATAATCTTATAAATATAGTTTTCACATATTAAATTACTTTAATATATGTTTAGTAATTTAGTATTTTACTTATAATTTGTAATTTAGTCTGTATGTGTTTAATTTATGTAATCTTTTATTATAATGTACTGCTTAATTAATAAATATTGCTTGTAATTTGTAAACAAATTTTAATGTATATTCTATAGTTATTTATAAAAGTTTTAAGATTTTACTGACTTATTATTATTAATAGTAAGGACTATAGTGCAAATACAAAATTTTAAAGTTAAATTTGAAGTTTTAATTTTTGAGACAAACACTCTTAAACCTCAAATTTGAGGTTTTGGAGATGGCCTTAAGAGCATTGGCCATAAATAACATGGGAAAAAATAGATACTCTTTAAAAAAATTTGGAAAATTTATTCAAAATGCCACATGTTAACTTTTTTATTTCAAAAATGCTATTTTGAGTGAACATTTCAAAAATGTCATTTTCTTTCAACAATGACCAAATGACGGAAATATTCTTCTTCTTATGGACATGAACATTATTGGAGGGAGAGTTTTTTTTCCGTCCATCAAAGGTATTATCAAATTTCTCATGCTAATTTGTCCATTGTTACTAGTTGTCCATAATCAATATGAACCAACTTTTTTAATTGCATAAGGTATTCATATAAATTACCAGTTCATTGCATATATAAACAAACATCAATTGAAATAAATTTGTGTGTGAATGAATTAATTACTATAGATAATATATTAATTTGATTTTCTTAAAATTCTAAAATTGTAATCTTGTCCACGATAACTTGTGGAAGTGTTAATGGTAGACTAAAAAGAAGTGTGAATGACTATAGGAATAGACGGAATTGTAAACAATTCGTTCTATAGACAAGTTAATATGTGGTTATGGACAAGTTATTAAACATACACAATTTGTTCAGAAACAAAGGATACTATCGTCATTTGTTCATCAACCATTATGCAAAAAAGTTGACATATTTAAAATGCTTCACTCAAAAATGACATTTTTAAAAGAAAAAAATGTGATTTGTGACATTTTAAGTAATATTTTTTTTTTTTTTCTATTTTCTGTCTATTGTAAATATGTGGAGTAACTACTACTATTTAGAGAAAACAGATGGCAGCTGTATGTAACTATTATTTGAATTTAAATTTTTTGTAGCTTTAGAAATTCACCCATGCTTCAGCTGTGCCTCTGTCGTGGAGTTACAATTTGATTAATTCTTTATTGTTATATATATTTTTGTATTGAATAAATTTTTTAAAGCCATGGCCCCATCCCCAGCCTGTTTTTACCTTTTTTACAAATTAAACATCTAGTAGTATTTCACTGTTTCTTAGACATATCGTAATTAGATCCTTAATTTGTAGCAGTGTAAGAAACCACATGTTTCGATGTTTTACAATATGTGTTACAGTATTAACTTTCTGTATTCTTTTCCTTTTTATAGAACTGCAATATTTTTCGCTAACAAACTTAATGTCATTACAAAAACAATACTTATATTTATATTTTCTTTTTCTTGTCTCTTTTTTTCCAACCGAAAAATAATTATTATTACAATAATAGTGACGAGTGCTATAAACGGCGAACTTTTCATGGTTGACTCAAAAAATATGTGAGATTTCAAAGGAAATCTGACACATGTAGAGTAGTCATTTGTATTTTTATCTTAGTATTTTATTTACAATTATGTACTGGTACCAGTAATTAGGTTGGTGGTAATGATGCTAGATTATGTAATAATGAGAACGTACCAATAATGATGGAAAATCATGAATGTATGGATATTTTTCAACCAAATTTATTTGGATTGGAGCAAAACTATTATATTGTTACCTAACATTAATTTTATCATCATGCTTGCTATCCAAATTGCAAAACATTAGCAGTGAAACGATGAAATAAAACCTATGTGTTTGTCAACTATGATAATATAATTAAATTAAATATGTAGGAGATAAATACACACCAAGCTTACAAACGCATCCAAAAGATTTCGACTCCTAACACTACTATATAAAGAGTTTGTTCAAATATGTAGACTATGTAGAATGAAGGGGTAAAGATAAATTTGTTACATAATGGAACACTTTTATCTCTTGTGTTTGAATGTAAAATGAAAATGTATCATCTTCATCTACTCTTTTATAATAAAGTGATAAACACTTAATTCATTTTTATTTTATGTTAATAAATTGAAAATTCCATGTGCGGGGCAAGCAGTGTGCTAATACATGATTGGTAATTTATACGCAGAATCGCGTGCAATGTTACCATTTTGTAAGTTACTAGTAGTATTATTTTAAGTGGTAACACAAATATTAGTATATTGTATTCAACTTTCTATTCACTGTATTTCGCCGATTTCCTATATCATTATGGTCGAATGCAAAATGTAAATTTTCATATTCAAGTGATTAGTAAACAACTTATTAACAGAAATTTCACGAAATATGATAATTATTATTTTATGGTTGACTAATCAAACAAGTTTTATGTCAAAACATGTACAATTTTTTTTCCCGAGACAGAAAAATTCTTTCCAACCAAATAATTCGACTGAAAGATGCAAGGGAGATTAAAAATTATTCAATTAACGATTAAAACGTATGAGTACTTAAAAAACAAAAAAAAAAAGGTATGAATAAGACTATAAATTACATGTTATATTCTTTGACCCCAAAATAGAAGACCAAAAGCGTGGAACTTCTTCTTTATTACTCCATAAGCATGGAACTTCATGAGTATTAAACAAAAAAATATGCACAAAACACTATACGGGAATAGGAGCAAAGCTAGGCAATACATTTAACAGTAAATGGGTGACACCTAACATCAAATAAGTTAAGTATTATAAATGAATACTATGTGAACACTTATACTTTATATTAGTGATAGAATCGATTCAAGAAACAAATTTAAAAAAGGGGTTAGAGTAGGAAGAAGAGATCGAAAGTTAGCGTACGGCGTTAGTCTCTGGCAGACAAGACGCCATTATTAATTATGACCCAAAAACCTTCTTCGATCTAATCAACACAACACAACACTTACACACAACATCCTCTTAATCTACTCAACTTGATCTATGTTTTTGTATTTTTTGTATTTTTTATTTTTTTATGTTACTTTCCTATCATTAAACAAAAAGACTCATCTCACTTATCTTCCATTTTGTTTGTTGACCATTAAATAAAAGCTTATCGTCCGATTTCTTGGACCATTGTTATAACTCTTGTCTCCTCTAGATTACAACCTGTTTTTCCATTCCTTCTATTATTTTTTTTACTGCTTTTATACCTTGTTCAAAAAATTTAGTTGTTCTTCATAAAATATGTCACTAAATTTTTCAACACAAAAAAAAATGGCAAATAGAAGACCAAATATATGTAAATATGTTCACTAATATATGTAAAAATGATTATAACAAAGTGTATAGATTATGATTGGTTATACCTCCTTACCTTGGAGTAAACATATGAAGAATTATAGGTGAAAACTACTTAAAATGAAATTCAGTGAAATATATTGTTGATAAAAAGATCAAATATCAACGAGACCGATCTTATGATTTTACTAAACTGTGAATGATAAAGTAAACTTATCTATATAATATATATATATATATATATATCTTATTGTATGATTAGTAAAAATCTGAAATTGTACCAAGAAAATAAATGTTTAATAGAAAAATAATCAAATTAAGATCTTATAAAATTGTATGAATAGCAAAAATCTGGAAATTATAATAAGATATAAATGTTTAATAGAAAAATGATCGAATCTAGGTCTTATAAATTATTCTGATTCGTAAAACATTATAGATTGTAAAATAACTGCAGAAATATAATATATTTCTTTACAAAGACTTATGAGCAGAATACACTTTAAAGCGATGATGATACATAATTTGTTTTCTTTAAAGAAAAACATAAATGAAATGTGGAAATGAGAAGTCGCTATTAAACTTTGTACAAATCTCAGACTCCGCTAGTTACCAATGGCTTCCGACTCGTGATTTACTTTTTCCCCCATTCCCTTATTTATTTGTCTTTTGCTTTTTCATTTTAAATTCTCTTACCACACATTGCTTTCTTTCACAATCGATAAAGATCATTAATATTTGTGTTAAAAAAAAAAAGAAAAAAAAAGTAAGAATTGTTGCTTTGTTTACCGCGTCTAGGGCGGTAGTAGGAACGCAGTAACAAAAACATTTTTGGTTCAATAAATAACTTTGATTATTAGTATAAGAAAATCATAGGGCATGCACGGACCCAATACTCTCGATTTTTTTTTAAATTCACTATCCAGTAGTTTTAAATATATAAGTTAAAACGAATTATAATTTATAATACACTTTCTTTGTACTAATTAGACTGTGTGTTCCACAACTGTTATAAATAGACTCAACTATTTGACATTGTTTTATATATATGTTGCATTTATGTATCTTGAACGTTAAAGTTTGGTACAACTTTTTTTAATAGTACAGCGAATACATTTACGTTTTAATCGGCTTTCTGGGCCTCAGTCTTAATTTTAGCATATAAAGCAGCGAGAATTTTAATTGAAATGCACATCAAGATCAAGCTATTATATTAAAAAAAAAAAAAAAAAAAGACCTTTATAGAAGACATAAAGAAATTAATTAAGTAGTTTAATTTAATCAAAACAAAACAAAAAAAGCGCGAGCGTTTTAACAGAACGAGGTCCTTTTTTTAATTAATTATATATATTATTTAAAAATTGTTTATGTTTTGCTTTCTCCAAATATTATGTCAGCTCGTTGACCATATTATGCTTCTCATTCGTCCACGTGGACTTTTCTCTGACATATGTGACCCCACGAGTGATTTTATATGATTATATCAATTTGAATCATCCCTTTCCATATAACATATATTTATTGACAGACAAAAAAAAACTATACTCATCAATTCTGTATTTGATGTTTCTAATACTTCTATCTACTTTTTTTTTTTTTTTTTTTTTGTTAAAGAACTTCTATATCTACCTCTTGTAAGACCCAACAAGGATAAAAAAACAAAAAACAAAAGTATCCTAGTTTAAATACAAAACTTTACACATTAAGATTTTTTTACTTTCATAAAATGTTAATATCATCACCGGTGAAATAATTTAAATCATACGAACGTACTAATGAAACGAAAAAAAAACAAATAATCTTTACTTGTAATCATCGATGCCCAAAACCGAAAGGTGACAAATATCATTAATGGTCAACGCATTTATCCACCACTTAAATTCCATCCTCACCTTCGTAGCGCGTATATCTCACGCTACAACTGAGAGCAACTTTAATCTGCATCGTACGAACAGGGATTAAGAGCGTGTAAACACACACGTGATAAGCGCGTGAATAAAGCTTTCGTAATAATACGTATCGCTTAGCTAATAAGTAGGCTACCTTTTTAAAAACCAGCCATTTGTAATTAAATTTCATCGTTATGATTCAATTTATACTGTAAGTTTCATTTATTAAATTAATTTTTTATGGGAAACAAAAGAAAAGATTATACCATTTTTGTGAATAAAACAAAGAAGAAGTACGGTTTCATCAATTTTCTCGCGCGCCAAACATCCGAATAATAAAAGACAAAAAAAAAAAAAAAGGAAAGAGAAAGAAATATATTAAAAATATACAGTGTATATTAATATTAAAATTAAATTAAAAAACAAAATCTTTGAGAAAGAAAAAAAAAAAGAGAGGACAAAGCGTGAGATTAAAACCCTTCACTTTCTTGGCATTTGTCTTCACTCCTTTCTTCTTCACACACTAAGAAACCAGAGAGACACATACATAGGTGAGAGAGAGAGAGAGCTCTAATGGCAGAATGAAAAAAGGAATTCACAATCTCCTTCTTCTCGAAAGAGAAATATGGCTTTAGAGGAAGAAGAAGAGAGTCAAAACGCACCGTATTGTGTTCTTGATGGACTTTTCTGTGAAGAAGAGAGTGGGTTTGAAGAAGAAGAAGAAGAAGAAGTAGATTTACGCGACGAGAATGTTGTAAAGTTTTCATTTTTACAACTGGGTTCCTCTGATCACGATATGTTTTGGGATGACGATGAGTTAACGAGTTTGATTTCTAAAGAAGAAGAGTGTCTTTGCAACGAAATCTTAGATGATGAGTTTCTGTTTCTGTGTCGTGAAAAGGCACTCGATTGGATCTTTAAAGTCAAATCTCATTACGGGTTTAATTCATTAACAGCTCTTCTTGCTGTTAATTACTTCGATAGGTTTATTACAAGCAGGAAGTTTCAGACTGATAAGCCATGGATGTCTCAGCTTACAGCTTTGGCTTGTTTGTCTTTAGCTTCTAAGGTTGAAGAGATCCGTGTTCCTTTACTCTTAGATTTTCAAGTAAGTTTTACTTTTTTCCAGATTTAGTTTTTATCTCTGTAATGTTGTTTGAAATTACTTATTTTTTTAAGCTCTCTTTTTGATAAGGTGGAAGAAGCAAGATATGTCTTTGAGGCTAAAACTATACAAAGAATGGAGCTTTTGATTCTGTCTACCCTTCAATGGAGAATGCATCCTGTGACTCCAATCTCGTATTTTGATCATATAATCCGACGGTTCAGCTTTAAATCTCATCAGCAATTGGAGTTCTTGAGTAGATGTGAATCTTTGTTACTCTCCATTGTTCCTGGTAAATGCTTTCGTTAGATCTTTTGGTTTCATTGTTGATTTTTTTGGATCTGTTTGATGCTTAAATTCAATGTTCTTGGTTTTTATTTATTAATCAGATTCGAGGTTTCTGAGTTTTACCCCTTCAGTGTTAGCCACTGCAATAATGGTCTCTGTTATTAGAGATTTCAAGATGTGTGACGAAGCTGAATACCAATCTCAGCTCATGACTCTACTCAAAGTTGATTTGGTATGTTGCATTTTACTCTAAAAGTAAAATTATCCAAAATGGATTAGCGTAGAGAGATCAAGAACTGATGATGATTTCTATCGTTTTTACATTAAACAGGATCAAGTAAATAAATGCTATGAGTTAGTGTTTGACCACAGTCCAAGCAAGAAAAGGATGATGAATTGGATGCAACAACCAGCTAGTCCAATCGGTGTGTTCGATGCATCATTCAGCTCTGATAGCTCGAATGAGTCGTGGGTTGTGTCTGCTTCTGCTTCAGCTTCAGCTTCAGTGTCTTCTTCACCATCTCAAGAACCTTTGCTCAAGAGGAGAAGACTTCAGGAGCAGCAGATGAGGTTGACTTCAATAAACAGAATGTTTCTGGATGTGCTTAGTAGTACTAGTCCTCGCTAATAACTTCAAGAGCCCATCAAAATCTTTTGGGTTTTAGAAACATAAAATCTGTTTCCATGTGTTTTACATATCATCGGGTGCAATTGTAAGGCAGAAGAAACATTTATGTGTTTTACTTGGCTCTTGTGTTTATGAACGGTTTCAAAATGGTGTACTTTTTCGGTATTTGAATCTCTTATTTACATTGAAAGTTTCCTTATAATTCATTTGTTTCATGGTTGATGATGATCTAGTTTAATCTCACAATCTCTGCATATTGCATAGAAAGATATAATAAGTCAAAGATTAGACTGTTATCTTGTGAGGATCTTCATAAGCAATGATACATTACCATAACAATACTTGGTCCTGGTCTAAAACATAACATACATGATTGGTTAGTTACTTAGTAGTGTTAGTACAGAAAAGAGAAACTTGTCCTTTTAAATTGAAGAGACAACTAGAGAGTTGGTTGGACGACCAATAGTTTTGGGCACCCTAGAGAGTTTTTGTTAGCTCCTCCAAAGTTTTCAATTTTATTTTTGTTTTCTTATTTTGTTTGTTGTTTTTGGGGTTTTTGATTTGAAAGGAAATGCAGAGAGACCAACACTTGGATTGGTTCAAGTACTTGTTTCTATTCAGTTGTAGTGAAAAGCAAAAAAAAAATGATGGAGATATACAACATAACATACGTACACATATTACTTTATCTTCTTGCCATTGCTATGTCATGTCAAAACATTAAATAAATATACCTTCCATGAAGAGTCTTGTTATTGTTACAGAGGACCAAATAGCATTGAATTGAATAGTTTTTATAAATGAATATAATAAAATAGAATTATGCTCTTGTAGTGAATGTACCAATACCAAACCTCAATGAATCTATTAAATTATCACTTTCATTACAAAACCAAAGTCTTCATCATCATTTGTGATAATGAGTCCATTGAAAATCCAACATTTGATCTTTTCAATATTACCTAGACAGCTAAGACAACTAAACAAACAGTGTCCTAAGTAAAAGAAACAAGAAAAAACAAAAAAAAAAAAAAAAAAAAAAACTCAAAGCCTCAAAGATTTAGATAATTCAAATCACTAATCATCGGTGATTTTTTAAAATCCTAAGCCTGTAAGTAAGCAGCATCGCCGGTTCTATAATGTTTGAAACAAAAATTAAAAGGACCCAAAATCTCAAAATGATGAAGATCCTCCTACCTTGGTCCAACTAAAATTGACCACCACCAAAAAAAAAAAAAACCGGGAAAATCAAAATGATGTCACTGGATAATAATGCAATTTATTATTTATCATACTTTTTGGGCTGAAGGTTAATCAAAGTAGATTGATACGGCCCATTTAGTTGTAATTGTTTTTTTTATTGCTACTAAATTCTGGGTTTAACCACTGACTGGTTTAAGAAGCACACGTGCATGTAAGTGGTATATACACACATGCATGTCCCTAAAGAAAAACTCCACACGTGTAAGTTGACTGTACGGAAAGTCTTTAGTTGGTGAATAAGCGGCATAAAATTTTGAAAGTGAAGCCGTTTAATGTATAGTGAAGTGCCGTTGGTCGGAAAGTGAAAAGCTTAATGGGCTTATGGGTACTTTTGTCTTTTTTAAACATCCAGTTTTATTATGTATTATTATTATTATTGCATTTTAGTGTAGTACTTGACGATTTTTTTCATAAAATTGAATCATATGGATGATTAAAAGAGAAACTTACTAACGCTATAAGGAAGATGTTTTTTTTTTTTTTTTTTTTTTTTTTTTTGTAGTTCTCTTATCCATTGGGCCATTGGCCTAGGATCATTTAACTAGGAAACAAAACTATAATTTGATTAGCTCAACTAAATAGGATCATCGCACTATATGATTCCCGGCAACAACAAAAATCCTAAAATTTTATGAAGAAAAAAGACAACAATATTCTAATATATCACTTTTCTAATATCCGAATACAATATCCATGTTATAATAATATGAGCAATGTTAATTACAATTTTGTTCGAATGATTAAATCATAAGATTCCAAATATGTTTTTCGGCTGCATATGTAGTGGGCAACATATTTACGCTACGCGTATATGATCTAAATATATTTTTGTCAAGATTATACAATTTTTTGTCTATTAACTCGAAAGACACAATGAACTCAGTCATCATATATTTGTTTTCCGCTCTCACACCGACTAATTTGATATCGTATGTTAGGATTATCTCTTTGTTGTTTTAAGCTTATGTTATTATTTTAATTATATCAAACAATTTAATATTAAAAATTAGCAGAACAAACCCGACAATCGAAGTATGGATCGTAACAACAAACAGCAAATTATATACTTTATTTATTAGGTCTCACAATATAATTTATATATTACGGCATCGTGCACCGTCTTGTTCCTTTTGACAATAACCTATTACCAATATTTTAATTACAATTTTTCAAGACACATTATTGGAATAATTCCACATCTCAGATATATATGCGTGTGCACCTAATGTTCACGTGCATCTCTCAAATCTAGCTCGGTGTACAGCAAAAGTACGTCTCAATTATCTATTGACCCAATTATAATGTTAGATTTAAGTGAGATGGATCTAAAAATTATGAGACACTAACCAATATACTAATTGTCAATAGTAATTTTGTATTAAAAACCAATAAAATTTGATATGGTATTAAAGTCAAGTATGATCCAAGTACAATACCTTTTCAAATACTGCTTTTGACTCTTACAAAGTTAATGAAAGTTTAAACATTCTCGTGGATGCTGAATTCGGTATTCGTGAGATTATATGGTGAATTTGAAAGTTAATTAAGAATCGAAAATAAATAAAATGTATGACAATTTTTTGGAGAGTTTTATCTTCTGCTTTGAGTACGAGAACATAATTGAATTGTTGTGGGATTCTTATAAATTCGGGTTATTAATAATGTTGCTTGCCTGATGAATCAATTAATTATCTCCTTTTTTATTGTCTATATGCTACAAAGTACAACCATTTGGAGACAAACAAATCTAACCATTCTTGGTTTACAACAACAGTCCGACTTGCTTCATGACAACATTGGACTCTTAATGGTTGTATACAATTTTCGAAAGGTGAAGAAAAACAACACCTTCTATTTTGGATATGTTGGCAGATTTGGAAATCACGTAATTATATCATCTTCAACAAACAGAAATGGGAGCTATTCGATGTTATTGCAGAATGGATAACAACAACTCAAGGTACTACGCAGCGTACTCAACAAAAACACATCGCAAATCATATGACTAATAGCATTGCAATTCGCTAGAATTGGTCACCCGCTGGATAAGTTAAAGTTAATTACGATGGTAGCAACTTTATTCATGTTGGCAGTTTTGGTGCCGGTTGGATCATTAGAGATGAATGTGGACGATATAAACTGGCATGTAGCTCCAAACTCAAATAAGCTTCTTCATCGTGAGAGGTCGAAGGAATGACACTCTTACATGCCCTTCAAAGTTTTTGTTGTAGAGGCTATCAAGATGGGGTGATGAAGGAGATTGTAAACCACTCACTAATATTCTTCACAAGCGTACCACTAATGTATGCATAGATAATCTTATTGAAGATATTTATAGTTAGGCGGATAACTTTAACGATATAGAATTTTTGGTAGTTCTCCGAGAATGCAATATGGTTGTTGATCGCTTAGATAAATGAGCACATAATCAAGCTGTATGACAAAAAAAAACAATTATTTTAGAAAAAAATGAGGGTACAACTTTTTGCTCTTTTAAGAAAACTTTTAGTAGAAATGAATTAATCCTGGTTTTTTGCATCATCTTCTTTATTCTATAGACCTCTTTCTCGAGTCGTAACGTCTTTTGCATTTAAAGATACTCTAGCTAACGTTTTATATATGATTTGTCCGTTTTAATCTGGGATTTCAGGGTTTATAACCTCAAATCCATTATTATTTATTTTAAAAAAGTTACTTTACAACAAACTTCGTGTCCTCAGATTCTCTTCGGAAATTAGACACGATCCTTCTTCATAAAAGAGAAGAACCTCGTATTTTCCGGACTAAAAGACAATTTTGATTCCATATTTAAGTAATAGACTTTCTCGATCTATTAGAAATTGTCTTTTTAAACCGAGTTTCTGTATCGAAAGCTCACACCAACAAATTATATTGTTGATTTGATTTAAATAGGTTATCCATAAAAGAATACGGTTTCGAATGGTAGAATGAGATTCAATAATAGATCAAAAAACCATTATCTCAAAGTAAAATCAAATATTAAATGATAGTATATAAAAGATATAAACCAATTTACTAATTCTCCTTTTATTTGATTTGGAAGGCATAAAATTTAAGAAACTAACCATTTTCAATAGTAAGTGTTGCAGTAAAAAATTTATCACATAAGAGAGTACATAAGATTACTTTTAAGAAAAAGACGAACCAACAACATTAGTTATCTCAAAATGAGAAAAAGGGATCAAACATTTTAATCCAATGTATATAAAAATTGATTAAAAAAGTTATCTAACTATGGACATCGGACACTACTTAGTGAGTAATTCACATTCACGATAAACTTTAACATCATAGATCTAGAATTATATTCCAACACTATACAAAACATTACAAATATGCGATGTCCTCATATATACTCCCTCTGTTTCAAAATATAAGTCGTTTTGGCTTAAAGTATGCATATTAAAAAATTATTTTTTAAAAAAAAAAGTATTACTTAATATATAGAAAAAAATAATTCAACCAATTAAAAGAAAAACTGTAGATCATTATTGGTCACATAATATTCAATAAAGTAAAAAGATACCTAGAAATATGAGAACGTCTTATATTTTGAAACAGAACTAAACTTTTAAAACGACTTATATTATGAAACGGATGGAGTAAAAATTAAGAATTCGTCAAAATCACCGTGAAGATGGTTTAAAAAATTGGTAAATGATTGACAAAAAATCGTTTATAGTATTTGTTTCTAACTAATCAGACATTAAAAAACGGAAAAGAGATTTTTTTTTGTTGGGTCAACAAACGGAAAAGAGATTTTTTTTTTTTTTTTTTTTTTTTGTCGAAGGAAAAGAGATTTAAAAATAAAAATAATAAATTGTTGTGAAACCGTTCGAGGAAGGTTTGGGGAAGGTGCAAATGACGTTGGGGACTAACGTTAGAGACAGTTACACAACATTCAAAACACTCCAAAAAAAACTGACACGTGGCAGTTCGCTTAATGGACGACAGTTAGTTGTTTGTTGAGGATTACAGCCTGGATTTTTTGCTTGAACTCTAATAAAATAAAATAAAGAGAAATTCCCTCAAATAGCATCAAAACAAGTTTTTGTTCCAAAAATAGCTCACATTTTTATTTAGTACAAAAATAGCATTTTATGAAGTTGATAATTTAATTTTTTTGGTTTGGGTTGACTATATTAGAATTTAGGGTATAGTTTTTAGGGGGTAGGAGGTACAATTTAGGGTTTAGGGTTTAGGGTTTTCTAAACCCTAAACCTTAAATCCTAAACCTTAAAAATATGAAGTTATAATTACCCTTTAATAAAAATGCTAATTGTGTCTTAAATAAAAATATGAGCTAAAAATGTCACAAAAACTTTATTTTGTGCTATTTTTGAGAATTGCCCTAAAATAAAACTATAGAGTAATATAATGATTTCCACATTCCAATTGGCCAACACTCTGTTTTGGTCGTTTTGTCCATGTCATCAAACTTCAATTTTTTTTTTTTCCGACCACTAACTTTACTCTTTTGTGGCCGTTTCTTTGTAACAAGTTTATGAAACAGAATATTAATCGTATCTAATCATACAATATGGAGTTTCCTTTCATGTATATACGATTTTCAAAAAGTGCGACATTAAACGTACCACATTTAACAAATTGTCCATTAAAGAATAGAACAAAAAAAAACTGAACCACATTCATGGAATTGTCAATTGTTTTTTTCTTCCTGTTTGTTACATCCCAAATTTGTAGCATTAGGCAGTTTGAAACTTTTTTCAGTTAAAAAACTAAACCAAATCAACTGAGAAATGTAAAAAATTATAGTTTTCTCGCTCAAAGCAGTTACAAATATTGTTTTAGCCAGTTCTATAAATTTCTAAAAATTAGTTATTATCTATTTAACTAATACATTTTTTAAAAAGAGCAATTAATTATTTTATTTTTATTTTTTTGGAGTTATCCTCCATTATTGCCCAGTCCATACTGCAACACTGAAACTACTTTAAACTTCTGCAATTCAAAAAAATTCAAAATAAGGCGTTTTGTATTCTCAAAAATAAATAAAAGAAAAAAAAAGTTTGCAGAAAAGGTATATTGGTATACAGGCTGGCGTGGCCAGTCAAAAGTCAAAATTTGCATAAAAAACTGTCTTTACCCAAACGGCCAAACCTAACCGTTATCGTCTTTATTTTTCAGATATTTTATTAAATTAAACTATTTTTTATTTTCAAAAAAATTTAAAACTACTTTCTAAAAATTTCACCTCAGATTGTGCGAATAATATCAGAGCTTTCCTTGTAGGTTTCCGTGATTTTGTCGCTTTAACTTCCCATAAAAACCCACGCGCCTTCTCAAGCGCGTAAACTCAGTTCTCTTTGCTTCTAACGCTCAACTGTATCACACGCGATAAAAAAAAAAGATAAAAACAGAAAGACACATAGACGCAGCAAGATTATGACACGTGTTCACCTACAGCTGTATCCCAAAACTTTCAAAACCGCTTGCGTGGAAGAAGCGGTGCCCATGGGGCCATGACTTTCTCCACCGTCTCAACCGGTTACCGGTTCCCCCTTTATCTCTTTTAGTATAAATACCTTTTTTTCCTCTCTTCAGTTTCTCGACCTTTGTTAGCTTCTTCTCTACAAAACAATTTAACGGAAACAAAACAAAACAACAAAAAATCGAAAAACTCTCTTTAAGATCTTTCAATGGCGGATCGTGTTAAAGGTCCGTGGAGTCAAGAAGAAGATGAACAGTTACGGAGGATGGTGGAGAAATACGGACCGAGAAACTGGTCGGCGATTAGCAAGTCGATTCCAGGTCGATCTGGTAAATCGTGTCGATTACGGTGGTGTAATCAGTTATCTCCGGAGGTTGAGCACCGTCCTTTCTCGCCGGAGGAAGATGAGACTATTGTTTCCGCTCGTGCCAAGTTCGGTAACAAATGGGCGACGATCGCTCGTCTTCTCAACGGACGTACGGATAACGCCGTGAAAAACCACTGGAACTCGACGCTTAAGAGGAAATGCGGCGGAGGAAGCATGACGGCGACGACGGCGGAGGATGATCAGGAACGGCCGAAGAAGAGGAGATCAGTGAGCTTTGATTCTGCTGCTCCGGTTGATACTGGATTGTACATGAGCCCTGAGAGTCCCACCGGAATCGACATCAGTGACTCCAGCACGATTCCATCTCCGCCGTCTCCGGTTGCTCAGCTTTTTAAACCAATGCCGGTTTCCGGCGGATTCACGGTGCCGCCTCCGCCTCCACCGCCGGTAGAAATGTCTTCGTCGTCTGAAGATCCGCCGACGTCGTTGAGTCTGTCACTCCCTGGAGCTGCTGACGTCAGCCAGGAGTCGAAGAACACGAGTTCGAGCCACCACTACAACAACAACAACGCGTTGATGTTTCCGCGATTTGAGAGTCAGCTGAAACTTAATGAGAGAGGAGGAGGAGGAGACGCATTCGTGGGACGTAGAGCTGAGTTCATGACGGTGGTGCAGGAGATGATTAAGGTGGAAGTGAGGAGTTACATGGCGGAGATGCAGAAAACGAGTGGTGGATTCGTGGTCGGAGGTTTATACGATTCCGGCAACGGCGGTTTCAGGGATTGTGGTATAATAACACCTAAGGTTGAGTAGTTCATGTGAGAGTTAGGAGTTGAAATCTATGTGGGAAAAACTTCAAGAGCATTCATTTTTGGGTTTGGGGTGAAATGAAAATGTACAGAGGAAATTAAAATTGGGTTTAATAAAAATTTCTATGGAATAATTTTATCAAAAATCAACTTCAGTGGATCTCAGTGTAGTTTTGATGGTCGATTAATATCTGAAACAAAATGTGATATTGGGTTTCTGAATTTAAAAGTCTTGAAGAACCTTGTGACATAGAGTTGCGATATTATACCCACTGTCAAAATCAATAAAAAGTAATAGGATACACAACACAAGAAATATTCAACAGATTCTCTACAAGAATCTCTTGTTTGTATAAATACTTATATAGTAGGATGAAAACAAATAATATAAATCCTTATATAGTAGTATATAAAAATCGTGATTAGTGTGAGACCTTGTAACTTTGACTGCGACATGTCAAAATCAATATAGAGATTTCTAGAAGAGTTTTCTAACTATCTATATAGTTTGTTAAAGAACTTTCATGTTTACATAAGCCATTTTACAAGTTGAATCGGTTATTTTAACGGTTTATATTACTGTTGGCCAAATTCTTATAAAGTACTGTATAATAATAATCCATATATACTAGATAGTCTTAACGAATAAAATTAAAAAATGCGTTGGAACAACTAAAGCTACGTCGTTTTGGTTGCTGGGTTTTGTCTCAAAGCAAAAAGCAGCTTTGATTTCCCGTAGATCTAAAGTGTTTTTGCACTCTACATCTCTTCTTCTCACACTCACTCTGCTTCTTATTTCCGTCACATTTTCTCCGGCGGTTACAATCACATCGGAGATTTAAAATGGCGCTGGCGTCGATGTTGAAATCTTCAATTGGCGCGACCGTCTCACTCCTAATCTATTTCACTCTCCCCTGTTCAATCGCATCTGATGAAAACATCCTCCACCAATCTCCAGCCACTGGATCACGCCGTCCAATGATGTTCCCATTGTTTCTATCTCAATCCAATTCTTCTTCTTCTTCTTCGAGATCTATATATATTCACCATCGGAAACTCCACGAATCCGACTCAAAATCCCTGAATCACTCTCGCATGAGACTCTACGACGATCTTCTTCGTAACGGGTAAACAAAATTTCCCGAGCTGATTCGTGTAGATTCGTATAGAATTGAGCTCTTATATGTTTATTCAATCTTGTAGGTATTATACAACACGGCTTTGGATTGGTACACCACCACAGATGTTTGCTCTTATAGTAGATTCTGGGAGTACTGTTACTTACGTTCCTTGCTCCAACTGTGAACAATGTGGCAAACACCAAGTAAAATTACTCAAAATTATCAAAATCTTGTGTTTGTATTTGTTTTGTTGTGCTTACTTTGTGATTTTGATTCATCAGGATCCAAAATTTGAGCCAGAATTGTCTACTACATACAAAGCTGTGAAATGTAACATGGATTGTATCTGTGATGATGATAGAGAACAATGTGTTTACGATAGAGAATACGCTGAACACAGTAGTAGTAAAGGTGTACTTGGTGAAGATGTTATATCATTTGGCAATGAAAGCCAGCTAACACCTCAACGAGCTGTGTTCGGTTGCGAAACTATCGAAACCGGTGATCTTTATAGTCAACGCGCTGATGGGATTATCGGATTAGGTCAAGGAGATCTTAGTCTTGTTGATCAGTTGGTTGATAAAGGTTTAATAAGCAACTCTTTTAGTTTGTGTTATGGTGGGATGGATATTGGTGGAGGTTCGATGATTCTTGGAGGTTTTGATTACCCGTCTGATATGATATTCACTGACTCGGATCCTGATCGTAGGTATGTTTAAAAAAAGGGACTGATTTTGTCGGATTTGTGAATGGATTTTGTATAATCCTAACAGATACGTTTAATACCTTTCACACATTTACTCTAGTTTCGGGATGGCGACAGTCCATATTACAATATAGATTTGACGGGGATACGTGTTGCTGGGAAGCAGTTGTTGTTGAACTCAAGAGTCTTTGATGGAGAACATGGAGCTGTTTTAGATAGTGGTACAACTTATGCTTATCTTCCTGATGCAGCATTTGAAGCATTTGAGGAAGCTGTAAGTCTTTGTTTATTGTTTTGTTTACCTCATAACTGTTTTGAGAAATGTTAATGTTTCGTTCTTTATCTTATTGTTTTGAAGGTAATGAGAGAAGTTTCCCCATTAAAGCGGATTGATGGTCCTGATCCAAATTTTAAAGATATTTGCTTTCACGTTGCTGCAAGGTATATGTCTTGTAAACATGTGATTGATATCATAACTTTGAATCAAGGGAAGTGACTGACATTTAGATTGGGTTATGTTCAAGTGATGATGTCTCTGAACTTTCAAAGAAATTCCCGTCAGTCGAGATGGTATTTAAGAGTGGACAATCATGGCTGTTGTCCCCTGAAAATTACTTGTTCCGAGTAAGTAATCTTTCCCAATAACCTCTTATGAAGTTCCATTTTCCCTCCATAGCTAGCCTAGCATTATAGTAGGGTGTAGCCAACATTTTTGTGTAGTATTTATTAGTCTCTCTGTATCTGATCTTGGTTTAGCCACAAGTCAGCAGCTGATATTAGGCTACTGATGTGATTACTTTTTGTTTAACAAAAGCATTCCAAGGTGCATGGTGCATACTGTTTTGGTGTTTTCCCAAATGGAAAAGATCATACAACTCTGTTAGGAGGTAAATAGATATCATCACTCTGTTTTTTTTTCCTGATTATCTTTTTTTTTTTTTGGGTACTTTTCATGTTATTTGGTACTAACAATTTAACTAATATTATCAGGAATTGTGGTTCGCAATACACTTGTTGTGTATGATCGGGAGAACTCTAAGGTTGGATTCTGGAGAACCAATTGTTCAGAGTTATCGGATAGGCTTCATATCGATGGGGTACAAACACCTGCCACTTTGCCTTCAAATGATTCAAATCCACCACCTCGCAGTTCATCAAGCAGTCTCCCAGGTTAGTAGTGACAGTTGTAGCTTTCATCTGAACTCTTTTGTCCTGGAATTTACAAACTCTTAAAAATAAACTATTCTCCTTATGTTTTTTTATTAATGGTGTGGTACTTATTTCCTCAGGCGAAATTCAAATAGGTCAAATAAACCTTGATATTGAACTAACAGTCAACTCATCCTATCTGAAACCTCACATTGAAGAGCTCTCCAAGTTATTCTCCAAGGAGCTCGATGTCAAATCTTCACAGGTGAGCCAAATCGATAAACACACAATAACTTGTAAGCCTTAAACACTGCTTTTGCTAATATTGAGTGAAACTGTCTCTGTCACAGGTCAATTTATCAAATCTCACCTCCAAAGGAAACGACACTCTTATCAGAATAGTTGTTGTCCCTCTTGAACCTTCTACATGGTTTTCAAATGTCACAGCAACGGTATTGGATTATACAGTAAACTTTCTCCTTGCATTACCTGATAGTTGATTCTATCCTCCTACTGAAACTTTCGATTATGCTTTTTCGTAGAGTATAGTTTTGCGATTTACGAATCATCAAGTCAAGCTTCCTGAAACCTTTGGAAACTATCTGCTGGTTAATTACAAACTCGAGCCTCCAAGAAAACGGTACGCCATTCTTTCTTAACCATTAAAAAGTAGATTTTCACTCCATTCTCTCAAAAAGAAAACACTTTTTTTTTTATTTTTCCTTCTTTTTTTAAGGACGAAGAACAACATCATTGTTGTGATCGCGATTGGGATGATCGCTGTGATAATGGCGTTATCAGCTTATGGAGTTTGGTTGATATGGAAACGCAAACAAACATCAAATCCATACAAACCTGTCGATGAAGCCACCATAGTAGTCGCTGAGCAAGAACTGCAACCTCTATAAAGAAGTTGGTACCTTATTTTTATTGTGTTTTTTTTTTTATTCTCTTGTTATCTATCATACATGAAGGTTTGATCCTAATTCAAACAATAGAACACCAACTGTGTTTAATTATCTTAAGTGTTTAGTAAATAATGTTTAACCTTTTGTTTTTCTTTTAATCATGGATTGAAACTTGTTCTCTGCTATGTAGTTTTTACACTTTACAATGTGTTTGGTTTCTATCGTTACTTCTATGTAAAAGATTGTATAGTGCAGAACAGTGCATTCAATCAACTTTTGTTTATTTTCTGATTAATATTGAACAGAAATGAAGAAATTCTGTTTTTATGCTTACATTGAGTTGTTATTTTTATTAATTACTATATACCAAAAATAGACAAAAAGATTTCGAATTGGTCAAATTCAAACCAAGAGTTAAGGAAACTATTCAGTTGCATGGAATCAGGATCCTTGTGAATTTAGAAAGAGAATCTATGAGAATCGAAACAAATATTGAAAGACTAAAAAATAGGAAAAAGATTAAGAAAAAAAAGGAAAAGAAAGAAACCAAAAAAAGGAAAGAAAATATTGAATAGATCAGTCTTAGTAAAACCAAAAAATAAAAAAACGTTTTAGAAAATACATAAAACTGAAAGAAAAGAAAAGTACGTACTCACTTTAAGTATAAAATAAACATTTAAAAAGAATTCTATAACAGATTTGACATATAGAAAATATAAAAAAAAAAAAAAAAAAAATCAGAATAATTTTCACAACAGCATTGGCAAATTAATTGGGATTAAAAATCCCAAATTTATCTTTAGGATTCAGTAAGTGATTTTTTGAGAATCGGTGGTCTCTCGGCGGAATAGTTGGGTGAGTATCTCTCTCTCTCTCTCCTCTGTTTCTTTCTGTATTTCTCTTTCTCTCTATATCTCCGAGGGTTTAGGGTTTAAGAAATCTCCAAGAAATTTGGATTCACTCTAACAGATTTTGTTCATCAAATCTCTCTCTGGCTTTGTGATATTATCCTCTAAGATCAGCGAATCACTCAATTTCGCTAAAATCTCTCAGTAGGATTTGAAACCCACTTAAGGCTTTGGAATCAGTAAGATCAAATTTAGATTTCGCATATATAAAGTTTCAAGCTTTTTTATACTCATTGTGGTAAATCGTTTTCTTTTCTTTTTCTGGTTTTGTTTTCGATTATAGTAGATAAAAAGTTAAAGGCTTTGAGGGGGTTTTATTGGCGTTTAAAGCAAAGCAAAGATCTGAAATGGATATGTCAGATTGTTCTGGAAAGCAGAAATCAGATGATAATGGAGTCAAGTTTCAAGAGGAGGAGGAGCTTGAAGTTGATATCATGGAGTGTACAAGAGATGATGAGTTTCAAGAGAAAGAACAAGTCTTGTGTCAGCCATCTTCTTCTTCTTCTTCGAGTTCTTTTGGTGATTTAATGTGTGCTAGTGATGATGATTTTGGTTTTGGTTTTGGTGATGAAGCTCAATCCATGTTGAGCAAAGATTATCCATTACCTGAGACTGTGTTTTTGGATTTGAATAAGAAGAAGATTAAGGGTCCTGTGTGGAAGCGATTGAAACAGCCTATAGGGTGGCGATGCAAGTGGTTAGAGCTCAAGGTTAAAGAGATTCAGTATCAAGCAAGACTGTATGATAATGAAGTTAGAAATTACTATTTGACTAAACAGTTTGATTTGGAGAAGTCGAAACTGGAAGGCCGTCAAGGGAAATCGATTCCTTTTCGCAACCATACTCGAAAGATGGAAACTTTTAGGAGACAAAGAAGGAGACGAGTGGAAGAAACAACTGATGTTGCAGCTTATATGTCTAACCATAATATTTTCGCTTATACCGGTATAGCTACATTGAAGCTTTCTTTGCTTGCTTTTTAAACTTTCTTTTTCCTTTTGTTGCTTAACTTTGTGATCTGAAACTTTTGTGATCAGACAAGCGGATGCCAGCAAATTCTAAAGCTCGGGACTTTGATCCAGGTATGATATATAAATGAGGTTGTTGTTTGTTTGATGTTAGTTGTTTGATAGTTTGGCACTAAATCTTCAATGTTATGTTAGTTTTTGGTGGCCGCAAAGCTAGGGGCAAGGAAGATGGAATTGAAGATGATTGTCTTGCTGCTGAGTTTGATTCTTCTGATGATTTCCTAGCAAAGCTTCTGTGTAAGATTGATGAAACGCAGGAAAAAGCAAGAAGCTTGAGGACGCGTGTTGATCAGTTGACGTCAGAATCTCAGACTGCTCATAAACCATCGGTGCCTCGAATAGCTCCCATTCCTAGAGACTTTACGATACAAAATGGCAAGCAATGTGCTTTGGTTGAAGAACCGTTGACTCGTAAACAGAGAGAGACCACTGTTCAAATTGGAAGGCAATGTATACCTGCTGATCAAACCAATGCTCTATTGAGGCCTCAAACTCCTCCCATTCAAATTGGTGGCCAATGTTTGAATAACAACTCTCCAGTTTCATCTAGAAACTTAAGATTGCACCCTATCATCGAAGACGTAAGAATCGTTTTTTCCAACATTTTCGTATTGTAATGTCTGTTTTGGAGTTGAATAAACCAGTACATATAAAATAGCTTTTGAATGGTCGTTGTGCAGCTGTTTATGGATGAGCCAGAGATGAATGATGATGAAATGGAAACGGACGAAGAAAAGCTTGATTATTTCAGGAAGCTGATCAATGAGATTACAGGCGTGCCTCCAGAAGAAGCAGATGCAGATGAAGATCCTAAACCGGACACAAAGAGGCGTAAAACCTCTAAATGAAGCTCTCTCTCTTTCTGTACAGAGCCTTATCCTCCTACCTGATCAGCCAAAACCCATGTCTATAAAGCTCTCTCCAAAAGAGTAATATTGGTATATTCCGTTCATCTTCCCCTCCCTCTCTAGTAACTCTGCGTTTGGCTCTTTGAGAATTGTGAGACCATAATAGGTTTCAGAGTTTATGCACAGTTAGTGACTTTTAGTACCTTATCATAGGCTATCTTTCTTGTTCTATATGATTCATTGATAACCCCTTTTAATGATTCATAAAATTCAAATCTTTGAGAGCTTTCCTTAGTGGAGACTGACTATTCATGTGAGTGTGCACAAGAATCAAAAAAACCAATTAGCACGCGGATTAACAAGCTGTGATTAAACTAAACTAACCTCTAAACCATGTTTTGGTTGCTTTAAAACTTTCTCCGACACATACACATGTCAAGTCGAGAACTTAGTCTGAACTCTGAAGTGTTTTTTTCTTTCTTTCTAGGAAGGCTCTTTTCTTGATTTTCGAATCTTGGTAAAAGAAATGATTAACATTGAAGATGATGCAGGTTAGTTGCCTGTAAAGACCAAATATTATTGATAATTAATTGAGTTTAAAGAGAGCCCTTTTTAGGTAGCCGCATTTTCTTGAGACCCAAACAAACACTTTGATATTTGTAGACGACGACAAAGCGTTTCGTTAGGGTTTAGTTCTTGAGGGGACCGCAACTCCAATTTCACTTTTTTTAAATATTTTAGATATGTATATATGCAAGAAATAATGTCGTACTCGGACTTAAATTCGATAAAAACACTTAAGCCTCCCCATTACCATATCTTGAAAATTCGCAAATATCTAAGTAGTTTAGGAGTTTCATAATTTCATACCAAATGTTTCACTACATGGAAAAGTCTTAGCTGTCACCATTTTGGTGCACATGAAAATTATTCATTAAATTTGGACTACATATGATAACATCAAGATGTCAAGATCATCATGGCTTTTTGTCTATCACATATCTAGATCAGTTTGTGTGAACACAACACAAACCTTTTGGTCTTATTACCTAATTTTGGGTAAAGAACACGAAACCTTTCATTATGTTAGAGCTAATTATTAATTATTATTATTAACGAATAATCTTGGAACTTGAAGTGGAAAGGTAGAGGCTAAAAAAGAGGAGCCGCCATAATCTTTCCACGCAGGCGAATATTTATCAATATTTTTTTTGATTTTGAGTTTGCAATTAAAAATTAATTCATCCAAAAGAAAGAAAATTATGAGGTCTTCTGGCCTTAAAATATACTATAATTGTATGTTTAGTGTCTTCTTCTCTTTCAAGATTTATTTGTTATCTCCTTGAAAAACCAAAAGGCAAATCAAAGAAGAAGAAGAAGATGCTCAAATTCGATGAACCACAGTGTACAAACCCATCTTGTTTCTTCTGCAGCATGAAAGAGACGAACCCTTTTCTTCGAAGATCCAAACTCGTTGCAATTTTCAAAGAGATTCCTCGTACGGAGTCAAAAGACCATGTCTTGGTCTTGAGTGGTCTCTGGAACATAGCCATGTCCGAGCCAGACGATCCTGAGTTCCCATCACTCGGTTTGTTCGAGTGTATGTCTAAACTCATACATAAATCAATCAAAAACAAAGCTTGGCTTCTCAAAGACCAAAACATATTCATTCCTTACTACGCAGCTCATATCATCGGCTCATATGTTATGAACAAGGAAGATTTAGCTGCAAGAGCGGTTGATTCAAAGGCTTTTGTCGTTCCTGCTTTGTTAGAGCTTTTGAGAGGAAGAATCAGTTGGGTTGAGCAGCGAGCCGCGGCTCGAGCACTTGGTCACTTAGCAAGCCATGAGAAGAGCTTTGAAGTGGTTTCTCTGTTCGAAGAAGAAATTGTAAAGCTTTCTATGGAGATAGCTAGTGATTGTTTGAAGAATGTTTACAAAAGCTTTCTTGGGGTTGAAGATAGCCAGAGGTTGAAGTATCAGAGCGATTTGTTGACAAGAGGGCTTGGTGGGTTAGAGACAGAGAATCAAAAAGCAGAGGAATGGGGGATTCAACTACAATGTTGGTCTTTATATCTACTGAATTGTTTCGCGTCGCGAGGTAAGTCTATTGATCGAATCTGCGAGATAGGGTTCTTGAAGAAAGTGATTGAAATGTGGGGTGGTTTAGCAAACCGGAGATCTCCAGGAGGACTTGGATTGATAAAGACTCTTTGTAAAACAGAGTTGGGGAGAAGCAGAGTTAGTGAGGTTAGAGAAGTGATTGAGAGTCTTTGCGATCTTTCGAGATCGTCTGATGATTGGAAAGAAACGGCTTTAGATACCCTTTTGATGCTTCTTAAAGACTCGAATGTTAGGTATCGAGTTATCGATGTTTTAGGGCATTGTTTGGTTGATTTAGCAGAAGATAAAGTAGTTGGAGACAGAGTAGCTCGAATAGTTTTACAAGATTATCACAAGATTAAGTATAGTGGAATGAAGATGAATAGCGAGGAAGCTCAGAGAAGTATTGAGAATCTATGGGAGATTAAAGTAGAGAGGAAGAAGAAGGAGAAGCTAATGAGTGAAACAGAGCTTGAAGAAAGAAGAAGAATGGTGAAGTCGTTGAAGAAACAAGGGAAGAAGAAGTTTTTAATGGGTTTTGTTAAAGAAGCGATGGAGATTTATACAGTTGGGATTGATTTGTGTCCGTTGGATATGATAAGAGATAAGGTTGTGTTGTTTAGCAACAGAGCACAATGTTGCTTGTTGTTGAAGAAAGCTGAGTCTGCCATTAGTGATGCTACGAGAGCTTTGTGTTTATCTGGGGTTGATGATCCACACGATAAGAGTTTGTGGAGAAGATCTCAAGCGTACGATCTAAAAGGGTCAGCGAGAGAGAGCTTGATGGATTGTTTGGCGTTCGTTGATCAAAGAGTCAAGCATTCGAATACGCAAAGGATTCCATACTACGCGGCGCAGATGATAAGAAAGCAGATGAGCGCCACGTGTGTTTTTTCGAGGGTTGTGTTGACGAATGGGAAATCAGACGGTTGAAAATCAAAATTTGAAGGAAGGAAAATACTAAATAGTGAGCCAGGGGTAAACGATGTCGCTTTGCTGTAGAGACTCGTTTTCATTTTTAACAGTTCACCGTTACAAATTGATTGATCAGTCTGTAATAAACAAACCCTTGACATGTCATGTGTAGAATCTATGATTTTTTTTTTTTTTTTTTTTTTATAAATAAAGATTTTAGTTAAATGTTACTGAATCTCCTAAAATAATGTTGATTATTGCATTGATTACATTTCCTAACCTTATGTACTGTATCTGCTATATATATATGACCAATCCAAAAAAGTTAATAAAAATTTACATTTTGATTTGTTATTTGTATTACCATGAATTCTTCTTCTTCTTTCTTGGTTAAAGCCATTAATTGTTTCTTTTTAGTTACGTTTTTAGTTAACTGATTTTTACGTTTTAGTCAAGAATTATTACATTCATTACATGAAGAAAATATCATTACATAGTTCTAAATATTATATTACATTAAAAAAGGAATGAGGAGAAAATACACAAAATGAATGGCAACTGTCCAGTCTTTGCTCCTCCGTGTGAGCGTTGCACATGCACTGGCATTTCGTGCCAACCTCGATTTCCTGGTTTACTCTTATTATTCTTAAATTTTTTTGTTTTCTTATTTTTATGGGTCGATCAAAATTTTTTAAAATGGCCGAGCTAGTTTCAAATCCAGAGATACAAGATTCCCTTTGATGAAATTCAACAAAATAATGAGCTAAAGACCGTTTTATACAAATGTGTAAACATTTGGAAATAGGATTGAAGGTGGTATGGCCAGAATTAAAAGGAGTAATTGGATTTGAAGCAAAGAGAATAATAGAAGGTGAAAATCCAAAATTAAAGGCTGTAATAATTCCAGAAGATTTAGCTGTGTTACCCATCAATTGTCCTTAATGTTCGTCAAGTCGGGTGAGGAAACTATGTTGTTCTTCAACTTGGTTCAGTTCGACCTTTAGCTTCAATATATAGTTTTCAATAAGCTGGTTTGTTCTCTCATATTTTTTATAAAATAAAATAAAATAAAATGGTTTGATTATATCGTTTGTTTCTTGAAGAACAATTCTTGGGTTCACCCCTAGAGGTGAACCCTTTCATTCACCCCCTCATGTTATATCCAATCAAAATGCCACCTAATACATATTTAAAAATAAATAAAAAATAAAAGTAATTAAATTAAACAATTAAAACAAATTAGAAAAAAACAAAATCACTATTAACGCCATTTGGAAAAAAAAATTGTTAACGCCCTTGATTTTTTTTTGTTTTCTCTGGTTCTATCGAGACTTATTTTGGCATGAATGATCATGCTAGGAGAAAAAAAAATGCTCTCTGAGCTTTAACGAGCAGGATCTTCAAAGCCTAAGCAACTTAAGAAGATTCATGCGATCGTACAAAGGATAGGGTTCTCTGAAAATAATAGCCTCTTAATTCAACTGTTTATATAGAGAATCTTGTGTGTTCTCTGAAATGCACAAGCCGAGGACCTACCTGTGGAAGAGTTTTTACAAAGGGAAATATTAATGAATGGTTTTGAGTGTCTTATTAATGAAAATACATATTGTCTACCAGATCAATCGAATTGTAGTTTGTAAAAAAATCCTAGAGAAGCTGAAGCAGAGACAAAATATGAGATTACATACAAGTGAACCAAAGAGATAAGTTTAAAACACAAGTACAAATACATCCAGAGATAATTCACACTGCCAACTATGATATTCCCTCCATCAACGTCACGGCCATTAAGTTTATGAGCCCTGTCTGTTGTGTCTTGTCCATGCATACCAACATGAGCAAAGCTATAAAAATCAACAAAGACAAATCTTTTAGTTAGCATTATAGATTTAATAACTTGAGAGTTGGGGAAATTGGAGGAAGAAGCCACTAACCATACGCTATCACTTTTGCCGTGTCCAAAACAGAAACATTCGTGACCGCTCCACATGAAGAGAAAGAAATGTTCCTATGCTTCATCTTGATATCAAGCATAGGAGCCAAAGCATCAATTCTGAAAACAATCATCCTAATAATGCAGGAGACAATAATATCAATATGACAGCAACACATCTTAAAAAGAATAGTATCAATTTACCGGCGATCTTCTTCCACCTCCGCATCCTCCTCGTCATCTTCCTCCTCATCATCATCAATTAAATAATCCGAGTAATTTTCACGCGCAACTACTATTTTCTGTCCTCCCAAGTAACTTCCACTAAGTTTCAAGGCCTTGTCTTCAGCACCTTTTGCAAAAATTCTAAGTTTCAAGGCAATTACCAAACGTATCAGTTTTGAAATTAAGAAAAAAGGAAGATGAAGAAGAAGAGTTCAATTGAGGCAGATATAGAGAAGCAGCGGTGGAGCTCACCGAGAAACCGAAACTAAGTCGCGATCGAGGTATAGAACCAGAGAAACAAAATTCTTCAAAGGGCGTTAACAATTTTTTTCTTCAAATAGCCTTAATAATGATTTTTTTGTAATTTGTTTTTATTGTTTAATTTAATTAATTTTAATTTTTATTCATTTTTAAATGTGATATTAGGTGGCATTTTGATTGGATATAACATAAGGGGGTGAATGAAAAGGTTCACCCCTAGGGGTGAACCCAAGAATTGTTCTTAAAAGTTATATTTTTGCATATTTTTAAGTGATCATGATGGCCTGAAATAATCAAACACTTAAACAGAGGGCATTACAATATCTGTTACAACGTCTTTCATAAAAGCCCCTCTAGTTTCACTTAACTATCACTACATCCAGCTTAGTGACCACTTTTCATCCATCTGACCATTCGGCATCGATGGAAACGTTCCTTCCAAGTAATTGAACAAAGACACTGCAAAAGTTTTGTCCACTAAGGAAAGAGGAAGATCAAGGACACGAGACTTAAATGATTCAAATAGGAGAAACAAAGAGTAGATCTAGATCAAAACTCATAAGACAAAAGGTAACTTGTTGGTAAAAAAGTATCTGGTAGGAGAAGCTTGAAGAAAAAAAAAAGAGAGGTATGTACCAAACTTGACAAGGAACTTAATATCAACATGGACCTTGGAGACTATAAGATTAGATACATACACTCACTGACTCACATTAGTTGAAATGGTATGATACAGTTATTCCATAAAAAGGGCAAGTTAGCTAGCTCTGCAAGCTAATTTGAAGATCTTTGAATTATAATCTTAGAAAGTTGGATCATATATATAAAATATGATAAAACCACTAATTAGATGATTGTAACTCGGTTGATTTTAAAATAAATAATAAGTCTACAAAAGTTTGAAAATATATTGAAAACATTCGATCAGATAAACTTTTTTTGAGTTTTGCCATAACATCACTTCTTTTATAAGAGAAAAATCCACCAGTTTCAAATACTCAAAGACGTCTCTCTCTCTATTGAGTCCTCATTCTGCTGCTTTCTGCTGCCCTGACTTGAGCGAAATACGGATGAGCCTGTCATTTCATTAAAGCATCAAATTTAGCAAAACTAATCTCATCCTCCTGATCATTCATGTAATCAAACAAACAAGATTCTCATCATAATAAGCAGACTACGAAAAGGACCCTTGTTTGAGTTATCTTCTAATACGTACCATTGCTTCTTTTGCAGTTAATCTGTCTTGATGATCATACCGGAGTAGCTTGTCCAGGTAATCAATCGCCTTCATTGTAAAACAAGTTACAGCTCACGTGAGTGACCGTGGCAAAAGACAAAGGTGTTTGTGTTTGTAAAGGAATAATAAAGAGAACAAAGCAAACCTCAGGTGAGACCAAATGGCGATTGTCCGCGTTGATGAATTTGGACCAAGGCTTCCTGCTATGTCTGTGGAAAGAGAATTGTTCATTAGCATTGCTCTAAATATATATAGAGGATATGAAAGTTCTGCTTACCTCCCAACAAGTGCCTCTAGCTGAGCATCAAGTTCCAACTGATACTTATTCAGATATGCATTCAATTCATCTGTTCCAAGGACCTGGGTAAAGAGTAAAAACAATACTCTTTAAGATGTGAAAAAGTACTCAGACCCTCTGAATTTCTAACATTTATCCACGCAATTGATTACCTTGGCAATTTTGACGAGCTGATCCTGGTTGTCATGGCCATAGAAGAAAGGTTCCTTACGGAATATCTACAAGGAAAGATAATAAAACAAATCAGACGACCATAATATACAAACATTCTGAAAAGGAATCTGCAGATACTCACCATCCCAGCAAACATGCAACCGAGACTCCACATGTCCAAGGAATAGTCATAGTCCTGTAAATCCACTAGAAGTTCGGGTCCCTTGAAGTATCTGATATAGCAGAGAACAACTCATCAAGTTTAGATACTGATAAAGACTATATGTTGTAATCGGTTTAGAAAAAAATGGGATAGCAAACCAAGTTATTTTGAAGGCGCCTATCATACCTTGAGGCCACACGGACGTTATACTCTTTTCCAGGATGATAAAACTCAGCGAGACCCCAATCTATTAGGCGAAGTTTGCGCAGCTCATGGTCGATCATGACATTGTGTGGCTTGACATCTCTGTGCATTATACCCTGTGAATGACAGAAGTCCAATGCCTGCAGCAGATCATAAGAAAATTGCAAGGTTATCACTGACCTTAATTTGTAGCAGGAACAGAGAAAAAAAAAACACATAACAGACGTTGTAACGGAATTATAAGACATTAGATAAATTACCTTCAACAGCTCATAGATGTAGTAGCGGATGTCATAATCAGTCAACGTTGGATAGAGAACCTTAAAGTCCGTGCTGTTAACATACTCAAATATCAAGCTTGGGGTTTTTGAGTGTTGATCTCTGACAACATCAAGCAGCTTGACAATATTTGGTCCTCCACAGAGATTCTGAAGTATTTTAATCTCTCTTCTAATCTGTAAAGGATCACATAAAATTCAATAAGGCAGCCAAAAACAGAAAAAAAATGACTAAAGAAAAAAGCGTTCTCAGTATTAGATACATCTTCTTTTGCTCATTACTATATCTATAGAAAGTTCACCCTTTTCCTCTTTTGCTACATTTAGGTAAATTACAGCAGCAAAACAACAAAAAGCAACTAAACTCGATATAATCCTATCATTTATAAGTCACGAATCGAAGTAATGTAGACACTCACCTTCTTTTTCTTAACAGGCTTGAGAATCTTGATTATGCACTTTTCATTGTTGTTCATGTTTATCCCCTCAAAAACCTCACTGTATTTTCCTCTCCCAACCTTCCTCACCACCTCGTAATCATCTTGCTCCCTGAGAACAAAACACAAAGAAAGAAAAAAGCTCAAACCTTTAACAAAAAGCATCATCAATTCATCACCAATCATGATCAAAATTATAAGAACATCAGCAGCTAAAAAAAGCTCAATTTTCAAAAAAATTCAATCTTTAACTGGACGAGAACCCAAAACCTAATAGACACAGTTTGATACAAACAATCATAAACTAAACCATAGCAAAATCAATACAGCTACTGAAGAAAGATCGGATCTTTCTATAACCCAAATTCCAATTAGATCTTCCTAGGGTTTCCAGAAAAAAAAACGATCTTACCCCCACTGAACATTGAGCGATTCGTAATCCCAATAATCCTTAGGTCGGATCACGTTAACGTCGGTATAAACACGAGCTTTCGACATCGCTCTCTCGATAGAGATCTCAGCGAGAGAATCAGGATCGAATCTGTTACCAGCGACGTCTGATTCAACGGCTCCGGTGGTGAAAACGGTTGACGGTAAGATAGGAGAATGCGCCAACGGCGCACGCAAGATGAAGATGGCGCACAATAACAGGAAACGTCGAAGGGATGCAAAGAGAAAGTAGGAGATGAAGATTAGGCGCATGTAATTATTCAGTACACTCTCCCGCAGTGGATTATTTCCCTTAGTGGAATACACTGAAAAAGGGAATTTTTGAGGGGAAAAAAACAAAATATATAAATATTTGTTTTCAAAACGGTGCGTTTTGGTTCAACCCTAAAAAAGCTTCAAAACACCGTTTTTGTTGTTGTTCATCAACATCGATTTGCGCCTCTCTCTGTATCTCAAAATTCTTCAGGTAAACTTCTTCAAATTTTCTTCTTAATACCAATTATGCTTTCGTAATCGTCTCTAGTCTTAAATTTTCTAACTTTATTATGATTTGTATTGATTTGTTAACTCTAACTGCGGAAAAAATTGTATCTTCATTAGTCAGGATTGAATCGTAGTTGAGTTGTTGTGAGTCAAAAAACCTAATTTTTGTGCTGTTTTACACTTTGCAAACTCTCAGAAGCTGATTAATTAGTAAAGAATGGGGAAGAAGAAGTTCATTGATAAGAAAAAGGCGGCGACTTTCGAGTTGTGTCCTCGTGATACATCAGACCCAAGATACAGTGATGCACCAGGTGGTGATAAGATCTTCTTACGTGTTGATCAGAACCCTGTTAACATCAGTGGTTTCATTGAAGAAGAAGATGAACAAGGCAACTCACAGTTTGAAGATGCTCCTGAAGATTTAGCTTATGGTTACACTAGTTTTGGGGATTCGAATAATCCTTTACCTGCTCATGTGAGGAAGGAGATTTTGGAGTTAGGGTATCCTGATGATGGCTATAATTACTTGGAGCATTTGAGAGAGATTAAGAATACTGGTGGTGGTTCTAATTTCTATGCTAATCCCAAGTTTGAGGTTGATCAGTTACCTCGTGATGTTAAGGCTTATGATGCGTCTCGTGTTAAGATCTCTGGTATGGTGAATGAAGAAGGTAATGATAAGTCGATGTATAGTGTGGCGTCGAAGACTTTTAATGTTAAGGTGAAAAAAGCTATTGATCCTGAAGTTGTTGCGTTGCTTGAAAACAGTGATGGGTCTGAGTTTGGTTCTGATGTTGAGGATTTGGAAGAAGATTTTGTTGTTCAAGCTAATCTTACTCAACAGGGTGAAGATTCTGGTGTGAGCAATAATGAGTTTGAGTTTTCTGAAAGACCTGAGGTTAGGAACAGAGAAAGTGATGAACCTGTGGTTGAAAACCCGAGAGTTCCTCGTCAAATTGATATGCTATTTGATCAGCTTGAACTCAATGAATATGGGAGTGACAATGACAGTGATGGTTATGAAGCTGAAGATGGAGAAGAAGATGATTTCATGGCTCAAGACGTTCAGAATCTTATTAATAAGGAGGCGAAAGCTTATGAGCTTGAAGAGAAATATATGAACCCTGCGGATATATTGAAGAACAGTGACTCTGTTAAAGATAAAGAGGAACTGGACACTGCTGCTCATGTTATCCGCCGAACTGTAGAATACGCTGAAAATTTTGAAAACGGGAATGAAGATGAATTTGAAGTGGTGACTGAAGAAAGCAGCGACGAAAGCGAGAAGTGGGATTGTGAAACCATAGTCACAACATACTCGAATCTCGATAACCACCCTGGTAAAATCTATGCTCCAGGGGCAGCTAGGAAGAAGAAGCTGAGTGAGACAGTAGCTAAAGCAGTGAGTTCAAATGGCAAAATCATTGCTCTCCAAGGGAAAGAGAAGATTCCAGTCGAGTTTTTACCCGGTAGGAAAGCTGAACAAACCGGTGTCAAAGCTGTAGTCCCGAAAGCTGAACCGATCAAGAGGAAGACTCATGGTCAAGAGTCGAAAGAAGAGAAGAAAGAGCGAAAAAATGCTGTGAAAACCGAAAGGCGAGAAGCAAGGAAGATGAAGAAAGAGACCAAGGAGCTGTATCGCGGTGAAACGCAGCGTGCTCAGAGAGCTGTTGCTGTTTCTGGTCCATCTTCGATTCATCTATAAGGTAAAACCAAGCACAATCTCACACAGACTGTTAAAAACAAGTTTTTCTTTCGTGTAATATTCTCTGTTTTGTTGTTTCATTAAGTTTAGATGAAAATCTTGAATCTTTTTTTGGATGTGGACGTCTTTAATATTATTTATTACGTTTACTAAGTTGAATTTCGAGAAAGTGATAAAGAGCAAAAGACACCATTTAACCTGTGCAAGCTTATTATTCATTCTTCCTCTTGTTTTGCTTTTATGAAACTCTGAATATTCTGTAAGCTGTATTGACCATTAATTTTGAAATTATTGATAGTCGACAAAAATATCTTGAACTTGGAGAAAGAAGCAAACAATAGAAGGTTGATACACAGATAATTTGGCCAATTTTTAATTCAGATTTTGAATTCTAAATTCTGTCACTCCAGTTGTTTTTTTGTCGGTATTTATGCTATTTTATTATGCGGTTTCACTCTTAAATTTTCATTAAGAGAGGAAAATTAGAAATAAAAACCAATTAGGAGAAGAAAAATAAATAAATAAATAAGAGTAGTGAAAATAAAATCAAAACAGAAACCAAATAGGAAAAGAAAAGACTTAGAAAATTAGATAACTCCAACAAGATAATTATTAGAATATATGTATAATATTCTTGTCAATATGCTGTAGATATATTCTGAATTTTAGATATTGCTCGTATCAGGGAAATCCCTAATCATCTAGTAACAGCCTATGGCTATATATATTGAAACCGTAATGCATAGCTCTCCCCAAAGAGATTTCCAATATTTTTCAATAATTTCGTCTATATATATTAGCATTGAGGAATCAAAGCCACACCGATACTTTCTTCCTCAATGATGACCACATACCTTCCACAGGAGTTGTTAGAGGAGATACTATGTCGTGTTCCGGCCACATCTCTGAACCGGTTACGAACTACTTGCAAACAATGGAACTGTTTATTCAACGACAAGAAATTCTCAGAAAAACACTTGGATAAATCTCCAAAACAGTGTCTGGCTCTCACGTTAACGGAGGACTCTAGGGTTTGTTTACTAAACGTTAATCTCCATAATAGAACTCCTTCTGCAGAGTTTACAGGTGAACTCAGCCTAATCGATTCCTATTCTAATTCAAATCAAGTCAAGATAAGATATGTCTCTCACTGTGATGGCTTGTTGTTATGCTCCCTCATATGCGAGACTAGAATCGTGGTTTGGAACCCGTGTACTGGTGAAACCAAGTGGATTCAAACCCGCATAATTAATCGTCGTTCCTATCATGACTTTTTTCTTGGATACTACCAAGTCAAACACTTTGTTCTTGGATACTACCAAGAAAACAAATCTTGCGATAAGAGCTACAAGATATTGAGTTACAAGCAGGATTTCTACGACCAAGAATTCGAGCTTTATGACATAAACTCTAATTCATGGAGGAATCTTGAAGTCCCTCCAATTCCAAACTACCACATCGACCATTCTTTTTTATGCGTGTCCTTAAAAGGAAAGACTTACTGGATTGCTTACGATTCGGAAGAGGAATATCTCGGCTTAATCAGTTTTGACTATACAACAGAGAGATTTGAACGTCAAAGTCTTCCCTATAGTTTAGATAATTATGCAACTCTGTCTCTATCAGTTGTTGGAGAAGAGAAACTTGCGGTGTTATTACAGCGTGAAAATACATCAAGGGAAGAGATATGGGTGACAAACAAGATTGATGATGATGATGAGACCAAAAAGTTGTTATGGAGCAAGATTTTAGAAGTGACAGAATATGATTGTTTGCATAGCCTAAGTTTCTTGGTCGACGAAAAGAAGAATATCGTCGTGCGTTGTGAGAGACCCTCTTATACCACGCAATCGGTTATAATAGTATCCAATATTGTTGGGGAAGATAATGAGACCACAAAAGTGGATTTTCCAGTAAAGACAACACTTACATATTATCCATTTTTGTTTAATTATGTTCCAAGTTTGATTCAAATCGAGGGAACCTAGGGCAAAAGAAGACGAGGCGAATCACTTTACTTTTTTTTGTGGTTTTTTAATTTATCTTGAATAGTTTTTATTTTTTGTTTTAACCTTTGATTATTATTCTTGTTAGTGTTTTATCAGCTTTTTTTTTTTTTTTTTTTTGTAGTGCGACACAAAATACTTATGTTTTTTTTCTTCTTCAGTATATTAGATTTTTAGCCTTTCTAAAATAATTAATATTTATATGACCTAACAGTGACTCTGTAAATATTTCTGCTCATATATATAATCCGATGTTAGAGTATATACTGAACATATTGAAATTGGGAATGAAGATGAATTTGAAGATGTGGTTTTTATTTCAGACTATTTTAGAAATTCAATACATGTGCAAGCATGTCTATCGTCCCTCTTTTGTTTTGTTTTTAACTTCAGTCTTCATGAATCTGTGAATGTTTTGTAAGCTGTTTACCATTAAATTTTGGAATTATTGATACGGTCCACAAAACTTAAAATCTTGAATTTGGAGAAATTAAAGAAGCAAACAATAGAAGCAATCTTGAATGGTTTTTTTTTTTACTCTCTTCCTATAATTTTTTTTTTCACTTTTTCTTTTGGGTTGTTTATGATTACGAGATCAGTCGATTCATCTTCTTTTCTTGTAAAACTTGTTTAAGGGTTTCTTCTCATGAAATACATACCTAGTGACGTCACTGTTCTTGTTGAAGAAACTTCGTTTCCACTCCACAAGGTGATATTTTATATCTAAATCTAATTATACACAATGAGCTCAATTTTCTTATAATCGAGTCTCTGTTATATAATCTGCAGTTTCTAATATTGTCAAGATGTGGGTTTATCGTTTCTTTTAACATTTTTTCTGTTTTGTTGTTTATAATCTTGAATCTTTTTGGATGCGGACGTCTTTAATATAATTTATTACAATTACCAGTCAAATGTCAAGAACTAGACAGAGCAAGGGACACCGCCATTTATAGCAAAGGTTGGGTTGTGTCTCAATCAGAAATTCAATTATCAAACGAAATGTATAAATCTGGTAATCAAAGCCTTTGTAGGGATACAATATATATGTCTTGTCACAAAATCCAACCTGTGCAGCTTATTTAGTCACAAATCGGTGAATGTTCTATAGTAAAGCTATATGGACCATATATATGATTTTGGAATTATTGATAGTCGACAAAATTCTATATATCTTGAATTTTGGATAAAGAATAGAAGCTTTATGTGCCTTTTTGAACAATAAGTTTGGCCATTTCTTTTAAATTTTTCAGATTTTGATAGGTAAAAGTTTCTGTCATTCCACATGTTTTCTGTCGGTAACATAAAAATCATGCTATTATTAACAAAAAAATAAAATAAAAAAACATAAAAATCATGCTATATTACTATGCGGTTTCATAGTTAAGGGTCTGAATGGTGACAATTAAAAAGCGGAATTTAAAGCGGTTTTTTCAAAACCACATAATAAACACCAATCAAGATTATTTTTTGAAAATTTGTGGTTTTAAGAAAAAGTATTGCGGATTTTGATTTATATGTGTTTATGTGTATTAGATAAAAAAACGTACTTCAAAACCGCACTATACATAATACCTAGCGGTCCAAAAAAAACCGCACGACCCGCCGTTGAACCGTACGCGTACCGTATCTTTAATCCGCACTTTCAACATTACCAAATACGCGGTCACCGTTCGGACACAATTTCACTAGTTTACGATGTGATCATTCAAGGATTTAACATTTAGGATTTAATTTTTTTGTTTGGATAATTTTGAAAAGACATTTCAGATCCACAAGGACCACACCACACACTCCAAAAACAGTCTCTTGATCTTGAACTTTTCGTGTGAATTACGTAACTACCATACATCCTTCGCTCTCTCATGTGCTCAAGAACAAGGCTAGTTTAGGTATTTCGTAGTTTCATATTATGAGGAACTTGGATTAGCCAAAATAAAAGAAAGAAACTTTTTGGTGGACCAGGTTCTTCTTCATCGTCTCTTTTGAGTTTTGATAACGTGTAAAGATGCAAAAATTAATACATTTATAAATCAACGGGTTAAATTAAGAAGTAGTTCTAAGGTTGATTTCTTGAGCAAGAAGAAACTGTCCTAACATGTTTTCAAAGAAGAAGGAGCTTCTGTCCTCAGCCATGAAGAGAACTAGTGAATGGTTTCTCACTCTGTGTTTTTTTCCTTTTCTTTTCTCATTGTCACTTCCAATTTTTTGTGATTACGAAATCAGTCGTTTCTTATAAAACTGGTTTCAGGATTTCTTCACATGAAATTCCTAGTGACGTCACTGTTCATGTTGGAAAAACTTCATTTTCACTCCACAAGGTGATTGTTCTTTGTTCTAGATCTTACTATTATACACAATGAGATCAATTTTTTTTTTCCCTTATGTAAATAGTCTCTGTTATATAATCTGCAGTTTCCACTTAAGTCAAAATGTGGGTTTATAAAGAAACTTGCTTCTGAATCAAGCAACGATTCAAACATTACAGTTATCGAAATCCTAGATTTTCCCGGAGGTCCAGAAGCATTTGAGCTAGCAATCAAATTCTGCTACAACATGAACTTCGATATAAACGCAGAGAACATTGCGATGTTGCGATGTGCAGCAGAGTATCTTGAGATGACAGAGGAACACTCTGTTGGAAACCTGGTGAAGACAACAGAGGTTTACATAAACGAAGTGATCCTCAAGAGCTTAACGGATTCGGTTAAAGTTCTGCGAAAATCTCAGGATCTGTTGCCTATAGCCGAGAGAGTGAGACTCGTGGACCGGTGTATAGATTCAATTGCTTATGCAACTTGTGAGGAGACAGTACAGAACAAGGAGGAAATAAATTACTGGTGGGCTGAGGATTTAGCTGTTCTAAGGATTGATATGTTTCAACGTGTCTTGATCGCGATGATGGCTAGAGGGTTTAAGCGATACGCGCTTGGTCCAGTGCTTATGCTCTATGCTCAAAAAGCTCTTAGAGGGTTGGTGAGATTCTTGATTTTTTTTATTTTTTTTAAAGAGAACACAAAATGCTGTCTTCTTTACAATAATTTTCAGAGAAAGATTAAATGAAATTTCGGCTTCTCTGTATGGGGAAAATGCAGGAGATTTTTGGTAGAGGGGCAAAGAAGATAGAGGCAGAACAAGAACATGAGAAAACATTGATTCTTGAAACAATTGTGAGTCTTCTTCCAAGGGAGAGAAATGCAATCTCAGTGAGCTTTCTTTCAATGCTTTTAAGAGCTGCGATATACCTCGAAACCACGGTAGCTTGTAAGCTTGATTTGGAGAAGAGAATGGGATTACAGTTAAGACAAGCCGTGCTTAATGATCTTTTGATTCCTTCTTATAATGGAGACAATACAATGTTTGATGTTGACACTGTTCAACGTATCCTCATGAACTATCTTGAGTTTGAAGTTGAAGGAAACTCTGTTGATTTTGCCAGTGATATCGGTGAACTGATGGAGAGTTATCTGGCTGAGATTGCTTCTGATAGAAACATAAACTCGGCGAAATTCATCGGTTTTGCTGAATGCATTCCTCAACAGTCTAGGATTACTGAAGATGGGATATATCGAGCCATAGACATCTATCTCAAGGTAATACATTTTACTATCAAGACTGATTACATTTTCAGAATGTTATGACCCATATCTTGAAAAGTTCCAAAGTTCAAAGATCTTATGGGGTTTGAAACATATGCTCAAAATCTTTAAGTCTTTACAGAATTTGATGAAAACCCTTTACATGATGAAACTAGAAAATGTTGTTAATTACATTTTGTTGGTATAGGTGCATCCGAATATAAGTGAAGTGGAGAAGAAGAAGCTTTGCAGCTTAATGGACTGTCAGAAGCTATCGCGAGAAGCAAGTGCTCACGCAGCTCAAAACGATCGTCTCCATGTAGAAACCGTAGTTCAACTTCTCTACTACGAGCAACAAAATCGTTTTGAAGTATTAAGTGATACAGATTCTCCAGAAGCCGCAACCACAGTAGAAATCATTCCTCCTCATGAGCTTAGCTCCTACAATAATGAGCTCTCAAAACTAAACCGCGAAAACCAAGACTTGAAGCTTGAGTTGCTCAAAGTGAAAATGAAGTTCAAGGAGTTGGAGAAGGAGAAAGTCTTTGAAGTCATGAGTGGTTCAGATTGTTCTTCTTCGGTTTCAACTGCTTCTGTGGTTAAGCCTCGATTACCGAGAACGTCATTTATAAGCACTGTTTGTCGAAAACTTGGAAAGCTTAACCCTTTTGCCCTCACACAAGGACGAACCAAACCAGCTAAAGGCCGTAGCCGAAGACACTCTATATCTTGAACAATACATATACACTTGTTCTTGTTGAGATCGAATTTTCAATTTCTAGTCAAGTATGTTTCTCTGTTTGATTGTATAGAGAGCTGAGAATGTCTTTAAGTTTCTGTGTTGCCTGTAATCCTTGAGTCATAGAGCAATTATAATGAGTCATATATTGTTTATTCTTCAATATTAGAGTTACACACATATATATTAATGATTCTACATTAGTTTAATTTGGCTGGTGAACAAGAGCTATGTTAATAATATTTAAATATATGATATTGTTATTTTATTTGTTTAAGGGTTAAATATTTTAAAAATATTATTGTATTCACATATGTTTATTTTAAAACTATTTTATATCACGACGAATGAACAATATCAATAGACATTTTTTTTTTCCATCTAAAAACTTTATTAATAGACATATATCAGTACAATAATATTATGAGCAGATTGTGCAAGGCACGCTCCTTGTTTGTGTTGACAACTTGGTAAGACTTTTGCTTTCTAATTTTAAATTTTAAAAGAGGTTAATTTAGTGTGTAATAACAGAATATTGAAAGAAAAATAATGTCAAAGAAGACGTTTTAGTTAGTTCTCTTACAGTAGACCGAATATTAATGCATGCTTTATCCTTGTCAGTTTACTTAAAATATTCAATTCGCCGTTTCTATTTCTGTATATGTCTTCAGTTCAATCGAATTTGAGTAAAGAGAAAAGTTCTTGTTCTTTTTTTTTTTTTCCTTAAAAAAAGAAAAAAAGAAAAGAAAAGAAACTCAATATATTGAGAGATCAACGATTATAGGACTACAATTAATACAGACTTTTCAACAAAAAATTTAAATAAAATATATATGTTTGAGGCTTCTCCTGAAAATTGTCAATCAAAGTTGACAAACGAAAAAATAGCTTGAAATTTTTCCTTAAACTGCTACCCTTTTAAAGTTTGTCCAACTGTCGAAATTATTTTTTGTCAATTTTTTTGTTAATTTCTTATTTTTGTATTTTTATTAACATGTACTAGAATTATTCGTATTATTTTCATTATGATGCTCTCACTAACTTTCGTGTAAGTCTGTAACGACGTGCAAACCTCATATACTTTCTTCCTTTTTCTCGACCGGCGATCCATTTTTATATTATTTGTTGTCGGCAATTCAGATTTACCCTTTACAGCAGATAAATCCATAATTACATTTTTTTAGTGCTTCATAATTACATATTTATTCATATAGGGCCGCCTCAATTTATGGTAGGGTACTAGTAAAACAGAAAAATATCAAATCTTTTAATACAACAAAAAAAATTTAAATATTTTTATCCTTTAACCTTAAATTTTGTTTTAAAATTGACAATGGATCCATAACATTTATCTATTTTGTCTATTTTTATATTTTTCCATTTCAAATCTATCAAAAAATTATATTGAAAACAGAAAACAACAACTAATTGATAACAAAAAAATTAACTTTTAAAATGATAAATAATTTAAAACCGAAAAAGTATAAGGATAATAAGCTATTTGATATTGTTAATTGTGTTTCATTCTCACTGAAGAACTCTTACCGTCTTACATGATTTAATTTCCACTCTTGTAAGAAGTTGTTTGAAGAAGTAATATAATTAATTACATCATGTTAACAAGTATAAATGAAATGAACAAGGTGTGGACCGGTGCAGTTAACCAAAAATCGAATAACTATTTCAAAAGCTTAAACTAAAACAAATAGATATTTTTTAATTGGTTTTTCAACATTTGAATAATGTTTTTATATCCTCCACGCCATCATTATATAAACCCTTTATCGTGAAACTTTTACCATCATCAACTCAAAGCAACTCTTCTTTTTGTCTCCTCCGATCCTCTCTCGACTTTGTTCCAAACATGGCTCGCTTCTGTATGGTTCTAGTCGTGGCTCTTTGCCTTACCATCTCTCTCTTCCCCGATACAACTACCGCTCTAAGCCGCAATTTCTACTCAAAAACTTGCCCCAACGTCGAACAAATTGTGAGAAATGCTGTCCAAAAGAAAGTTAAGCAGACATTCACTACCGTCCCTGCCACTCTTCGTCTCTTCTTCCACGATTGCTTTGTCAATGTATGTTTTCATTTAAACGTTTTCGTACATTTTAGGCAAATTAATTGGTTTCTTAAGTCTACCTTCGGTGTGTAATTCGCATTGTATAGGGTTGTGATGCCTCGGTCTTGATCCAATCCACGCCTAAGAATAAGGCAGAGAAGGATCATCCAGACAACATTTCACTAGCCGGAGATGGATTTGATGTGGTGATCCAAGCTAAGAAAGCCCTTGACGCTAACCCTAGTTGCCGTAACAAGGTCTCTTGCGCTGATATTCTAACATTGGCCACCCGAGATGTCGTTGTTGCTGTAAGTAAACTTCCCCTCTTTATTATATAACATGGAAAGACCAAAATTCAGATTAATCTCCAAATTGTCATATAAAAATATATAATGGGAAAAAGAAAAAAAGAAAAAAAAAACTTTGATTTTTCTTTTTAGTACATTATATTGTTTCTTGTGGGCCGTTTTATGAAACAAGGTTTTACACATGAATGTATATATAGGCCGGAGGACCATCCTATGAAGTCGAACTTGGTAGGTTCGACGGACTGGTATCAACCGCAGCTAGCGTCCAAGGGAATTTACCGGGACCTTCCGACAATTTAGACAAACTCAATGCTCTTTTCAAGAAAAACAAACTTACCCAAGCAGATATGATCGCTCTTTCAGGTAAAACCAACTTTAAAACACACAAAACATCTTTAATTATATCCACTATATATGTTCATGTCACCAAAATGCATCGATATCTAAACCCGATAGATTCATAATATGTAGCGGCTCACACCCTTGGATTCGCACATTGCGCCAAGATCTTCAACAGAATCTACACGTTCAACCGTACGATCTCCGTGGACCCCACGCTTAACAAGCTTTACGCTAAGGAGCTTCAACTGGCATGTCCTAAGAATGTGGACCCGAGGATCGCAATCAACATGGACCCAGTCACGCCCAAGAAGTTCGACAACGTTTACTTCAAGAATCTTCAACAAGGCAAAGTTCTCTTCACCTCCGATCAAGTTCTCTTCACCGATGGCCGCTCAAGGCCCACCGTTAATGATTGGGCCAGAGACTCTCAAGCGTTCAACCGTGCTTTTATCACCGCCATGACCAAACTCGGCCGCGTTGGGGTTAAGACTAGCCGCAATGGAAACATCCGTCGTGATTGTGGTGCGTTTAACTAGAGATGATGTTGATGATGTGGAGAAAATATAATTTAATTATATTATCCCCCATTTTTTTCTCTTATCCAATTCAACTTGTTTTCTTTTCGTGATTAAAATCTTTGAACGTTAATTTTGACAAATGATGGTTAATTCTTGTTTTTTTTTTTTTTTTTTTGGTTCTGCTTTTGTCTTATGGTAAATGTATTTATTTTCTACTTTGTATCTCGTCACTTTTTCGTGATATTATTATTATATACTTATCACTGATTTCCAACTAAAATCGAAAAAAAAAAAAAAAAAATCACAATCCTAAAAATATCATATCATCTTTAAAAAAAGGTCGTTAAATATATATCTTATCAGTATAGTGTTGGAAGAAACACAAAAAACAAGATATTCGAATTAGAAGAAAAATGGTAAAAGATATTATAAATTTTGTTCTTAGAATCAGAAATCAGAGCACTCTACAACTATCCGATTAAAACGCTAAATTAATTAAAAAAATAAAATAAACTCGATTTTAAATGGGTACCCAAACGGTAGCAAACACTACACTATGACCTTTCCACGTCAGCACGAGACTCTCGTCGTCGTCTTCCCTCTTCATTCCCCATCCGACGGCGTGCTCCTCCAGCATCGCCTTCACATCTAAAACCTCCTCTTCCTTAACCCTAACTCCACCGAACTCAGCCTCTCTCATCCTCTCAATCCACCGTCTCTTAGTCTCCGTCCTCTCCACTCTCTCCGCACCTTCCTTCGCCACCACGTTTTCTATCTTCCAGCTTATCTCCGCCTCGTACCACCTCCTCTGCTCGCTCATAAACGTGTCCGTCGTGTCGAAAGGGATCCAGAAGTAGTTAAACGCCGATCTTAACCGGTTAACCAAATTCTCCGATGTGAGATCTGCGTCTTCTTCGATTAGGGTTACGATTGTTGGATTCAAAGACCGAAGTTGTTTCAAGAAAACTGTTCGAAGCGGTGTTGATGATGATGAAGTTAGGGTTTCTTCAGGGATGTAACGGAGCATCATGTGACAGTTGACGACGAGAGCTTCGTTGAATGAAGAAGGGTAAATACGTAACAATTGGAGTAAGGAGGAGAAGCCATCGGAGTAAGTAGAAGGTATGATTGTGAACTGCATTTCTATGTTTCGTGTGGTGGCGAAGTTGACGAGTTTGGATCCGAGTTCTTCGTAGGAGATGTTAATGAACGGTGGCAAGTCGGAGGAGGAGACGACGGTGAGTTTAAGAAGCGGTGGAGGCTTGTTGAGTCGTCTTGCCATGGCGTCTATAAGAGTAGGGATTTGCATACAATGAGTCAAACTTAAGTCAACGATATGAACCGTTGAGTAACCTTCCACGGCGGTTAAGATCGCCGCGTTGGCTGCGATGAATCCGAACCGGTGCCATGGAGTGAGGTCTACGAATGCGGCTAGCTCCACGACTGAGAACCGGTGGAGTTCATTAACCGGCGGTAGGAAACCGACGGTGGAAGAGAGTGTGGGGATTTTGGAGACGGAGCGTGAGAGCAACGCGCGGAGGAAGGCGGAGGTGAGTCGTTGAGTGGAGTCACCGTCGGGTGGGGAGATGTTGTTGAGGATCCAGAGGATTTGATGAGCCAATGCGGCGTCGTTGGAGTCGATGGCGGTGGCGCAGTTGAGGAGGAGCTGTTCCATGAAGTTGGCGTCGCCGCGTAGGGGTTTAGGAGAAGGGAATCGGGTCGGGCTGAGAATCCGGGTTTTGGTCATTAATTTGGGTCGGGTTTAGAGAGAAATGTACGTTTTACTCTCTTGTTATTGTGACACAAAAGGAAACAAAAAGAATAAAAAAAAGAGTAGAGAAGGGTGGAGAAAATGACATGTCCATAATTTTTACGTATTATATAATTCTGAAAAGTGAGTTTATAGAGAGAAAGGAGACAAAGGAGAGGGATGAGGAAAGAAAGAGACGAGTCAGAAGAGAGTCGTGTACCTATGTATAACCTTATCATTGGGAAACGCACCGTTTCGGTCGCTTATGTTATGTAAGACAAATATTGGCAAGAACAAACGTTTTCGATATATATAGATGTGCATAAGCAATATATAATATATGTATGTTTTCTATGCATGTATAATATGACCGAAATAGCTAAAAATATGAATCTATAGTTAGGTCGTAGGGTGCATATTATGCTCACTCTTGTAATCTGTGTGAAAAATTATATATGTTATTTAGGGAAAGTATTACATTTATAGTATTATTGACTCGAATTATAGTAACCATAAATACGAACAAGACGTTTATATTTTGTATTATAGCATATATAAAGTAAAATTTGTTAAGAGGGTGCTTGAAGGTGGGTGACATGTGAAGTGGCAGGTTAATTTTGTATTTATGTATGTATATGTACGGCCGAGTTTTTTGTCATCTAGGTCACTTTTTCTTTTCTTTCGCCGCACTATCGCATTCAACAATATAATCACTGCATGCACTGTCCAACAAAATCAAAATTACAAACCATGATTTTAGTCCATTTGTGACGTTTAGTACAGTATGTGGGCGTTATTCAATTTATTTCAATACAAAATTTAGATCTCGTAACAATTTATATTTACAGGGTATTAAGTAGGATAACATACAATTAAGTAGGCACGAACAAAAAATGCAAGAGACACAAATATATATATAAATTGTTGAGTTTGATTTGGGGGAAGGGAGGAGATTTCTTGGCCTTGAACCTTGAGATACAAGTCATATATAACATGGACTAAACACTAGCGGACCCCAAACGGCTCATCTGAGGCCAGCAAAAACTCAGTTGGTTAATGATAATCCAAGTGAAGAGAAAATAATTGGTATTGAAGATAAACCAGAACTGGTCATGCTATTATAGTCTATAGATAATGTAGATTTTACAACAGTTAAAACATTTAAATAAAAATATTTGTTGGAGGCTAAGGCTTCTCCTAAGACAAAGTTTGTCCATTTTAAGGTGTTAACCCTATGATTAGTCAGTAGATTGTTGTTTAAGTTGTTTGCCTTTGTTCTTCCAAATTAAAATAATTGTATTCGTGTAACCTCGTGTGATAATTTCGTGAAGTAAATTCTCATTGGGCTTAATATTACGTAGTAGAACTTTTGGGCCCATCTTTTTTATGCACATATCAAACACTTTATAAGATAATATAGAAATATTACAATTAGACAGCATGGAATCCGAAAAATGGAATTAATTAATGAGTAATCCTAAGGGGGAAAAAAAAAAGATCAGTCCTTTCAGAATCTATAATTAATTAATTATAATCTTAATTATAGAAGAACAATGGAATTCGAACTCATGTTCCTGAATCCTTATTGGTCCAATTTACACTAAACACATTTCGAGACTGTGTATTTAACTGATTATACTCCCTCTATTCCAAATTAATAGAAGTTTTGAGTCAATTTTCTTGTTCCATTTTATTAGATGTTTTGTTAGTTTTTATGCAAACTTTACATTTTGATTGGCTAAATAAATTTTAAATAAAACATTAAATGATAATTTTGTAAAAAAAAATAGGTTTCTTAATATGTGTGCTTTTAGCCAAAACATCTATTAATTTGGAACAGAGGGAGTATTAGTCAGTGACAGTTGACAAACTATATTAATGGTTATTAGGTGGTTGATACCGTTATAAAATTCAATATAAAACAAAATCATTTATCACCGAAATGAATAATTTATATGTTTTCAGGACGTATACATTTTGTTTTTGTCAACACATATATTCAGTAATTCATATGTATAAATATGCACACTAGAAATCCTAATTATGTGTAAAAGATTAGTCAAAGGTCATTTGTAGGCCCCAAAAGATGTAGAGTGGATAATATGTTCCAGCGATGAGGGAACCAGTCACGTGAAAGTCACGTGTCACGTCCTTGTCGCGATCTCTCCCAAATCTTCTTCACTGATCCAAACTCCTCCAAAGTCTTGTATGAATTTACAAATAAACCCTTTTTAAAATTACAAGGATTATGATTCGCAAAAGATGATGTTGGTGACGACTTGAGTAATCAATAATCAATAATCAATAATCAATAATCAATAATACTATAAAACTTGAATCAATCAGACACTAGAAGAACGATAAAGAACAAAGACTTTAGTAGTAATCTTTTTTTTTTTTTTAATTAAATAACTCTATTTTTTTCTGTAATAAAAGAATATCCGAAGTGTAAATAAATGTACGGCCATAAAAGCTTTGAAGGGGCAAGATGGCTCTTGGGTCCTCTTCTTACTCGAAGAAGGATCACACAAAACCCTAAATTTTCCTGCTCATGAACGAAAAATATAGACCAACTCTTATGGTCATCTCGATTATTAATAATAACAAGCGTTAGAATAGTGACACTACTATTCCACAAGAAACACAATAAAAATTCTTGAAATATCAGAAGTTGAGTTGAGAAACACTGAAGGCCAGAAACAAACCACTGAGACGTTCTACATATATAGCCTATATATAATAGGTGGAAACAATAAGAATAAATCTTGTGTAACTGAATCTCATGGATCCGGAGTATTATGATTAGGATTTGTCTCGGGATAATACTTCGGATATGATGTTCAATTACCAAAGGTTCAAAAGTTCAAATATGTTAATTAGTTATAACTACCCCCAAAGAGGTGCTGCAAAAAGAAATATATCACTTTGGTAGCAACTTTTAAAAAAACTAGCGGAAAATATCATTTATCGTATTATACCAAAACAATTTCACTTAAATATAGATGTTTTGACTACGGATTATAACATATACCACATGTTCTTATAATTATTTGATGATCTATTTAGATTGTTTAGCTTTTTTGGTTATCATTTTGATGTTCCACATCGTTTTGTTTCTTGTTTTTTTTTTACCTTCATGTTTTCTTATTGATCACCCATATTTGTGCAATAAAGACAGAAAAAACAAAAAAAAAACAACAGTTTCTCAATCATGTGAGATTTAAGGTTCAGTTATTTCACATAAATTGTTTACGTTTTGTTTTTCTTACTAATTAAATATCATATTTTACGATTACTAACTTTTGTTCGTACTCGAAAGAAAAGTTATAGAAAACATCGTGGATTTACACCGACTTAAGTGGAGAAGGTGATGAATACATTGGGGCCCATTAGAAACTGCGGCTACTCGTGGCTTTTTGGCATTAAACAGGAATCTTCCCAGTGTTATTTTATTCTCGTTTTATTTTTATGGACTCATGTTTATCCAAGTTACTCTATTTTTATTCACGATTTAAAAAGTAAAGAGAACCGTCACTATGAATTAAACACCATAAAAGTAGAAAATGAAAAAAATAGCTCGATAAATTCAGAAATACTTGATTAGACACTAATTAGATGCAATAGACGGACGAGATTGAAAGTTAGAGGATATAATAAGCCCCACTTTCACGTCCCAAAATTCGAGAAGATCTTTTAAAATCCTCAGATCGCGGAACAACAACTTTCAGTTGTGTATGGCCAAAAAAAAAAAAAATATTATTACATTAAAATCTAGTTAAGGTTTCTATGTATTCTCAGAAAACTTATGAATCCAATAAATATATTTTCTTGCCAACCACGAATCAAATAACATTTAAGATGAATAAAGCTTAGTCTTCATTAAATTTACCAGCTAGTTGGTAGAAAGGATAATCAAATGATATATGTCTTCCTGTTTTCGTTATTTTATTTATTATTTTTTGTTTGATTAGGAATTTTATTTATTATATATCTTCGGCACTCTATTCATACACGACAACTACATGCACGTTAGAGCCCCAAACTCAATTCTACTATATGCAAATTATGCATGTGACCTAAGTCACTTAATATTTGTTTATGGGTTTTATCAATGGAGGAGTTGAAATTTATTATTACAAGACTTATTTATCCCGAAATTAGTCGTGTGTTTGGGTGAAATCTGGATGCTAATTGCTAGGTAAATCAGAAAAGAAAGAAAAAAACAAATAGTTTGTTGATATTTAAAAATATTAAAAAAATAAAATAAAGAGTATGGTGGTCAGAAAAAGAAAGGAGACTGACGTGGACCACAAGCATTTGTTTGCCCATTGGTGGTTGGTCGCATTCGAAAGTATATATTTAAATGGGTCCTACTTCATAAGATCTTCAAATCACTTCTTCTGTTCGGACAACATTCCATCCTCATTTCAAACGATACATAAAAAGTCACCGTTATTGTACAATCCGGTTTTTTTTTTTTTTTTTTGGTATTATATTCTAATAGTAAGAATGAAACACTTTTAAAAATTAGCAAAATAACGTTTTACATAAAAAAGAAAAAGGTAAAGCATATAAAATCTGATATTTACTTTCATTTATATATAATTATAAGATATATAGCGGTTTTGATCTGTAATTTCATGAGGTTTTAAATATACAGATAAGTTATCTATGTTTAAATTATTTGATGAATTCGTTTTTATAAACACATGCAGAGCTTAAGAAAAAAGATATTAATGTATTTGTGGAAAATCGCTAATCAGTTTCCCGTTTTGTTGTTAGTTTCATATTTAATTACGTTAGAAGAATTCCTAAAAATATGATTATGCATAGAAGCAATATGTTATTGTTTATTGCTCTATTTCATTGTTTCTACGCCATCATCCACATAGCACAGTATAAAATACCTTGTTAATTTAGCTTTTAATTAAACAAAATGTGAAGAAGAAGGAAAAAAAAACAGTGCTTTTGAAGATTCCACGAAGCTAAGGAGTGAAAAAACAGCTCTTTGCGTCTTCCAAAAGCCGTCTCTCCCAAAAGCTTTCCTTCCATAACCCCAACTTTTTTGGTTCAATCCAACTACATGCATTATATATCTATTATATGCATACATATGACCTATATTTATATTATAGTGTCTACTTATGTAATGCAACTTTGTTATTATTTTTTGTTCTATAGCTCGTATTCACTCGGTGTGTGCATTGTAGACCAATCGTAAAAAATTGTATTTTACAGAAAAAGAAATATATGAAGACATGCCATTGAGAGAGCTACAAAGAAGGGAGTATAAAATAAAATTTTCGGATATTGCAAAAGACCAAAAGATCGATGTGAGTGAAGAAATATAATTAAGTAGTACTATCGGTTAGTAACAAAAAATCATATGTAGGTGAATACTAGTATTTTGTAGCTAATTGTTCTTATTTATATTTTATTGTATATAAATAATTGTATCAACCCTTTGAACAAATGTAGTATCCAAAGACAATAAACATGGAGATAATTAATGCTTATATATTTAAGGAGTTAGTAAGATGATTATCAAAATATCAAGTTGTGTTTTATAATTATGGATATACAACATGTTGGTCCTTAAAGAATCGAAGTATGTTAATATGTCTGGGGTGTGAAGACTTGGCCGGTGCTTGGATTTTGGAAGATGCGTATGCATTATGTTTATGTTGACTTCAATCCGTGATCATTATTATTAATAATGTTGAATATTTCGATTAAAAAAACAATTTATTTAATAGCAATAAATAATAATTAACATTTATAGTATACATTATCATGATTAAGATTTTAATTCAAAATCGATTGGAATGATGGTTATGAAGCAAAAAAAAAATAGTATGCTAGTACACCACCGACGAATTATCGTTATTCTCTCATTTAATTAATTAATACGTTGTTTAATTTCTCATAAGTAAAGAGAAAATAAATCACGTAATTTTGCCGGTGTTGCCACACTTCCTAAAATATTAATCCACGAAAGGGAAAAAAAAGTTACTCGAAAATTACATTTTTAACCCTCAATAACGAAAAACGACGCCGTTCAAGCGAAAAGGTTGAGCAACTTTGCCGTTTCTCCTCCTCCGCCTCGTACGTACCGATCACCGGCGGAGTTGTCTCGGAACGATACCGTCGCAACGGACTCCTCCGAGTACATCGACGGTGTATCCTCCTTAAACGGCGCCGTTTTAATAGGAAAAGTCGGGATTAAAGAGAGATCGAGCACCGACGAAGGTTGTTCCGACGATAATCGTTTCCGTTTAGGCGGAGAAGCCGTCGATCTGGATCTGGAGCTTGAGAATCGACAGTGATGGTACATATTTCGGTCACCGGAATCATCTTGTCGTAGATTAAGCATTTCCGTGCAGATCTCAGATGCTTCGTCGGAAGTAGGAGAAGGGAATCCGGAGAATCCGTTGCCGTTAAGAAGCTCCGGTATCGGCCTCAAAGAACCGCCTCGGAGAACCGTCTCAACCGCCGCTTGACAAATACTCCAATTCCCCGTCCACAATAACCCGACGGCGCCGTTCACCGGATTCACAGTTCTCCCACAAGCTTCGTAGAGCAAAGACTGGAACAAAGCTGTAAAAAGACCAAAATACCCTTATCATCAGAAAGAAAAAAACGTCGCCGTTTTGGGAAGAAAATGAAGATCCGAAGAGGTTTGGTTCAAGTACCAGGGCATTGAGATTCCGGTACGGCGGAGATGAAAGACATGAGACCAGCACGGCCAAAGAACTTAGCGACGAAGACTGTGGCGTGGCCTTGAGCTTCGGGTGATTCGATCCATTGAATACATGGACGAAGGATGCAATTCTCGCTGCAACCTTTCCGGAGAACTCGACAACCATTGCAACTCATGTCAGATTTAATTAATGTTTGTGTCTGGTTTTTGCTGTAATCTTGGAAGATTCGAGATGAAAAATATTTGCTTTTGGTGCAAGAAAGATATATTTGCTCAGAGAAAGAGAGAGAGAGAGAGTGGGACAAGGGTTTTAATGTTTGGAAGAAGAAGCAGACCATTGTATATATATATATATATAGACACATACATATTGATGATACTTGAGTAAAGGGATGGGTCATGTTGTGAGATTTATTTTATTTTAATTTGGATATAATCAAGTTTTAAGATCCCTGCAAAACTACAAAATAGAATGATTACTGCCAAATACATGAATTTATTTATCAGAAAGAGTTAATTAAATTGTGTAGCAAAATTGAGAAAGATTATAGTAGTAATTTATAACAAACAATACATTAGTGATAGTTTAGTTTTGTTAGGTTAAAAAAAGAAAAAAGAAATGGTGAGTGTGTGGTTGTTGACTAGTTGGTGATGAGGAAAGAGAAAAGATGAGATTCCAAGGTGATGGGTGCGAACGGCTCCGTGTCTCCGCGAATAGTTGTGCCTCCTCTACCATTGGTTCTTTTCTATTAAATCTCTTTTTTTTTTTTTTTTTAATTCTTATATTTCTGTTGACAAAAAAATAAAAATAAAAATTATAAATGTTGCGTCATGCGTGAACGATCTCGATTATATGATGGCTTATTCACAAATCTATCTGTTCAGTATTTTATCTTCTGATGACAAATTTGTTGAATTTAAAAGTTTTTGATTGATATATCTTTCTTAACCGAAACTATGTGTGAATTGATGAATAAGATTCTCAAATGTAATGTCCTACTTAAATTCAAAACTGATATATCTAATCCAGTTCTCTAAATTCGTTTTTTTTTTGTTCCTTAATCTAAATCTATCTTAAAATTAAAAAAAACATCCAATTAGTACTCTATATATGATTTTATAAATGAAAATGGTTCATGTACGTAAGTTGTAAACAATTTATTTATTAAACCAGTGAAATTGTTTTGTTTAGGGTTAAATCTGACTTGACTCTTCAACGAAACAAACCTACTACATGGCCCTTAAATCATCCTTAAGGGTTTTGATGATTTAGTAATGTCCTACTTAAATTCAAAACTGATATATCTATCTAATCCAGTTCTCTAAATTCGATATTTGTTTTGTTCCTTAATCTAAATCTATCTCTTTAAAATAAAAAGAAAAAAAAACATCCAAATAGCACTATAGTACGTACTCTATATATAATATGATTTTATAAATGAAAATGGTTCAAGTACGTATTTTGAAAACAATTTATTTATTAAACCAATACAATTATTTTGTTAAGTGTTAAATCTGAGTTGACTCTTCAACGAAACAAACCTACTACATGGCCCTTAAATCATCGTTAAGGGTTTTAATGATTTAGCATAAAAATGTTGAAAAAGAAAGAAAGAGGGGGTTTTTGCCTAAGATGATGTCTCAAGTGTGAGACCAAATCAAACATTTCTTCTCCTTATATTATTATTAGAAACAAAATGGAGTATGATGAACAAAAGATATATTAGTGGTATTATTTTTGTATGGAAGTGACATAAACAACTCGCACATTTAGTAATGCAGTGAACCGGCGCCGTTCATGGCTTACGTGGGGGTGTCCTTACCTACACTCCAATTAGGCAAATTTCCACTTAATGCCGCCGTCTCTATATATTTATTTATTCCCATGACTTCATTCCATTATTAACTTAAAATATACCAAATATTCTGGTTGCTAAAAATCAGTTGTAAAGACACTTGAACAGTCGATCAAAAATACTTAAAACTAAAGAAGAATATAATTGATTTTAAACAGACGCTCGACTTGTCCAGTCATTGGTATTATTTTTTAATTGCCTAATATATTTTTACAACAACTTTCCTATTTTAGATATATATATATAAAAAAAAAATATATAAAATATATATATATATATATATATATATATCTTATAACATTTTGATCTCTTGAGTTGAGTCTTGACGTGAAAACATATTTTGATTTTAAATTCTGACAATAAAGTTTTATTGTTCCTTTTGTTCCAACAATTTATTTCCTCTTTCATTATCAAGTTTCACGTTGAGTTTTGTTTTTGTTTTTGTTTTGGACAGCATTTGATCAGTTCTGATTTTAAAATTAAAATGATGGGCTACTAAAAATATTGGGCTAAACTTTCTCAGCTACAAGAGAGCACACGCTATGGCCTATGGGCTCTATTACATTTTTCTTGTGGTCCAAGCGATGGGTCCTTGGCACAAACACGGCCATTTGAACGGGGACCATGCCAAACCTAAATTTGAATAATATTATCGGATATATCTACGAGTGTTTTAGGCCTTTAACAATCTTGCAAGGCCTTACCTATTACAAGTTACATCATGACTTTTATCTGATCATTGGCTCTCATTAATTTGCTCACAACGTTGTGGTCTAGTGGTTGGCGTGATATGATAATGTGCTAAAACATTCTCCTGGGGTTCGAACCTCCCTAGAAACAAAAATCATATCTTTGTGGGAAGTATGGGTTTGGGGAAAACAGTTTACATGGTAGTCCGGTAACATGCGATCCGACTACCCCTGTCATTAGTCAGAAAATATTCCAAACTAGGAATAGGCAGTGTGGTAATCCTTCGGAAAGAAGTCCACTCTGTAGCACTTCGATGCGTTCCTACCCGTAGCTGACCGGATCGGCCGATAGGGTTTATCAAAAAAAAAAAAATAAGTTACAGCATGACCAGGAAAATTGGTTAAATTCTCAAGTTTCTAAGGATACAAAGCCCATAGTAAAAACATGAGAAGACGATCGCTTTACATTAACACTAGATATACATGACCATGTTATGTAAGTTGTAAGCTGCACGAAATGCGTTATTATGTGTTTTTCTTCGCAGTTTTCAACTTAGAATTTTGTTTTTGTCATTTCAATCTACAACAATACAGTTATAAATAATAAATCAAACAGAAGACAATTGTCGATGTCACAAAAAAGAAACAATATTTTTCCTGTATACACGCGCATTTAATTCAGAAAATACCAAATATCCACATTTTCTTTGGAATAATGCAAAAACTACTATTTTTTCTTAGAAGATACATAAAAACTGGGGATCGATTTTGACGTGTAAGATATTTTTATCGCAACAAATTATAATTATTAAAAGAGTCGTAATACTCGTGAAAATGAAATAATACAGATTTATAAAATAATTTAAGCGTGGAGGGAAGTGTGAGTGCCAACCAATCACTAGATAATAGTAATCAAAGACGACAAGACACTTAAGGATTAGCTTCGTTAGGTACTACTAACCGATCTATCACTACTACAATAATTAATACTAACATAACCAAAATTAACACTATTTCTCTTGTCAAATTATGTTTTGAAATAGAAATATTGATTATTTAAATATCAAAACTGTTTAATTAAACAGTTAAATTGTAAGGAACAGATCACTTCATGCTGGGAGTGACAGATTCACAGATGTAGTGGTTCCTTTGCTTGCGGGAGTAGTAAATGAAAATCCAACAAAATAATGAAATAAGAAAAAACAGAAGGAAATTTCCAAGAAACTGAAGTTTTCATTAACTAACCCATTTCTTTTTTCTTATTATTTATTATCAAAATCAAAATATTTCCCAATTTTTTTACTTTCTATAAACAAAAACCAACAAACAAATAAACATTTGAAGATTAATATTTTCTTTACGTATACGTAAAAAAGAAATTAAAATAATCCAAAGTCCACTCCAATCATTTTCATTACAGATTCAGCATCTCAGCTAATGATCGATCACTAGCTATAGCCAATCGGTAAAAGAATTTTTTTTTTAATCACAACGCCGACTTTGTTTATTCGCCGGAGAGTTGACTTTTTCCAAATGACTCATCGCTAACTTGATCAGCCGGTAAATTTAGGTCAAATCCATGACCGTTGTTACCGTTACCGTTAGTGTTATTACCACCGTCATAGTGACACCGTTTGTGACCACCCAATGCTTGACCAGAAGGAAACGACTTAAAACAGATTGAGCAGTTATGAGTCTTCCCACTTTGACCAACTAAACCGTTACTAATATTTCCGTTACTAATAACGGAGCCACCGTTACTGTTATTACCTTCGTCGTTATTATTATTATTACTAACCGCCGGTTTCCGGTGACTAGTCTTGTGTCCACCCAAGGCTTGATAAGACGGAAAAGATTTGCCACAGACGGAGCACGTGTAGCTTCGGTGGTGTTGATCGGACGGTGGAGGAGGAGAGTGATCGAGATGATCGGAGGAGCCACGAGCGAGCATGAGAAGGCAGAGAGCGAGATACTCTTCTTCAGAAGGAGGGTTAGGTTGATCTATACGGTGTCGTTTTGTGCGTTTTCTTTTGGTCCATGACTCGAGAGTCTCAGGCTCGGTTTCATCGAGGCAGCGGAGGAAAGGTGGAGGAGGAGCGGTGGTGGTGGAGGTCGGAGAATTGAGAGTGTCGAGAGCCATATGGTGATTCTTGATTAATTGATGATTGAGAGAGTTTATTTATTATAAAAAAAAAGAAAGAAAATAGAATAGAGAGAGTGAAGTGAGCTGGTGAGGGAGTGAGATGAGATGTAAGCACGTCTTTGTTTTTAATTTTTGGGTGATTAAGAGTGGGAACGTGGGCTCTAAGTGATCAAGTGGTGCCTCTTCTCTTATTTCTCCATATCCATTAATATCTCATCCTATTTCATCATTTAATTATTTATATGTATATTTTTATTAAAAAAAAAGATTGAGAGTGATATGAACTAAATCCACATTCCTTACCAAAGATCTTATAAACCAAAAATTAAAACAATTGAAGTTTTTTTTTTCAAAAAGAGAAATTAGTTTAGATAGAGCAGCCATAAAATTTGATGAATTCGATGTAAGATCATCAAAATATATTTAAAACAAAAAAAAACTAAACATATAACTACATGAAAATCAATATTGATTATGAATGATTTCTGTTAATTTATTACAAATATTATTCTAAAAAAATACGTCAAAGTATGGAAGAACCATCTATTTAAGATCATCACCCACTTACTTTCTTATAATGAGTAATCTAAGAATTGCCTATTTTAAAATTATGTGCAGTGGTGAAAATCATGTAACTATAAATGTATTAGAGTCTAACATCAAACTTTATTGAAAAGCCGAAAAAAGTAACACATTCACAAAGATGGAAAACTAAAGTACTTATCAAAGTTGTGCCAATTTTGGCGATAGGTAGCAGTCCAAATCATGAGCTGAACTTATTTAATTATCTTCTTATTTTAATTTTTAAGTTGGCAAGGAGAACAACGTAACTATACAGAATCCAAAAATAAAGTCATGAATTAAAATGAAAATTATAAATTAAAAACTAACATTTATCCACACATTACTGGCTTGCATCACTACGTTTGTGTTCAAGCTTTCTTATTAGGACTCTCGTTTTTTTGTTTTTTTTTGTTTGTTATAAAAGTGAGTATAGAAACAACAGTTATTTTGGTTTTGTAGTTTAGTCTATGGCCTTATTATTTAAAATGAGTTTTTGAGAGGATAATTTATTTAACTATTTAAAAGATAGAAACTAAAACAAGAAGGTATAAAATGCGACAGGTGTTGAAGAAGTTTTGAGTTGCCATATCTTCGGAGTTAGTTTAAAGGTTTGGCCAGGTTAGCGAATCTTTTCACCTGTGATGTATGGCGTTGGGTCATAGCTGAGCTGTCACTATTTTATTGGTTCAACGCAGGTTAAGATTACTTTGGTAAGGACACGTGGTTAGTTATGTATGGTGGAAGTGGAAGGATTTGGTGGAGACTTAAAAAAGACGGTACGAGACACTTTCTTAAGGCTCAGGCGACATGGCTGTGACACCATCAGCATTCAGCAACTAGTAATATATATGATTTTTATTTTATTTTAATTTGCAACCAAAAAGTTTAGGATCTCGATTTCTTAAAAAATAATAATTCAAAGCAGTTTAAATTAGTTATTTCTTTGGTTTCCCGGATTTGATACTCAAGATATGATTTATTTCTTCCTAAAGATTTTCTAGACCTATCGTCTAGACACTTATTTATTTCCCTTATGATTTATTTATCATAGATTTTTTTTTGTTTGAACCGAGGAATTTGAGTCCTTTAAACAAGAAATGGAGTGCGGTGATAATAATGTAGAATGGACACAATTGAGTAAAAAGAGTCCCCAGGACTGAGAGTGAGAGGTATTTTTCAGAATGATTTTAATTTACTATATTTTTTACATCAAAATTCAAACATAGTTTAAAGCATTCTTGAAGACACAAACTATATTCCATCAATCAAGTCTCATTATCTATTTAATCATCTCATCAAATCATGTTTTACAGATTCATAAGCTTCATCAGCAGCTTCCAAGTCCGCAATAAAACACACACTATTAGCATAAGACACTAACCAAATGGAAAGTTCTCACAATCAAGTATTATATAGTTAGTAGTACCTTTGTATACGACGCATCAATGTGTATTATCTTTATGTACCGACTTAAAATCATTTTTTTACTGAGCTTGACTGTATATATATGCTTCTACAATATCAATTTTTCAAACCTCTTTCTCTTTCAATATGAAATCAACAAAACAATAAACAATTCTTAACTAACTTATCTTGAAAGAGGGTTATCAGAGGTTAGTTAAGAATTGTTAATGATTTTGTCAAGACTTGGTATATTAAACAAGACTCCATCGTAGAGAAGTTAAGTTAAAAAAATTAAAATCTCAATTTAGACTTTTCTTTACACTCAATAGGAAATCTTAAACCTTCAAACGTATTGGTCTATTTTTATCTGCAAAAATTCAATCTTCGTTTGTTCTTACTTCTTACTTCTTACCCATTGTATATAACAGTAAAATAATGCTAAATTTATATAAGTATGCTTTCATTACCCATTGAACCGTTATTGTTATGAGCCCATCCAAACTATTCTAAAGCCTAATGGGCTGAAGACATTGGAATCGTAATATTGTTCTACAAAATAAGAAAAAAATCCAAAAAAAAATTATGGCTTCGCCCGGGTTCGAACCGGAGACCTTCAGTGTGTTAGACTGACGTGATAACCAACTACACCACGAAACCCTTGTTGTCCACTGCGTACAATATTTATGTCATATTTTATTATAAAGAATGGAGTTCTACATCTGCTAATGTTGGGGCACAATATAAGTACAGAAACGCTTTGTTCGATGTCAAAATCGACACTAATTCGAATGTAACTAAATGTCTTGTTTTATCCAATCATAAAAGTTCACACTACTAAGTTTGTAAAACCACGTTTTCACCTCTTCTTTTACTACATTCACATCCACAAAAGCCATTGCTATCTTCAAAAGTCCCTTGATTACAACTCTAGCAAAGGTTTTGCAAATTTTTAGAGTTTTTTTTAAGCTAAATAATGATTCTTCAGCCTTCTGAGTTGGAAGTTCAATATATTCATGATCGTGCAAAGTTACAGTCGCTGCAGCTTTGCAACAAAACCCTTTAATTGATGTTACACCGACTATTTCATTTGGTGCTGAAGCTGGATATGACATTAAATCTCCAACTTTCACAAAATACAATGTTGGAATCAGTCTCACAATGCCAGATCAACGTGCCTCTCAATGATACTGTAAGATAAAAGAAGCTCTTTATTAAGAAAAGTTCTATTGATACCTGTTAATTTGTATAGTCTGAATCTTATCTTTATCACTTAGATGGAGTCAAAGAGAAGCTAGTAAACGTTGGTGGATTGTATGAGGTTTGATCAGTTGACAAATGTGAAAGCTAAGATTAACTGTAACGGTAAAGCTTGGTGCTCTTCCGCAACATGAGATGCTCCCGAAATCGATAGTGTCCATTTCAGGTGAGATTGACACCAAAACATTAGACAAGTACACAAGGTTCTGTCTCTCGCTTGCTCTGAAACCTTGAAGAACTACACCACATACCAACGATCTTTGATTTAAACAATGGACACTACCTTTGTTTAAAGATGCCAGTGTTGACATTTTGAGTTTATGTTTTCTCATTTTTATAGTTTAATGGTTCACAAGTAATCTTATATCGGATTTGCTTTTCCGGGGGATATTGTTGTACAGCATAAACAAGAAACTAAAAGGAGAAAAATAGCAGCTCGACAGATCAATTTTAGTCTTTTCTTCTGTATTTGTAATTTTGATATATCATTCCTAATAGCTCAATAAACAATTTTATTATTTACTTGCCTATGAAAGATTTTCTTTTTCATATTGTTTCAATATTTGTAGAAGCAGAATTCAGTGAAGAACTAGAATCAAATAATAGGCTTCCGTGAAATGAAATCATATATAACATATTTCTCAAAAATAAACTCACAATTTAATAAAGCACAATGATAAGAGAAAATGAAATGATCGGCTATGATCAAAACGATTGATTAAAATCCAAATTTATGACATATCAAAGTTAGCAAAAGATGGATCAACCACTTTCAAACTCAATAGCCTAAACCAGTTGAAACGATCTAGATATGAAATTCCAATAGATTACAGAAGAAACAACAATCGAATATAGTTTTTTCCAATTCCGAAAAATACACTTAAACCTAAAGAAAATGTGACATCAAGTTTACCAAATGAATGAGCCACACACTAACTAATCTCTAACACAATAATCATAAACAACCATTTCCTACTATGAAGCAATAAGCATCCAACATAAAACTCAAAACCCACATTCAACATCAAACCAAGCAAACATATAATAATAATAATAAAGCATAAAAAAATTAACCAAAAGAGAGATAATTCATAATTCCATAATCAAACTTCAAAGTATTAAACTCAGAACATAAGTAACGAAACATTCTTCAAAAAAACAAAATACTTAAAATCAAAAGCGATGATTAAAATCTAAAAGATAAAACCTTTCTAGAAGATTTTAATCTTAATCTCTTCTTAATCAACGTTCTGCATAACATCCTCAGATGTGAACTTAGTTCCTTTCTCCTTATCAGCAGCAGCACGACCTTTAGCCTTCCTCTCCAAAAGCGATTTCCTATCCTTATCCAAACGAAGCTTCGTTATCACCACTTTCGACGGCTGAACTCCGACGTTCACTGTGGTTCCATTCACCTTCTCCCTTGTGATTCTCTCAATGTGAATCACCCATTTGCGACGGTACACCTGAACAACCTTTCCTTCACGTCCCTTGTACGTTCCGCGAACGATCTGAACCTCGTCGTCTTTACGGATCGGCATGGATCTGACGTTGTACTTCTGGCGAAGGTCGGTTGACAGAGGAGAGCTCATTATCACACGCCTCTCGCTTGAGGATGCTGTGAAATGAGCCTTCCTGTTCTTCCTGCGAGAGGACGTTACGCGAGGGTTGTACTTCATCTTCGCCGCCGGGGTTTGGGGATTCTCTAGGGTTTTTTTTTTTCAAGTGAATGAGGAAGAGACGATATGTGTTATAACAAGGCTTATATAGTCTGTAATGAGCTAGGTTTAGGTGAAATTAGGGCTTTCTTTATAATGGCCTTGGGCCTGTTTGTTTTTTCTTTTTTAGTTTTGACGTTTTATAATGGGCCGGTCTTTATATATAGACTTCATTCTTAGTTCGGAATAAGTTGAAGATGATTTTTGTTTGTTGGAGAAATATAAACCCAACGAGTCTGATTAAAAAAAAAAAAAAAAAAAAAAAAAAAAAAAAAAAAAAAAAATCATCCAAGTTACTAATGTACCATAGTTATAATCTTTATTAATACTTTAAAATAAGATTTTTATTGTATCTATATTTATTCAAAAATTCAAAACTAAAAGGTGGGATAATCACCATCTCTCTCATGTTGTTTTTGATAATTAATCCGCATTTAAATTGCATGAAATATTAATCGAATTTCAAAAGTGTGATATTTTTTAGATATTAGTTAGCATTTTAACCGTTTTGTAGTCAAGTTATTTATTTGAGATGAGTCGATTCGTGATTGTGTTTTCTTAATGGTTATCGATTTTTCTTGAATGAAGAATGTTATTTCTATATTTAAAATATTATGCTTAGAGATATCGTTTAAAGTTTTGTCAACTCTGAAAGATGTTAGGTTACCGCATTAGTGAATGAAGAAGAGACGATGAGCGTCAACAAGGTTTATATAGTCTGAAACTAGCTAAGTTTAGGTGAATTTTCTTATTAATGTGTTTGAGCCTGTTTGTGTTTTTTTTTTTTTTTTAGTTTTGAGAGTTTTATAAATGGGCTAGTCTATATATAAACTCTATTCCTAGTTGGGAATAAGATGAAGATGATTTTTGTTTGTTGGAGAGATATATAAATCCAACGAGTCTGATTAAAAAAAATCATGCAAGTTACTATTGTACCATAGTTATAATCTTTATTAATACTTTAAATAAGATTTTTTTTTTGTATCTATATTTATTCAAAAAGTCAAAACTAAAAGGTGAGATAATTACCTTCTCTCATGTTGTTTTTGATAATTGATTAGCATTTAAATTGCATGAAAATATTAATCGAATTTCAAAACTATGATATTTTTTAGATATTAATTAGCATTTTAATCGTTTTATAGTCAAGTTACTTATTTGAGATGAGTCGATTCGTGATTGTGTTTTCTTAATAGTTATTATTTTTTTTTGAATGAAGAATATTATTTCTATATTAAAAAAATTATGGTTAGAGATAGCGTTTAAAGTTTTGTCAACTCTGAAAGATATTAGGTTTCCACATTCGTATGAACGGAATCCAACCCAAAGTCTGAAGTTCATCATCGTGCATGAGAATCATAATGAATTGAATAAAACATAATCTGTACAAATTTTCGTTTGTACTGTTCAACTATTGCCGAAGACTTTGTCAAAATGCATAGAGGTACTAGAGAATCAATGAGTATATGTAACAAGTTATGTTTACTTGAATATTTGGGCTTTCTTGTGATTGGGCTTGGGTTTGTGTGAGATTTTAGTTTTCTGGGTTTTGAAAAATATAAATCCAACAATACTGATTAAAAAAAATAAAAATCATGCAAGTTTATAATAGCCAAACAAATTGTGTATTAATGTCCCAAAGTTATAATCTTTAATCTTTAATAGTAAGTACTATGTACAGTAAAACCTATATAAATTAATAATGTTGAAACTTTCATATTTTATTAATTTATAGTGATATTAATTTATCTATAAATTATTAATTATTAATTTATAGAAATGTTAGTTTCAATTTTTCATCATTTAAGATTGTATCTTAAAATTTCATAAAACTATAATTTGCGATAATTTATGCTATATAAATTTAATGTTTTTGATGCTATAAATTTGTAATTTTGACTAAAACATTTAATATTTGGAAGAAAAAATAATTTTTGACGATAAGTAACAAAATTACTCATGAGTTTACTTATGCAAATGATAAACATAAATTAAATTTTATGATTAATGGACTTTAGTTGTCCCACTATAACAACATAGAAGACTATACAAATATAATGATGTATATTTACAAAAGTATACACAATTTTTTACTACTAATAAAAAAGTTATAGAAAATACTACAATTCGATAATTTGAAATAACACAACTGTTGTTTGATACAAGCTCTAAAACACACACTATAACCATACATTCGTATATTATCTTCTATATACATATACATATTATACATATATATATATATATTTTATATACATATGATTATTAATTTACAATACTAATGAGACCATATATTTACATAGGAAATTTAAAAAAAATTATTATCTTATTATCTTATCGAATTTTTAAAAATTTTACATTGATATGTCTCGGGACCACATTTTTTTATTATTTTATAGTGTTTATTAATGTATCGAGTATTAATTTATAGAGGTTGTATTATCAACATAAGATTACTTTTGTATCTAAATATATATTCAAAAAGTCAAAACTAAAAGGTGAGATAATTAGCTATTCATATTCATACATGGTCTCTTTAGTTTTGAAATTGATTAGGCATTTAGGCTCTATGCGGTCTGAGACCCAACAAGTAATGAAGTATTTTCTATCTAGCTCTGACTTCTCTCTCTTTTTTTCTTTTCTCTGAGTTTCCTCTTTATATCATGCAATTTAGAGAATCTTTATATCATGCAATTCAGATTTTTAATGGTTGAAAGAAGAGAAAGGAAAACAAAGTTTGGATGATATAAAATACCATAATGGGTTATATCTTCGTCAATTTAAAAGGAAAAAATCAGAAAATTTTCTATATGTAAGAAAAAACCATGGCGTAATATATATGATTGAATTATTAAGATATCAATAAGTACATTTTTTAAACAACTGCATCAAAGGTCTCCAAATTTTTTAAATTAGAGGCACTATTGGATTAACTTAGCTGGATGAAAAGCTTACGAACTAGTAAAAAATGAGTGTCATGGAATTGGATGTTGTGCTGAAGTGACCGATCAAACTAAATTTCTTTTGGTGGGTTGTGCGAACAAATTAGTGTATACAATCCGTGGTTATTACGACAATGACAAAGTACTATATGTTAATAATGTCAAAACCAAACAAACTTCATCTAAATAAATTGGTAATGAACTATATATATATATACACAACAATTTAAGTTAAATTAATCAAAATTGAAATCACGTGAAATTTGAATGTAAGAACAAACACATCTGGAGCCTGTGGGACGTGGTCCCTCTATATGCAATAGAAGGTTATGGTGAAGAAAAGGAAAACGCATTTAAAGACTTTCACGCATATAATAACGATCACAACAAAATCCTTTAAATTCATTTATTTCCCCTATTTTTATCACATTTATTGCCTATTCACTGTGCAAGTTTCCTTCTCTTCTTTACTCTCAAAAACCTAACCGGCGAATTCGAATCTTCTCAAAGATCACACCAATATTATCTTTCTTTCATCTCCCGTCTCTTAGAACTTTACAAAAAAAAAAAGAGAAAGAATGAAGCGATGGACAAACTTAGGGTTTGTAGATACGATCTATGAAGAAGAAGACTACATCGACCACTCTTCTTCTTTCTCTTCTTCTTCTTCGTCTCTTTCTCATTCTCCTCAACGACGTATCAATCTCTCTTCTCCTTCTATGGAGCTCGAATCTAGAGTCCATAAATGGTAATATATATTTCTCTTAAAAAAATTACCAAAGCTTTAAACCACATTTTAATTTCTAGTTTTTTTTTTCTTTTTTGCGTTTTAACTTAATCATCATTTTGTATATTTCATTCAGGTCGTTGGTTAATAACTCTAAACCTGATGTGTTCGTAAATGTGGGAGGCACAAGGTTCCATCTTCATAAGGTTACATTTTTCAATCTTTTTTTTTTTATTTACCAATTTCGGACATTTTCCCCTATATAGCTAAACCATTTTCTCAATTTCATCAAAATCAACACAAATATTCAAAGATTTTCAATGGGATGTCGTTATGGTATTTTAATTTGATTTTTTTTTGAAAAAAAAATTAAAAAGAAGAAAAAATGACACATTTATTGCAAATAAGCAAAAAAGGTTTGATTTTTATTGGGAGGTTATGTTATGTGATGTTTTATTATCCCATAGGATCCTCTGTCAAGAAGGAGCGGCTATTTAAAACGCCACCTAACGGGCGTCAACGAATTAACTCTCTCACCGCCGTTAAACATAACGGCTGAAACGTTCTCGTTAATTGCCGGTTTCTGTTACGGCGCTCATATTGAACTAACGCCGTTCAATGTCGTTTCACTGAGAGTCGCCGTCGAGATTCTTCTAATGAATGTAACTGGAGGAGACGACGACGGAGGAAAAGAGAGCTTGAGGAACATAACGGAGTCTTATCTCCGACGAGTCGTCTTCGTCAGCGTTGACTTCATCCAGATAGTTCTCCGTTCATGCCTTGTTCAGCTTCCGGAGTCTGAAACCACGGCGTTTCTCGTCGGCCGATGCATCGAAGCTTTGACGGAAATCGGAGACAGTGATAGCGTCAACGAGTTTCTCAACGAAGCTGTTGGACTTCCCGCCGGAGATTTCGTCGTCATCGCCGACGCCGTACAACAGCGGTTCCCGCGTCACGATTTGCTCTACAGAATCGTTGATGCTTATGTTAAGGTAAAAACTAAAAAGGCTAATTTTGTAATTTCGATCGGTTCTTTAACTGACTATCTTACGTGTCAGCGCATGATTGGATGTAAATTTTGAAATTTCGCAGGATCATAACGGAGAGATAACAGAGGAAGAGAAGGTTCAGATATGTAATTCGATAGACTGCGACAAACTCTCGCCGCCGATACTTCTTCACGCCGTCCAAAACCCGAAAATGCCCTTAAGGTTCATCGTACGAGCGATGTTACAAGAGCAGCTCAACACGCGCCATTCGATCATGGCCGCCGCTGCAACCGTCGCCTCTGCTGCTCCAGTTGGACATAGACACCGAGAAGTTGCAGCGGCGAGAGACTCTTCCGTGACGCTCGGGTCTCTTCTTCAGCGAGACACAGCTGCGAGGCAAAACTGTAGGCTAAGAGCTGCGATGAATACAACGAGCTCGAGGATCGAGAGCTTGGAGAAAGAGCTGGACGCGATGAGGAAATTCATATCGAAAGAATCGGAGAAGCAGAAATCGGATAGGATCACCGAGACATCGAGGTCAAGGAGCGTGATGGATTCTGCTCGATCCGCGAGTTTCCATTGCAATCACCAACCGAGTAACATAAACAAGATGCAGAGAGGAGAAAGAGGATCGGTTTCGAACCTGAGCACGACTTTCCGGCGAGGAAGAGCATCTCCACCACAGCCGCAATCACAGAAAAGTCTCGGAAAAAGACTGATTAAGGGAATAAAGAGTGCTTTCTCTTCATCATCTAAACAAGAAGCCAAGAAAAATGCATTTACAGCTGAGGAGATTTATGATGGATTAGAAGATTTCGTTTGGATCAAAGACGACCATGATGACAATATCTCTGAAGAACTTCACTCTCACTACATCAAGAACAAATGATTTCTAGTTCTCTACTCTACATAACAATTCACGATTTCGAAATCTTTCTTTCATTAAAAGTTTTGTAGCCAAGAGTGAGTGAATCTGTGTTTCTTCTTCAATTAATGAGACTCCAAAAAATTGAAAATAAGTTCAAAAGAAGAAACCTCGATGGATCTTCACGACACTGCAGACTTCCATGTCGCATATTTGTTCATCTCGCATATTTGTTATACTGCAAATATATAGCGAGATTTGTTTAAGTTAATGTGATACTACTACTAACACAAGAATGAAACACAAATATGAGAAAACCATATAGTATATAACTTACCTTCATTTCCTTTTTCATTACCCTTGCAACAGAAGGTAACCATTTTTCTCCTCTTACTTTCTTCAGTTCCGCGATCCTCTCTTCCTCTTTCTTAGCTTTAGCTTTTGCAGCCACTTCTTTCGCCTCTAATCTAGCTGAGGCTTTCTTAGCCGCTTCCGTAGCAGCAGTTAAAATATCCGCCCCATCAACAGTGATCGATTTTATTCGTTTCTTAAACTGCATTAACCATAGAAAGAAATTAGCTTCGATATTAGATTCATGATCCCACTAAAAACAGGACAATGCTTTGAAGCTTAATAACCTCTTTAGAGTTTCCTTCAACTCCTTTGTCAGGGCGTAAATTAGGCTTCTTTGTGGGTCCTTTAAGCTCATCTGGTTACCACGACAATAAGATTCTTGAAGGATTAACAATAATCAAGATTCAGATCTGGATTCTCAGAGAGCAAGCGGTAATGATGACTAACCTACATGATCAAAGATAATGCCAGTCGAACACCGCTTAAATAACCGAACTCCACAGTCATTCTCGGGTTTATCCTCAGGAACATGCACAGGAGGATCTTTCACAAAGTCTAAACTCTTCTCCACCATTTCATTCAAAATATTCTTCACCTGTTTTTCAAAGCTTACCTTAATCAGCAACAATAATCATCTCGATGAAGCTATAACTAACTACAGCATGAACAAAGACTAGTGGTAGACAAAGTAAAGTAGCAAACACCAAAACAAAATTTTACATTTAACCATTGAAATCTCTTACACAAATTCTACTTAATTCTAATGAAGTCTAATTGCCATCAAAAGAGCTTATATGTATATGTAATTCGCATTCGTTACGCTCTTCAATATATGAACTATAATTATTAATGACTAACCTTCATCTGAGCATGTGTTAGCTTTTTAGGTTTGATTCTAAAATCTCCATCTTCATATGACTGAGTAGCTTTGGGTTTAGTGGCGGAAGCGCCGTAAACGGTGGTGGTGGCTATCGAATTGATGGCTGCTTTCCACTTGGGATCTTCATCTTCGCTGCTGCTATCTCCTCCACTTGTCTTCGGATCAGCCATTCCTAATACCGTCTCCGCAAATTGTCTCTCCTTTCTCTCTCAGTCTCACGGCGAACCACGAAATCTCCGGCAAAAGAACGTCGTCAAGGGTTTATCGCGGGCGACCTAATTTTATTGGCGCAACTAAAACAGATAACCAATTTCCCGGATTCGGTTCGGGTTCAATTTGAAGATACCAGTCAAAACCAAACCAAAAAAACTAATCAAAACTTCAGAAACCAACAAAAATAACTGAAACCGAACTAAACCGGATTGTGATGGTCTTAACTCTTAAGTCTTAACAGAACTCAATAGTCTCATACACTAATCCTCAAAAGTCATATCTGTATTAACAATGGCTCTATTGTCTCTCTCTCCCTATGTTTCTATCTGTAAACAAAAACAAAGCAGCACAACAACAACAACAACACTAACAATGAGTAACAACAACACAACAAACAAAACGAAGAAGAAGAAGAAGAAACACTCTTTTTTTTTTTCAAGCAATCTTCTTCCCTCCAGCTGAAGGCAACCGCCATTGTCTATGCCAATATACAGAAACTCTCGACCACATCGGAAACCCGAAGTTAAACTGGAGAGGCCGATCAGCCGGTCCACCAACTATCAACGGTAACCACAAATATCTCGAATCTTTCAAATCCGCTGGATTCCACCTATCCGCCATAAATATAAACGCTCCGGGAACACCTGGTAACGGAATCACGAACGTGCTCTGCGAGAAAAACGTCGTTGACCGGAAAATATCATTCCCGCCTGCACATGGATTCCCCAATGTCTCCCACGGACCCATTATAGACTCAGCGGCATGAGCTAATGCTTCGTTTGGTGCCCATCCTGTGCAGCCAGAGGTGATCATGTAGTAAGTGTTTTGGTGTTTGAATATAGCTGGAGCTTCTCTGTGTTGTCCCACCATGATTCTCTTCATTACGGGCTTCACATCGAGGTAATTCTCGGTTAGAGGACCGATATGCAGCACGCTGTTGTCCTCTGATGAATATACCAAGTAGGCAATGTTATCATCGTCTTTGAAGATAGTCATGTCTCTGCTGTCGAACCCGTGAGGCGCTTTGCTGTATAAGTAATCGAATGGACCTGTTGGGTTATCGCTTATGGCTATACCAACCGAAGCTTTAGTGTAGTTTGCATCGTCGATATGCATCCACATCACGTATTTCCCGGTTTCTGAATTGTAGATCACTTTAGGTCGTTCCAGAACATTGGATTTATGCAAGTCATGAGTCTCATCTGTTTCTTCGGCTGCTAATACAACGCCTTCGTTTTTCCATGTCCATAAGTCTTTCGACGAGTAGCATCCAACACCAATTATATCAACCTGAAACAAAATCCAAAAGAATGTTTTCACATTCTAATTCTACATTTCAAGAATGCTACATTAATGGATGAAAAGAAAGAAAAGGTTAAAACTTACTCGAGCCGGTCCTTTCTTGTGAGAATGATAAGTTGGTCCATCTTTATATTCACCATACCAATAGTAAACATTAGATCTTTCATCATACAAAATGCCACCACCGTGCGCTTGAATCGGATTCCCTTCTGTATCCGTCCAAATTTTCCCCGGGAAGTAGTAATGCGATGTATCGTTAGCATCACCTTTGGTAGGACCAAAAGCGGATTTCATATCGGGGAAAAAAAGATGTCGAATCTGAGAATTCTCGTCGAGAAACTCTTCAACTAGAGTAGTTGGTACTCTTGGTTTCCGTTTGATAGCACGCTGAGAACGCTTCCTAGGAGGTGGCATATGAATACTCTCTTCTTCAACTCGTTCAAGCTCACGAACAATGGGATGGTGAATTAGTAACTGAGAAGAAACTTCAAGATCTACATTATATTTTCTGCTATACAACATGATTAGATGAATCATGAAAACACATCCCACAAATGTTGATACTAGAGTAAACGGTGAACAACGCAAAAACGTTGCTTTCTTGTTTTGTTTGTTCTTCATAATTCTCATTTTTGTTTCTCCTTTTTTTTCAAAATTTATATCCACAACACAGAACCTATGTAGATCCTACACACCCAAAAAAAAAAAAAAAAAACATTAGCATCCAAATGTTAGTGTCTGAACTCTGAAGTAAAAGTGTTCTGTAACAAAGAAGGAAACTGTTCTAATTAAGTAAAAATAGATTTGTTTTTGGCACAATTCAAGGTAATTTCTCTTTTAGGCGATTCTAGAAAAATATCTTAGAACAGATGTGGGTTCCACATAGAGTATAGTGTCAAATTCATCAAATTGAATGGGATTAAGAGAATTATCCGATTCGAGGAGTTACATTAATGATATGTTCGTCAATTTAGTAACTTGATTAGCAAAAATTTAAGAACAATTTCTGATAATCAGATCCAAATAAATATAAGCTATAAGCTATGAAAGCTAAATTTCAATGGAAGATGACAAAAGAAGTTCAATAACACACAGAGAAAATTAAAAGACAAAAATCCTCGGGATCTCACCTGAAAAACCAGCCGGAGCCGAAATTTCAGACATGTAAGGAGATAAATAATATCTTAGCTTTCCCCCGAAGTAAACAATGTCTGAATAAAACAACAAATTTTCGAATTTTGTAGTTGTTTTCAGATTCTCTGGAGAAGAAGAAGCTCGAACCTGGGAACGTAATTACAGAACCCAGGACGAGATTTGGGGAAATTGAAGAGATGGGTCGGTGATGTTTGGTTAAGAAGGATCTGTCACGAGAACAAAGAGAGGTCTTTGATGATGATGATGATGATGATTCAGACGTGCGACCAAAAGACGAGACCGATAGTTCTTTACTCGTCTGATGAGTTTTCTGGTTTTTGTTTTTTTTTTTTGTTTTTTAATTTTTTTTCTTGGGATCTTGTCGTTCTGGTAATTCAACTAGTACTTTGTTTTCATTTAAGAAATGTAATGATTGTCCCGTTAATGTAATTTCTCCTTGAGTATAGGATTCATTAATGTTAATTATATGCCATTTCTTTCAATTTAAAAGATTGCTTTAAAGTTGTACTTTTGTTCAATATATATGAGATAAATTAGTGCTCAAGTAAGTGATTGATGAAAACATTCTTATTCTTTTTTTTTTTTTTTAAGATATAAAAGCATTTATTTCTAAGATTTTTTTAGAACACACTATCGATCTTCAGACCCCAACAAAATTCAATCATAGTTTAAAATTTTTACGGGAGTTCTGATATATATTTTGTATGGTCTGTAAATCACGCATACATATTATTGGATTTAAACACAATAAACTTATAAATTATAGCTCAGGTCCTTAAAATTATAGCTTTTTGTTGTTGCTTGTTGTGTGCTTTTTGAATTATTGTTTTTATAACTCAATAATTGGATAATTATATTCATGCAATAAAAAAGTGTTAAACCTAACGGCTTTAGTGGTTGACCAATTCGTTTTTCACCTTTTCTTTTGTCTTTCGCTGTTCATTTATTATGTTTACAGTTAATGAAGTCAACAAAAAAAGAGGTTTAATGAATCCAACTTTTGATTATTTATAAATGTAGATCACATAATGCAAATATTATTAAAATTATGTTTACTTATTCCGATTATAACATTAAGTTCACATCTCTTTTTCATTCAACAACATTAGTAACTGTTGTTTGTGGATAGAAAGCTTCCCAAAAAAAAAATGTATGGATAGAAACACTAGTCAATGTAGTCATTAACTTACCCTTGAATAAACATGGCCAAACAAAAAAAAAGTAGTCCCCCCGTTTTTCAAAGAGAGAAATTATATAGTTATTTTTTTTGTTTTTAAAAAATGTCATTTGAGAATCCTAATGTAATTTTTAAAACAAAAAATTTTAATTTACCAATCTATACAAAGCTAACACTCTTTGAATTTAAGTCAACATCATCTTTACTAGTGGCATATTAAATAAGAGCAAATTTGTGTAATTGAATGTTTTTTTTTAATTTGTGTTAAATTTTTAGAAACATAGTAGAGTAGTAAATCAAAATTTAGCAGTTAATAAATGAGTAATCATTTATCATCAAATGTTTTGGAAGATAGAAGACGACTTTCAATAAGAGTTCATTTTTGGTAGGTAAATTTGTGTGGAAAGAAAGAGATTAACGAATGTAAACGCGCCAATTGGGAGTAAATCAGTATAAGAAACAATAGAGTGCCCCTAATATTGATTTGATCGGCCCATAACTAGTGGGTCAATTAAAAGCCCATAGAAAACCCATAAAACATATATTTAGCCCATAAACCATTTGAAGCCGACACCTGTAGTTCACTTTCCCGATCTCTCAAAATTGACTTCCAATATCATATCACCGCCAAATCCTTTGGCGGCACCACCACCACCTAAAAACTACACTATGGTACGTACGTGTCTATCACGCGCTTCTTTAACGCGACTGGTGGTTAGATATTATATCCATTTTTCTTTGGAACTTCTTGTGTATCTGCCATCTGGCTCCGTAACTCCCTTCTGATTGGTCAATCTGAAACTATATTAAATAATGGAATTATTAAAATAGCAACCCCCCATTATTTTCGGTCTATCAACCAAAAAGCCGTACAAGATCTGGACCGTTGGTTACGTGGACCAGAAGAAAAATCAAACGGTGTAGATTCCGTGGCTTTGACTCTTTTAATTCGCCGTCTCTAGGAGAAATATATCATCATCAGTAGGGAGGAGAAGCTTCTCTTTTACCCCCATCAAAGAGATCCGTGGCGGAGAGAATTCTCACAGTCGGATCTGTTTTCGAATCTTCTTTGAATCATCAATGGGTTTGTGGGAAGCTTTGCTCAACTGGCTTCGTAGGTGAGAGAGAACCTCTCCTTCGTCTTCAAGCTTTTCCCTTTTTTTGTTTCATTCGTTTTTTTTTAAAACGAAGAAACTGGGATTTTTATTTTCTTGAGTTAAATCGTTTAGCAATCAAATTACAATATCGTCATAAGAAATCTTGATTATTATTTGGTCTGTGAAGCTGAGGTTTGATAAGGTTTCTTACTTATCATAGCAGATTCTGTAAATTTTATACTTTTAAAGAGACAAACTTTAGGCATTTGATTGGGACCTTGTTCGATTTGATTAGTGTTTTAGGTGGGTGACATTAGTGGAAAAGAGAATCTTATCTTAGATTTTAGATTGTTAATTTTTAGCCATGTTAAGAACAAGAGCATCTTTCAAGTGACCAGTGTGATTTATGAAGGAGCTATGAAAGCAACAAGTGTAACATCAAAATCTAGTTTTCTCAAGTGTGGAAGGTTCTATATATCACAAAGTTTCATGAAAGATCGGTTCTTTTTTGGTGTCTAATTATGTCTCTACTGCTCTATTTTAGGACCTAAGTTACAACAACGTGTTTCTATATGGAAAACCAGAGCGGACCTATTCATTTTGTTTGTTTCGATACGCTTTTGCAGCCTCTTCTTTAAGCAAGAAATGGAGCTTTCTCTGATAGGACTTCAAAATGCCGGAAAGACATCACTTGTAAATGTTGTTGCAGTAAGTATAATCATATGCTTCCCTTTTGATATTCTGTTAACATTCCGTTTGATGGTAGTTAAGGATCTGATATCAGACTCTCATATTTTTTTTCTTTTTAGACTGGTGGATACAGTGAAGACATGATTCCTACGGTAAGCCTTACACAACATCTCTGATAAAAGCCGATACTTTCTTTTTGGAATAGCATGAAGATATTCTTCCCTTTCTTTGTTTGTTTTTTTAATCAGGTCGGGTTTAACATGAGGAAAGTGACAAAAGGAAATGTTACAATCAAACTATGGGATCTTGGTGGTCAACCAAGATTCCGCAGCATGTGGGAACGTTACTGCCGCGCTGTTTCTGCGATTGTGTAAGGGTCTAAAGACTCAGGTTTCTGTTATCTTTAATGCCTGGCTTTAGGTTTCTATTACTATCTCCCACATTTTTGGTTTCATGTTTCAATTTCTTCTAGGTATGTAGTTGATGCTGCAGATCCTGACAACCTAAGTGTCTCGAAAAGTGAACTTCATGATTTGTTGAGCAAGACTTCGCTTAACGGTATCCCTCTTCTGGTTCTTGGGAACAAGATTGACAAACCTGGAGCTCTGTCCAAAGAAGCCTTAACAGACGAAATGTATATCTGCTTCTTCATCTAAATACTCCAAATGATAGCATAATTTTAGATTGATCTGATTATGTTTCTTAAATTATTGTTGTTGCAGGGGGCTTACGTCGCTTACAGATAGAGAAGTCTGCTGTTTCATGATATCCTGCAAGAACTCTACCAACATTGATCAGGTCATTGATTGGCTCGTAAAGCATTCAAAATCAAAGAACTAAACTTCACCAAGAACATATATTTCTCTCTTATTGATCTTCTTAGTCTTCCTTTGCTGGCTTGTTGATGATGATGGTTGAAGACACATTTTTTTCGTGTGAAACAAGAGTGTTTGTCGTTAGTTTTCTTCTGTCTCTGCTACTGGTCTTGTCTCGTTTGGTCCAGTCTTGTCTTTGTATATTAGATGTGGATTGTTTCTATTCTCAAGGCTTTTGCAATTTTGGAAACACAAAAACAGAGTGCGCCTTAAACTTCTAAAAATCGATGGCGTTCAGTAGAAAATATAAAATGATCCAAGTAAAAAGAATTCTATATGTTGCCTCCAATCCATTACCATCAACAATGTAAGTATAAAACTATAAATTATCTGTAATTTACAACTTTTAATAAAATTTCATTCTTAAATTTGTTTTGTCTAAAAGAACAAAACTTAGTGCTCTCCCTCTTCTTCTCTTGGTTGATCTCAAGGCCTCTCGATCCTTTTCTCTCTTCAAAAGATTTCAACCTTTTGTCTCGTTCTAATTTGGTTAATTGAAGCTGCTTTTGACAAGGTTCTTCTACTTATCATAGCAGATTCTGCAAAAATTTTATTCTTTTCAAAGAGAGATTCTACTTGTGGGATTTGATGTAACCTTGCACGTTTTTGTGTGGTGATATAGGATAAAAGAGAAACTAACTATCGTAGATGTAGATTTGCCAATTTTTAGCCATGTGGGAGAGAAGAAACTATTATGTGACTGATTTGTTTTTTACTTTCTTGCAGCCTAATCTTCAAGCAAGAAATGGAGCTTTCTTTGATAGGACTTGAAAATGCAGGAAAGACATCACTTGTAAATGTTGTTGCAGTAAGTATAATAATAATATGCTCCTCTGGCTTCTCTGGCTTCTCTGGTTGGGGAATCTGATATCTATTCTCATCTTTTTTTTTTCTTGTTTAAGACTGGTGGATACAGTGAAGACATGATTCCTACAGTAAAGCCCTTACACAACATCTCCTATAAAAGACAATGATACAGTAAGCTTTTTGGAATAACATGAAGATATTATTCATCTTCTTTTTTTGGAATATCAGGTCGGGTTTAACATGAGGAAAGTGACAAAACTAAATGTTACAATCAGACTATGGGATCTTGGTGGCCACCCAAGATTCCGCAGCATGTGGGAACGTTACTGCCGCGGTGTTTCTGTGATCGTGTAAAGGATCTTAGACTCTGGTCTCTATTCTCTTTATACCTCTTCACAATTTGGTTTATGTTGAATCCTTTTCCAGGTTTGTTGTTGATGCTGCTGCAGATCCTAATAACCTAAGTGTCTCAAGAAGTGAACTCCATGATTTGTTGAGTAAGACTTCGCTTAATGGTATCCCTCTTCTTGTTCTTGGGAACAAGATTGACAAACCTGGAGCTCTTTCTAAAGAAGCTTTAACAGAGGAAATGTATTAGCTGCTTCTTTATCAGAACACTCCAAAAGATAGCACAATTTAGCTAGATCTGATTATGTTTCTTAAATTGTTATTGTTGCAGGGGACTTACATCGCTTACAGATAGAGAAGTTTGCTGTTTCATGATATCCTGCCAGAACTCTACCAACATTGATCAGGTCATTGATTGGCTCGTAGATCATTCAAAATCGAAGAACTAAACTTCACCAAGGAACATATATTTCTCTATTATTGTTCATCTTAGTCTTCCTGTGTTGTTTGGTAGATGATGATGGTGTTTGAAGAAACTTTTTGGTGTGAAACAAGAGTTTTGTCTTTAATTTTCTTCTGTCTTTGCTGCTGGTCAGGTTTGGTTTGGTTTGGTCCGGTTTGGTCTAGGCTTGTCTTTGTATATTAGATGTGGATTGTTTTCTATTCTTAAATCTTTGCAGTTTTGGAAACACAAAAAAACATAAGTGGGTCAATTTTTCAACTTCTAAAAATCTACATTTATATAGAAATTGAATTACTCTGGTAAAATCACATTAACATAAATACTAGTCTCTAAAAATATATATTTACAATATTTTCATTAGCATAAATACAAATCTCTAAAAATAGGTTTACCGGCCTGATCCGCATGTTTAACTTTTGCAATTTATAAATAGTTAAAAAAAATAGAGAATAAATATTTAAAAAAAAAAAAAAAAATTAACAACATATGTAAATTGCCCTCTTCTTGCTGGTATGGTTTGGTCCACGCTTGTCTTTGTATATTGGATGTGGGTTGGTCTCTATTCTTAAGGATTTGCAATTTTGGAAACACAAAAACATAAGTGGCTCAATTTTTCAACTTCTCAAAAGCTACAGTGTTCAATAAGCTGTGTGCATGATCAAAAGGCCTTAATTTAATTCTATTCAAACCAGTTTCAAAATGTGTCACACTAGCAAAAAAACCTCTGAAGTTACTAGCAACAACAGATCAACTGAGGAAAGAAAAACATAAATATGTATTACATTATCAACTGAGGTCTAATGCATTACAAGCTGCAGAATTTACACACTGTTAGTAACCAAAAAGACTGCAGCGACTATAAATATATTTGCTTTAGAGATTGAAAAGATTGAAGTTTGATGTTGTCTGCTTCACCATCTGCACGGAAACATGAAGATATATCAAAAACGATTATTATCAAAACGATACACATCTATGATGATTTCTTAATTCTTACCGAGTTTAGGTATGCCATCATCCTATACTGTAAAGCTTCCTTGGCAGCTTTTTCAACACAATAGGCAGCTTCAGCTAAGTCTTGTGCTTCCGCTGCCTTTATTCCCGCTTCTTCAGCTTCTGCCGTTGCAACATCTGCTTCTGCCACGGCTCTTGCAACAACTGCAGCAGCTTCTTCTACTGCCATGTCCTGTGTGATAACTTCTCCATCTACTTGGGATGTAAGATTTTCGACGCCATTCTCCTCGGGGTTTTGAGTATTTTCCTTGTTTCCTTCCAAAAGAAGTTGAGGAGACCTTTGTCCTGATCCTTCAGCCACAAAGTCAGGAGAAACCCTGTATTTGTGCTTGTGCTGAAAGAAAACCATTGCTAAGTGAGTAATAAATACGATTTTCGCAAGTGGAAATTTCAATCATAGTGGTTTCTTTTTACCTTGATCAATATTCCAAGATCTGTCAAATACTTTAGTCTTGAAGTTACAAGCTGTTTCATATCTGGCTGCAACTTGAAATTCTCCTGAATATTTTTAACAGCTACACTTAAGTCCTTGATTATTTAAGAATAGATACAAAGCAACATTGCCTAATTATATACAAACTCAACCAAATAAAACATAGAATGAATACTTAAAAAGAGTACCTCTATATACAGCAAAATCGCCTTTCCGTCAGGATCATACGGTTTCTTAATGTTGGTAATTGTCTCCATGATAATCTTATCCACACTACACAACAAACAAACAAACATATTAGAACAAGCTCAGCTTCATCTTCAAGAAACTTAAAGACTAAAACTAAAATAAGCCTCTATGCTTCATACACAAAACACAAACCTTGATAAGGGTACTGGAATAGCTCTTGGTGGTTCAAAAGAAGCTACAGGAGGTACTGGAGGTAATGCAACAACCTGTTGTCCTCCATTATCAACATTAGGCAGAGATGCAATGGTAACAGCTGTTGCTGAAGAAGAAGGAGTTCTCTTTTGAGCAAGCTTAGCCTTCTTCCTAGATCCATATGTAGCTATTACATTTATATTTCTCCATTTGTCCTGTTAAAAAAAAAAAATCTTTTTAGACAACAACAACAATGTTTGTACGTAAGTTTCAACACTCTCTTCTTCTTCTTCTTCTCTTTCAAGTTATTGTTTTTATAATTACCTTGAGATCCACATTGGAGCGAGACTTCAAAATGAAGCTAAAGTCAGGATCTGAGAGTATAGTACGCCATTTCCCAGTTCCATATTTGATTACTCCATTTTTAAGAGCTGTTTCTTCTTCTGGTGTCCACTTTTGCTTTGGAGCTCCCATTCTCAAGATTTCCAAAAGCTTTCTTAATGCCTTCTTGACTTTGTTTCTCTGTCAGCAGATGAAAAAAAAAACATCATAAAGATCAATACTTTTTGCATTGTCAAATTAACAAATGACTCATATGAAAATTGCATTAATGATTCAACATAAATTTCCAGAGATTAAGATCAATAAGCAAAATCATCAATTAGCAATGAGAAAAAGATCAAAGCTTTGGATCAGGGAAATTGTAAACCAAAGAGAAGCAGAAGCTCTATGCCTGATGAAGCAGAAGCCAATGAGAGAGGATGCATTTGAGAACGTCATGGATAAAAAATTTTGAATCTAAAATGTGTCACAGAGATAATGAAGAAGAAGAAGAAGAAGAAGAAGAGGAGAGGAGTGAACAAAAAGAAGAATAATCCTTGGAAATTAAAAGGCAAAGCTCACAAAAACTACATTAGATTGCTTTTTTTTTTTTTTTTTTTTTGTCTTTTGTTCAAAGATTGCTACTCTAAACCAATTTCTCTCTATGAAAGAAAAAAAGAGAATTTTGTTCGGTAAATAGATATAGCGGTTTCTATAGCGCCGGAGTTTTCAAACTGCATACCTTTGTGAATTGCGTTGTTATGCCTTCTTACGGTGAATTTTCTTCTCTACGAGTGAATAGCTACGTCCGATGAGTTTTTACATAGATGACCTAGATTGTAACGTCATGAGGCTAGCATTTCTTCATTATCTAGTTTGTGGTTTTTATAGAGATATGATTGTTATATATAGTGTCAATGTATTAAACCCTAGTCTTAAAAAATTTAAGATTTCGAGTCATAAAAATGGTAAAAGAATAAACACGGTCGACGAAAACTCTAAATTAAAAAAAAAATAAGGTTATGAGACATAACAATTGTCAAAGTATAATAGAAGACGGCATTGGCAAAAACTTTAGTCTTTAAAATTTAGGGGTTAGAAATGATAGAAAACTCTTTTGAATTCAAAAGATTTAAAAAATACAATCTTAAATGGAGGAAGAGATCTGAAATCAGATATCTAGGAAATGGAAAATATTTTGGTATAGTGTGAGATTATGTTCTCCAAGATATTTTAAAATCTTCAAGCATTTATTCGAGCGATAACGACGATACGACATCTTTGTGGGTTTTTTTCCACATCCTATTAGATTGTGGTAAGTTTCAATTAAAGATCTTAGATGTATGCTTTTGTTTTTCATTTACAATCATTTGGTTGTTGATTCATTACCATTGTGAAAGATGTTTTGACGATACTAGCACCGTTGCCGATTCGAGAACATAGATAACTAAATCAAGAAATCCGGCAAAATCATTGTATTCTCTTTATGCTTTTGATAATTTTGGTTCCATGATATGTTTTGTTGTCTTGAAGGGAGACAATTACAACGAATGGTCTATGGAGATGTTTAGTGCTCTTCGAGCCAAGAGGAAGATATGATTTATTGATGGAACGTTGCAAAATCCAATGGATGGGAGTAACAATTTTGATGCTAGGCTTCTCCGTAAACTCAATGATAGTCGGATGGATCTGATTCTTTATTGATCAAAAAGTGTGATCAAATATGATAGGGGCAAATATGATAGGAATCAACAAGATATTGAGGACAATCGTTCCTGTAGCAAACTCTCTCTTCTCTCTCATCGAAACTCAACACTAGTTCTTCGATTTTTTTTTCTCTTTTGCTTCCTGTTCTTCTTCTTCGGAGTCTTCCTTCTATGAGCCGTGGTGGTAGGCGGTTTTCTTTTCCGGTGGCGTGAGGCGTCATCGTTCCGATCCTTGTTGCATCTCGATGGCCTCTTCCGGTGGTCTGTTGAAGCTCCTCTTGGTCTAGATCCGGTTGAAGACGCCGGTGAAAGCTAGATCTGTCTTCTCTCGGCTGGGCTTTTCGGTTTTGGTTGTGGTTTTGCGGCGGAAGTCAAGTGTCGGTTCGGTGTGGCTCTGCTTGTTGGGCGTTTAGCAGCAGATCTGTTCTGGATCTTGTTGGCTAGTCGCGGGTTTCGCGGTTGGGTGTTTGTCTAGCCAGCAACCCTTTTCTGCCGCCGTGGCTGGTTTTCGTTTGACCGGATCTGCATGTCGTTTGTCTTGGAGTTGGTCTTGGTGGCCGTCGTTTCCGGAATTCGAGGGTTGGTTGTGGTTTCTCTCTCGTTGCTTGGTCAGGCACTTGGGGTTTTGGGTGTAGTTGTCTAAAGATCGTCCTATTCCGGGAGGGAAGTTTCGGGTCAGGCTTGACATTAGCATCAGCTCAGCGGCAGATTTGATTGCTCTGGTTCTGTGCTTGTTGTCGAAGGTTTAGCCTCAAAGAAGTCTCCTTTGCAATCACCGGTCTTAGTAGGAGTGGTTTTGTGTTGCTGCCATCCCGGTCCGTTCCGATCTCTCTTTTCGTTTTCGGTGACTTCGCCGTTTGTTTTTTCTCTGTCGTATGCTCCTTTTGCGGTCTCTTCTCCGACGAGGCGTGTGCTTTGCCATCTTCAGATCTCGTGATTCGTGTTACCAGTGGTGTCTCTAAAGTCCATCCGGTGCTCGAAGACGGTATTGGTGGCTTCATGGAAGTCTTGGGTCGACATGGCTCGAGGTCTGGTGACACCTTTGGCTTGGTCTGTCACGAGGTTGGTTTCTCACGCTCCTCTTCTCTTGGGTGGTGCTTGCGGCGTTGGAGGTTTTTGTGGTGGATCTTCTTCGTTGGTTGAAGCTTCGGCAGCTGCGACGCTTCTCCCTCTCCGGCATCTAGTGGCGAGATCCGGCAGCGTTCGTTGTGCTTTGGATTGTTGTGAGCGAGCTTTGTTTTGGGCCTAGTGGTGGTGTGGCCCAAGTCTCTGTTTCATTTTCGAGTGGCAAGTCCTTTCCTCCCAAGTTTTTTTGGTGCGTCTCTGTTTCGTTGAGCAAGGTGCGGTTCTAAGGGTCTTTGTGTGGTGTTCTCGGGCTTTTGGGGCGTTGCTTCCGGCGGTATGGTGGGTTTCTACGGGGGCTGCGGCGGCTGGTTGGAGGTTCTCCTTGATCTCTTTTCAGTTGGGGCTTCGAGCATTGAACAGCTTGGCTTTTGTTAGCTTCTGTGTTTGATCCGGTTCAGTTGGGGTCGTGCTTCCGGTGGTATAGTAGGTTTCTACGGGGGCTACGGTGGTTCGAAGTTTGTGTCTATTGTTTTAATAGTTCAGCCTTCAGCTAAGGCTCAGTTTCAGAGCATTCGACTTTTGACTGCGTTTGGGTTTCTTTGTGGAGAGCGGGTTACGCTTTTGATGGTCCAGTTTTACTGCTTCTATGTATCCTTTGGTCCGTCCGCTTTGTTTCTTCGTTTCATTGCGTTTGTTTTGTAGTTTTCGGTCTTTCCGTCTCCTTGTTTTCTTTGTAACTTCTGTCAAAAAATTTCTAAAATGGTATTGAATATTAACATTTTTACCAAAAAAAAAAAAAAATATGATAGGGGCGGGGGGCACTTTGAAGATAGGGGGTCAGCTGACCCCAACTATATTTTTTTTATTTGTTATGTTTTTTTTAAAAAAATTATGACCCCATATAAAAAAAACTAATTGACCCTATTAAAATTTATAAGCCCATATTTTATTTCAATTTTTTAGTTGGGTTATGTTTAAATTGTTTGTGACCCAATGAAAATAGAGAAATATCATAAGTTAAAAAACAAAATTAGTATGTAACTAAGAAAAGAGACTTTTTATTTTTTTTTTTATTTTTTTTTTTCGCCGACTTCTTATTTTCTTTGCAAACACATAATGTAATACACATTATTCATTTGCCTGAGTCATTCATCGGTCATGATTTCTTTTCGAGCAACAGTAATCTATTAATGTATTTTTTCTGACTCCGGTAAAATAAAACTCTGCCTCCGCCACTGAATATGATGTTTATCTCCGGTGCTCACAATCAATAGATAATTTCTAAATGGATATAAGTCATTAGTGTGTATTGATTTGTAATACAAGAGAAAGAAAATTCCAAACATAAATTGGTTTTTAACAAAAAAAAAACAAAAAAAAAACATAGGATGCGTTGACCTTTTGAAATAAAATGCTATTCAGCGGGAAAAAAAAAACTCACAAAAACTTGACCTTTATTTTTGGATTTCGAGGGTGCTTGACTTGACCCCTTTATTTTCTCTAGTTTACAAATTTGTCTTAAACTTAGTTACATTACAAAACACATCATTTAATCTAATAAATCTTTAGGATTGGTTGGTGGATGTGACATTAACATATGAAGAAAATGTAAATACTTTGAAAATAGTGGACCGTAAGAATAAGTTTGATGGCTCTGCCTCCAGGGGCGGACCCAGGAGAGAATTATACCTGGTGCAAAATAGCACAGTAAAAGCTTCGAACTTTTGATCTCTATAAAAAAGGTGGTGCATTTAACCAATTTGCCACTATTAAAATCCACATCTAGCTTAAAAAACAAAAATATTTATAGTTTAGGTAGGTCAGTTGCACTACCATTGTATAACGTGGATCCGCCACTGTCTGCCTCTATCTATTGAAACATTTCCGATATTGTATTTCTCCTTCCATTTGATGAAGAAATATAAGAAGAAAAGAGTTACTTATTTGTTTTCCTGTAGTGGAAAAAATAAATGGCTTTTACATATACAAAAGATGGGCACATACCCTGAATCAATAAAGAAGACCTGAAATCAAATTCGAATTCATAAAAAAATTATAACGAAAACAAACACAAAACGTGGACACCATCCACATACACACATGACAAGAAGAAGCGATCTTAAGATGTTTGACCAAACACTTTAATAAAATAAAATATTTTGATACAAAATACAACCGCAACCTCAAAACGGTCAACGGCAAATATCATTTCATCATCCTCCGATCAAAAGCAAGCTTCCAAGACAAAACAACAGCAGAGCATAGCCAAACTGTAATACAAATATATACACATATCTATAAGTAACATTTTACAAAACAAACATATATCTATTGCAACTATTCAGAACCATATAGTAATTTGCATAAAGATTGATAAATATATATAGAGAGAGATTTAGTCAACGTACCATCCTTCGACAAAGCCTGCAGATTCCTTTTCTTTCTTCTTCTTAGGCGGAGCCTGACCATATTGTGGTGGTGGAGGTCCCTGATAAGGATACTGTGGTGGTGGACCTTGAGGATATTGCGGTGGAGGATATCCTTGTGCTGGATATGCTTGACCGTATCCTTGTACGGGTGGAGGATATCCCGCAGGCGGATAACCAGCCTGAGGATATCCTTGTGGTGGATATCCCTCCTTAGGAGGATACCCTATAAAACAACAACATCAAGATATAATATAAGTAACAAAATACCCAAAAAAATGAGACAAAAATGAAATAAAATTTGGACATACCTTGAGGAGGAGGAGCACTAACGGGATATTGTGGGTCTTGATAAGACATCTTCTTCTCTGCTATGCTCTTACCTGAGGTTTTGTTCTTTCTTTATAACTAACTCTTTGCTTCTTTCTTTGCTGTGAAATGGAATAAAAATTGGACTAATGATGAATAATAAAGGAGTTCTAGGAGACAAAAGACATGTTCTCTTCCCAGGAATAAATCTTAGATCTTAATAAGTTAACTATGATTATTAAAATTAAAATTATAGGTGAGAGAAGACCAACTCACTTTGTGGAATCATTCAAAACTAAAATGCTATAAAAATTTCAACCATTAACTAAAATATGACTTTTCTTTTTCCCTCTTTTGTTTTATCAACCATCATCTTCCATTATTCAAACGAATACTAATTTATATTTTGAGCCCTCACATCATTGATGACTTACACACATGGAAAAGTATAATCTTTCATTGGTTAATATAGATTATGCCAAAGACCACTTGTATTTTTTTTTTGTGTGTAACCAGGCAACTTGGTAAAGTTACATTTTGTTGATTTTAAATCTCAACGTTTACGCGTTGTTCATTTAAATAAGAAACATATTAAGTAATGCTTGTTGCTTTGTAGACAAGCAACCCTAAGCAAAAAACAACAACAATTGTGCCCTAAAAAGCTACACTGTCTTAACTAGTTTCAAAAAGTGTCCCTAGCTGCTTGCTTTTCAGAACCATATGAACCATCTCCGGCGTTTAACCGTATCAGTTAATTTACTGGACGATTCCTTTATCGGATTTACACTGATTCGATTAGCATTTTTCACCGCCCATTCGCCAAAACCGGGTGAAGAAACCAGTTCCTTCATAGCCTTTTCCGTGTTCTCTCTAGTGAACTTTTCCAATTCTTCCTTTGTTAGCTTTCTTCTCCCTTCTGGTGTTTTGTGGAATGAAGAAGGGAATGTATCTGAATCAGATAGCGGTATTGCCCTCGACATCTTTTTGATTCCTGCAAAGACCATTTTACAAAATATACACTAGCTCTCTTCAAAAACATTACAAAATAAGACCACAAGAGAACACAAAAGGAAGAAAAAACAAAAACCAAAACCTCTAGGAAGAGGAGAAGCAAACGAAGTAGTAGCATGGCTTAAGCTACGGCCACAGTTCTCAGTTTCATCTTCTTGCTCATAGATTTTTAGCTTTCTGCTGATACTCTTTACAATTGATGAGATGAGAATTCCAGATATCAACGCTCCTCCAGCAAGCAAAGGATCTACAGAACTCTGTTTATGAACACAAAGATCATGACTTTCATGTTTTGGTGTATTAGTTAAAAAGAAAGAATCAGAAGTGTTAAAAAATTGGAAGCACCTGAAGAATCAGAACCACAGCAAAAGCTCGGATGGTCCAAGAGACAAAGATTGATGTGCTAATGTCAATAGAACCATCTTTTGTCACAACCAATTTCTTGACAGTCCAAAATCCTGACCATGCTCCAAACATAAATACAAACACAACCAAAAGAAACGCCAGCTGCAAAAATTTACATTAAGCTGTTTAGATTTATCAAACCGGAATATGAATATGTTACATATAACAACAAGTGAGAAATGTCTTTAAAAAAAATATCCAAACTTACATACAGGGATGTACAAATCTTCACTGATTCCTATCTGCATTAGCAGATCTTGAACTAAACCATGTATGTATTGAAGAAAGTAACCTCCCATACCAATCTGAGAAGATGAAAGACGGTTTTGTTTAGTTTAGAAAATGTTCGATTTGAAACGAAAGAGGTCAAAGAGGAGACAATTCTCACCATAGAAGAGTATAGAAATAACTCAAACCGACTCGTCCCTCTAGTTGGGAGACGCTTTATCCCCTGTTCACAATCATTTATCGCGTTTAACCAAAGAGAAACCATAAAATCTAAGCAAGAACTTTGAAATATTTTTGAAAACTTTTACCTGATTAATGATAAGAGTAACAAGAATGAGAATCCCAATGAACATGGAACCACTGTAGTAAAACGCTACTGATTTACTAAGTCTAGAAGCCAAACTCAGCAACATTAACCCCATGACTAAAAACACAACACGGTACATGAAAAACTCTGCAAAAATCAAAGATGATAAAGTATTACAATTTGCAAAAACACAATGGGGATATATAAACAAATAAAACAAAGATAAAAACTCTCTACCTTGTTTAGCAGAAAACTCCAAGGTAATGACTTTAGATGTTCTTATATCGAGGATCTTGTAGTCGAAAGGCGACATTATCCCAACCCATGATAAACCACCTCTGGACAATTTCTTCCATTGACCATGAGGACAAATTCCAATTGCACGAGACGAATTCCTAATAATCAAACAAGAAGGAAACTTCAGTTTTTAGCCAAAATTCAAGATTGACACAGATAAACTAGATTATACCTGTGGAAACAAACGTCTATACTTGTTCTTATACTGTTGGAGGTGTTACTTGAAAGGGTTAGCTTCAATGAATGTGCATATTTATCAATGTGGTTAAGTCTTTGTAATCCATAGATATGTAATCTCTCACATATCGATGTTAGTCCTTGCTTCAAACCAGGAGAATCTATCACCTCCTCTGTTCTCAGAGTCACTTTGAGTGAACCAGTTTCACCCACAACTGCAAAATTACAACAAAATTGGATCTTTTTTTTTGGGTATCAATCAAATCGCAATTGTCTTAATTATGTTAAAAAGGTACGAACTTTGGTGAATCTAAACTACAAAATTCGAGTTCCAGAAAGGATTGAAGAAAACCCTAAAAAGGACTCTAAACGGATTCAAACCCAAACTTACCGAAGATATGTTCATCGGAGGAGACAACGGAGAAGAAAGCAAAGAGAATCACGACAGCAAAATTGGAGCTTCGGACAAAGAAGACTGATGAGTTACTCATCGATTTTTCTGGGGATTTTTTATTTTTTTTTAGATGAACAAAATGTACCAAGGCGCGAATTTATATGAAATTAAAAAGCAGTCACAAAAATAAATTTTTTTTTTTTTTCCACTAAAAGAGACAAAAGTCTACTAAACAAAGGCAAAAATAGAGATTTACAAATTAGAAAGAAGTGAAATTTCAAACTTCCATTGATTCATATTCAGCTTCTTCTTCTCTTCCAGTAGCTTCTTGTGTGTTTACAGGGACACTTAACATGTATTGGCTCTGATACCCCACCAAGTACTGCATCGATCTTTTAATGTCTAGAAACAATCGATAAACTCTTTCAGTGTCTTCAATCTCCACGACCTTCCCTTTACGTTTCAGGCAAGCTAAAGCAGCTGCATTGATTAGATGAATCGCGTACCTAAGTGAGGTATCGCATCCGATTAAAGTCAGAAGCTGTTTTGCCTCCTCGTTCATTTCCACGTCTTCTTCTTGGCAACGGATGTCTCAGATCTTTCTGATCTCATCATCTGTGTAAGGCTAGGTTGTGATGATGAGAAGACGGTCTAGGAGGTCTATTGGGATCACGTGTGCTGATTTCTGGTTTGTTCCTCGGATTGTTGTCACTCCTCGGTTTGTTGCCACGACGAGGACTGGAGACAGATCGTTTTCGAGGGCTCGGTTTAGGAAAGAGAAGCATTCGATATCGAGCATATGGACTTCATCGATGAAGAGTACACCAGGTACTATTTCGGCTTTCCCATCTTCTCTCCATTTGGCTACTTTTGTATCGATATCCTCACGGACTTCTGAACAGATTTCGCCTGTATCGCCCGTGAAAAGAGCTAGAAACCCTTGAGTTCTACAACACACAAAAAGAAAACAAGAATCTAGTTAAGGACCAATCTTTTCAATCTAACAGTAACACACAAACTTAAAAATCAACAACTTAACAGATCTTTCATCCAAATTCTTATATATGCATTCGACGAAACCGCACCAACTTGAATTCCCAATCATCTCTATCAATCAGAATCCTTAATTTCAAATGTAAAGTCGAAAAAGAACCCATCTTTTCAAACTTAACCTTGACACTACACACTTAACAATCAACCTAATTCCGAACCATCACCAGGAAGCCTAAAAATCAACAAGTGAACATATTTTTCATCCAAGTTCGTATCTGCATTCAATGAAAACGCATCAACTTGAATTCCCAATCATCTCTATCAATCAAAATCCTTAATTTCCAAACCTAAAGTTGAAACAGAACCGATCTTTTCAAGCTTAACCTTGACACTTAAACACTAAACCATCAACCAAATTCCCAATCATCACCTAAAAAGTAAAAAGCAACAATCTTTTCAACCTAACACATTAACATTAACAATTGACAACATAAACAAATACTGAAGAATCTAAAACTAACCTGCTGTTAATAACCTCAATTTCATGAAGCGAGACACAATGCCCAACTTTTTTCATCTTCTGAAGCTCACCCTTCAGGGCACTGCACAAACTTAGTCTGTGATCCCATAGCATCAAAATCTCTAGACCTAGAAAACGATCTTCCAAGCTTAGTAATTTTCCCAGAAGCTTTATCCATAGCTATTAACATCACCACTCTGTATTTTCTGCTTATTCAATGCCTCAATCAATTTAGGTCCCAAATCACTACTAGTTTCCATATCAGTCGTCTTCAATGTTATCTTCCCTGGCTTACACGCAACACCAGAAGAAGAAGCAGCTCGATCAGTTTGAATCTCCCTCAAGCACTTCAGCTTCTTCTTTGATTCTAACACCAATAGCTTTACGAAAAGCTTGAGTTAAAGCTTCAGTCTTTGACATCTCTAAAGAAAAATCTCACTTCCTGTGATCATAGTGAAAGGTGTTTCTAATCCAAGTGATTTGGCTTATAACCATTGCAATTGCGGTTTTACCCGTTCCGGGTTGACCCGCTATTAGTATAGCTCGACCAGCGATTTTGCCTTCTCTGATCATCTCAAGGATTATTCCGGCAGCTTTGCGTGCTTTGACTTGACCAACCATTCCTTCTGATACAGCTCGCGGCTCGAGTACTGAGTCCAGATCTAAGCCTCGTATGTGAGAGTGTGCTCCGATTCGTTCAATTCTGGTTAAGTCTCGACTCTCTGATAAGTGATAGCTTTAATTTCGCCATTCTCGGTTGTTTTTTAATCGCCGGCGACTTGAGGTTTTAGGGCTTCTTTGCAAGGGTTTAGAGAATCACCAGAGAGCTCTCTATATTAAAAGATTTTGGAAATTATATGATTTGGTTTTATATATTTTCTTGGTATTTGAAGGAATCCTTAAGAAAAAAAAAAAAAAAAAAAAAACTTTTTTCTCGATGGCCAGTGGCTCACATAGTCACATAGCATCGGCGTCGATCCCTCTTTACTCTTTCTCTAGTTTTTACTCTGTAGTTTTTGTGTTGGTGGAAGAACTCTTGTCTCTTTGCGACAGATCTACTCCGGTCCGACGGAAAATGAAGACGCCAGTTTCGCCGGTTGTTTTGGACGGTGGCGCCAGACCTTCTGGGTCAACGGTGTGGCTAGATCTACAAACGCCTCCGTCTTCTTTCATTTTCTCTGGTTGGTCCTGTTCTTAGATCTGGTTTCTCGAAAGGAGTTCAAAAGTTTTTTTTTCCTTGTTTGTAGGTTTTATAGTTTTAGTTTCGGTGATTGAGTTGATTTCGTTAAGTCTGTTTCTTCCTCTCGGTTCCGTCTCAATTGTCTATGGGTAGAGTCGGTACATGTTCGGGTTTCGGTTCGGATTGAATTCGGGTTCGGATTTTCGGGTTTTGAAGTTTAGTATCCGTTCGGATATTTTAATATTTCGGGTTCGGATTCGGATTAATTTTTTCGGGTCGGGTTCGGATCGGATATTCGGGTTCGGATATTTTGCCCAGGTCTAGGTATATCGTTGCAGAGACACTTACCGTTTCCTCCATGAGTCTTTAGAGAGTTGGGTTGGTTGTCAAGTTTCTGTAGTGGTTTCGTTTTTCAGCTCTTCTCTTTCGAGGAGGTGGGCATCCTTTTGTCTGTAGGTGGCTGGGGTTGCATTCACGAGGGTCCGCGTGTAAGAGCTGTTTCTCCTCTATGGCGTTTCCCCTTTCGGACTTCAAGTTATCTTGAGCCTAGGTTGATCTTCTATTCTTGGATTTCTGAAGCTCGACGTGTTCGTGTTTGGTTCTATGCTTTGTCTCTCGTCTTTCCTGCGTTCATTTTTGCCGTTTGCTTATGAACTCCTGCATCACCAGTTACTATAGAAAGTTTGTGGAGTTTTTTTCAATGTTATAGTCTTAGAGATTTGGCTTTGTTTGTTTTCAGCTTTGTTTGTTTGTTTCTAAAGTTCTAGCATTTGTTTGGCTTCCTTGTTAGGACTTTTGGCTCCGAATTTTTTTTTGTATTCGGATTATGCTTGGATCTGTGGGATCTCTTATAGTATGTGCAGGGGGAGTCTCTGATTGAGTCTCTTAAAATGAGAGACTCTAAGAGCAGGATTAGTGGGAGTTGAGTCTCTCACCCAAAAAAAATTATAAAATAATCAAAAAGTAAGAAAGAGAAAAAATTAACTCTCAGAACTTGTTGAGAGACTTATTTGACACATGTCACACTATAACTGGTTTTGCATTTTATTTATAATTTAAATTTTAAATAAAAAATAAAATTACATAAAAATTATTAAATTAATATATTTGAGAGACTAAGAGGGGTTCTCCCCACTGCACATGCTCTAAGAACCTCATGAAATACCCATTTGACACATGTCATAATATAATTGGTTTTAAGTTTAATTTATATTTTAATTTTTAAATAAAAAATAAAATTATATCAAAACTATTAAAATATTATATTTGAGAGACTATGACAAGTTCTCCCCACTGCACATGCTCTTATGTGTTTGTAAAATTTCACCTTCTATTATTTATATTATTATTTTTTTATATATATATTTATAAGGGCAAATTGTACTTTTTGTATAAGATGTTGAAGAAACTTTCAAACTTTTTGGCAAAAAAAAAATGATTCTTTTTTATAATTTTGTAAATTTATTATTATGACGTAGTAGTCTTTGGATGAAGAAAATTGTTGCTCTCTTTTTCGCAATATTTTAAAAGCTTATACATCACACTGAAACTAATATTTTATTATGCATATAGATCAATATTAACCCATTAGCAACAATGCAACAACTAAATAACTAATATACCTAATAAATTTAAACTTTTCAGGAATTGGTCAAAAGATGATATTTTCTGTTATGTTTATTGGGTGCATTTACCACCATCAAGAAAAGAGTCTTCTTCTTCTTCAAACTCATCATCACAAGAAATCTCCTCATCGATTCTTCTCATTGCAACAGCGCATTTATACTTCCTCCGGTGATCCAACGGCGCTGATTGTCTCATCGCTTGTCCGCCACGTGTCATACAGCCTTGATCACGTTCCGTCAAGGTAAAGCTCCGGGGAAGGGTTGTGCTAGGTGGTTCGCAGATTTGAAAGTTACGGGAAAGCTGACCAAAACCAGAGGATCCACCGCCTGTAAGGATTCCGGCGCCGGAGCATGACGTAATGCTACGTATGTAGGCGTCACGTGCCATGATCAATAAACGGAAAGGAGCCTTCACCAACCATACGAAGCTGTTCTCTTTCTTTATGCCTTTCCCTTTCATTATTTGATTCTCCAAGACTGCAGAAATATTTATGACTTTATATTAAAAGTTTTATTATAAAAAATCGAAAGAGATACTGTATAAGACGAAGAAATGCTCAAAGATTTCAACTTTCAAGACTAAGACATGATCAAAGATATGACAAAGTCCATGATGTAGTTTTTAATAAATGAATTTCTAACTACAAAATTGTGAATTTTTTGTATTCTAGTTGGATGTTTAATTTCATTTCTTGTAATTAGATTGTTTTTTTTAAATTTAATACGGTGTCGTTGGACAATCAAATCTACTTTATTCAATTAGATTTTTAAATTCGTTAAGTTGTGGTTGGAAAATCAATCTGCTTTTTATTTCATAAAATGTTGGACACCAATTTCGGTCTGGAAATTTAAGAGAGGTTGGTTTGTACTTGAGAGTCTAATCACTTGTGGCTTGGTTTTACCTACTTTCATCGCTCAGAGCTCAGTGTGATACTAATCACTAATGGCTTGGTTTTGCATACTTTCATCGCTCAGAGCTCAGTGTGATAGTTTGGCCCATATATTAATTTCGACCCAATATAGACCCAACTGAGTAGCACAGTTGTTTGTAATCAATACATTTCTCGAATCCATTATTGAATACTACAAATATATTTATTGAATCCCATTGTTTTGGTGCGATTTTTTTTTCAAGTTTGGAGATCACAGTTAAATGTTTTCCAGATTTGGCGATTAATCTAACTTCTCTGGCCATTACGACACCGTTAGAAAAATTATACGTAAATGTTTTGTACCAATTCTAAATCAAAATATATTAAAATAAAACAATATCGCAAAAATATACTTATAAATATTCAAAAATATAAGTTAAAATTGGAGGTAATACATTAATGCAGTACTATTTAAGATCCTAGATTGTAGGTTTTGAAAAGCTTGGGCGTTACCAACAAAAAACTTTTGGTATCATTGAATCCATACGTGTATATATAATTTACAAAATCTAGGTGCATCATGCATGTCATGTGTATGTAGTATTGTACATATATAGACATAGATTTAGGGGCTAGAGAGTCACGTGACAGTCCAAAGCTAATATTGCTAAAGAACCAAAGATGATATTAATAAATAGATTACGCGTAGTAATGCAGTATATGCCTTTTTTATTCTTTCGTTCTCCTACTTTTGCAAATTTTTTAAAGATTGGGTTCACACTTCTTTAACGTTATAATAAATTTTGCTAAAATGCTAAAGATAAACACATGCGTAGCAATGCAGTATGTGTATTCATGTTTGTTGATGTCATGGCCTCGATAAGTAACATTTTTTTTTTTTGATAAATCCTATCCGATGATCCGATTGCAAGTAGGAACGCACCAAAATGTTATATAGTGGACTTCTTTCCGAAGGGCCACCACACTATTTATCTCGAATTTGGAATGTTTTTCGACTAATGGTAGGGAGTAGTCGGATCGCCTGTCACCGAACTATCATGTAAACTGTTTACAAATTTGGCTCAAACCCAGACTTCTCACAAAAATGTGATTTTTGTTTTTAGGGGAGGCTCGAACCCTAGACAAGTGTTTTAGCACATTCTCAAGTTTCGCTAACCACTAGACCACAACTTCGATAAGTAACATCGCAATTCACAAATGATGAAACGGTAGAAAATAATAAAAAAAGTAATTAATCTCCTCACTTATCTATACTCAAATCGCTTTGAATCTTAGCTAAGAATTTACGAATGGCAATCATGTGACCTTGATTTATATCCATTTGTCAACAACACAACCAAATAGTTAAACATCATTTTCATTCCTCATAAAACTTGATGTTTTCTTTGAATTCAACCTCTTCTTTTTGATCTTTCACCTCTTTTTCTTTTTTTGCTGAGATTTTGTATCGCATAATCTTTGTACCTAACCTCGAGGCTCAAAATAAACCAAGAACTAGTCTTTCTAAAACATGAAGTCATATTTCTGATCGAAACTTTTTTATTTCAAATCTTATGCGAAGTGGTTTGATTTCTTATCTCTTTTTATTTCATCCATCTTTAGAAAAAAAATAGCACAAAAATGTGTAATAATACCAATATATAGAGATCATACTTTTTTTTGAATGAATTTGAGTTTGTACTCTTAAGTATCTGAACTTCACATGAGATTATGAATTTAATGGTTAAACTAGAATTACAAACACCATGATTTAACGAGTTTGACTACCAAATATTGAAAATATCTATAGGTCTCCAAGGAGATGACATGCCCACAACCATAAATTATAAAACAAGAACAAGTTTAACACATCTATTTGTTAGCTTGGGTGTTCATAATTTTTGGTATCTAGTCTTCCCAAGTACATAAGCTGCGGTATTATACCACATGTGTACATGAGTAAAATTGTCCTGTCACAAGCAAAGTTGGAAATAAGAGACATAACTAACTAATTTGAAATGTCGTGTCCACCACTAAACTACCACCTAATTGGTTGGTGTCAGTTTCTTGAGTATATATCACACATATTTAGCTAATCTATTAGTTTACGAAAACATAAAATCCAGAACAAGTTCAACACACCTATTTTAAAATTGTTCATTCCACCAATAACGAAAATATGACACACAGTAGTTGAAATTTCGTCACTTCGTTTTCATGAAATTGCTACGCTTTTATTCGTAGGTCCCTCTTTAGTCACTACCACACTCACAGTCATTAGCACTTGGGTCCGTATACTTTAGTAAGAGCTAATTTATAAAATTTTGTGTTGAATTCATTATTAATTTATAATATCCCTATCAATCTCCCATCCCAAAGGCTAAAAAAAAACTTGATTACAGAACACGTCATATCACATTTAAACACTTGCCGGTCCACTTTAGTATAACTTAGTTTGACTAGCAAAAAAAAGAAAAAAAAAACCTTCATATTTTGATCGTTATCAATTCAGAAAAAGAAAAATCATTTCATTTGAATCTGTATTTTCATTTCAATTTCAAAACTGGGTCCAGTTATTAATAAAATCGTATAAATTCGATTTTTTTTTTTTTTTAATGAAAATAATATTTTGGACAGCAAACTTTGCAGTTATGGGTCAGTACTCAACTGCAACAAAAACACACACATGGTTCTCAGATCTCTCCCTACATCTCTCTCCTCCCCACTCCCATCAATTTTCAACTTATTATTAAATTATCTTGATTTGGTAGATTATTAAAATGAAAATTTGAAAAAACAATTAATAAATTAATCACGGTTGGGTGGGGAAGAGGCAGATGTAGACACGTGGTCGGGTATGATTGGTGAAAGGAACAGTCAAAGGCAAAAAGATTAGACTGAGGAATGGATTGAGAACCCGGAGACGATCGAGGCTTACAGTCAAAGCAAGACACTGTCACGGTCAAATGTCTAGCTGGCACTTTTGTTTGTGGTCCCCACTCACTCTCTGCCTTTTTTTTCTTTTTTTCTTTTTTTTTTTTAAATTCTCCGTTTTTATATACTTTCTTATGAAAACTTTTTTTTAATATAACTGTGTTCTATTAATAATCCGCCAAATACTAAAATTTTTTTTTTGTCAACACCAAATACTAAAATAAAAAAATAATTTTGCAATATTCATCACTATTCAGAGAGACTAGCAAGATAATAGTATATAGTATTAAATATTTTAGCCATTTATGTAACGATTGAAACAATTGTTGGAGTTACTACTTACTCTAGGGATACTTTTTTTTAATAGATACTTAGAAAATAGATTAAAGAAGGGGACATTGGTTTAACAAAAATCGAGAGTTGGTTGGTGTTAATAACAATGATAAAAGTGAAATAAAAAAAGATTAATTATGAAAATAAACCTAGAAATTATCGTCGCACGTGCCCCGACCTCTACGGGTTACTCTTCCCCGTGGGTGTTTGGAGTTTAGTGAAAACTCATCAGCTTTTTTGACTACGTGCGGGATTTTCTTTACTCTTTTATTTTATTATTTTACCCTTTTTTTTTTTTTTTTTATACTACTTCTTAACATTTATTTTTAACTGAGAAAGTATATCCTTTAGTTAGCGTGGATATTAAGAAAAAGATAAAGGATTTAGAATTTCATTGTTGTCTTTTGACTAATTTTTTTTTTTTTTTTTGTCTTTTGACTAATTAAAGTATATTCTTGTTTTAAACCCAATAAATTTATAACAACATCAAAAAATATTTAGTCACATAACTAATGTGTTTAAGTTAACACAGATTATTCCACACTTTATCGAACAAGTGCATCTCTACTCTACAATTTTAAACATCATTTGAGAGAATAACTTTTTTCTTTAAACTTCTTTAATATTGGAAGTGGTATAAGAATTTTCTTGGGTGCATTTTCTATTAACATTTTATATTGGCTTTTTGGTAAACTCCGTAATCTGAAAGCTAAGGACAAAACTGGGAGTCCAAAATTTTACTATGCTTAGTTTTTCAATGGTAATAAAAAAAAGAAAAGTAATATTATATCATAATGAAACCGGGAGGTTGGAGCATGTGGTGGAGCTTGCACGTGTGGTGCGCTAGTCGAGAGTACTAAATGACTTGCTATAGCCGGTGAATCACCGGTCACCTTATCTTTAATTTTGTTCAATTTTCCACCCGAATCTTTCAAGAAATCTTTAATTTCTCCCCTTTTTTTCCTTTTTATTTTATTTACTCCTTTTTATTTCTTTTTAATAATTTTTTTTTGTTCTCTCATGGAAAACGAAAACAAAACAATCACTCACTACCCCAGAAGAAGGTAAGAGAGAAAAACAACAAACAAGAGGGTACGGGTCTCTTCGTCATTCTCACGAATTCGTCATCTGGGTTTCTGAAATTCTCTTTCTTTTTTCTTTTTTTTTATAAATCTTCTAAGATTTTCTGAGTGTAAAGTGCAAACCTTTGTACTGGGTTTCTTCTCATTCTTCATGATTTCTTCTTTATTTTTTTCTGTTTCTCGAAATTTGGGTTATAAATTCACATTTTTGGGAGCAGTTGGGGGCTTTCAATCATGTGTTTATGATGTATTATTATTAACAAGAGTTGAATGAATCTTCTTTTTGACCGTTGAAAAGAGAAACAAAAAAAAAAGCAAAAGGAAAGAGGAAGAAGAAGAAGAAGAAGATTGTGTAGTAACGCTTTCTTTCTGAGATAAAGACATGCGTTTCTTTTCTTCACTCTTTTTTAGCTCCTTTGTTTACTATCAAAGGCATTATTTTCCCAAATGTTGTGAGCTAGAAGAGAAGAATAGTTTATAAAAATTTGGGTTTTTTTTGTTTTGAGATTTTTCTTTTCTTTAGATTTTATCAAAATGCCGATGTTTCAGCCGTTGAAGAGAGATGGGTTAATTGGATTTGAAGGTGGTGGTGATGGGCAAGTCTTAGATCTGGATACAGCTGTGAAAGATGGAGTTCTCGGTGGTGTTAATGGTGGTGGTGGTGTTGTTGATGAGAAATTGGATCTGAAGAAGATGATAAAGGAGCTAGATTTACAAGATATACCTTCAGTTTTCATTTGTCCTATCTCTTTAGAGCCGATGCAAGATCCTGTGACCTTGTGTACTGGTCAAACCTACGAAAGGTCAAACATTCACAAATGGTTTAACCTAGGTCACTTGACTTGTCCCACTACAATGCAAGAGCTTTGGGATGATACGGTAACTCCTAATAAAACTCTTTACCATTTGATCTACACTTGGTTCTCTCAGAAGTATGTGTTGATGAAGAAACGGTCTGAGGATGTTCAAGGAAGAGCTATTGAGATTTTGGGGACTTTGAAGAAAGCTAAAGGTCAAGCTAGGGTTCATGCGTTGAGTGAGCTTAAGCAGATTGTTGTTGCTCATCTTATGGCTAGGAAGACTGTTGTTGAAGAAGGTGGTGTCTCTGTGATCTCTTCTCTTTTAGGTCCTTTCACTTCTCATGCTGTTGGATCTGAGGTTGTTGCTATTCTTGTGAGTCTTGATCTTGATTCGGATTCTAAATCCGGGTTGATGCAGCCGGCTAAGGTTTCTTTGATTGTAGATATGTTGAATGATGGATCGAATGAAACTAAAATCAACTGTGCAAGATTGATTAGAGGGTTGGTGGAAGAGAAAGGTTTTAGAGCTGAGCTGGTTTCGAGTCATAGTTTGCTTGTTGGGTTAATGAGATTGGTTAAGGATAAGAGACATAGAAATGGAGTTTCTCCTACACTTGGGTTGCTTAAACCAATCTCAGTTCATAAACAAGTTCGAAACTTGATGGTTAGCGTTGGAGCAGTGCCTCAATTAGTCGATATCTTACCGTCCTTAGACGCTGAGTGTTTGGAGTTAGCTCTGTTTGTTCTTGATGCTTTGTGTTCAGATGTGGAAGGAAGAGTTGCTGTGAAAGACTCTGCAAACACAATACCGTATACTGTTAGGGTATTGATGAGGGTGTCTGAGAATTGCACTAACTACGCCCTGTCGATTCTTTGGTCTGTCTGCAAATTAGCTCCAGAGGAATGTTCACCTCTTGCTGTTGAGGTTGGTTTGGCTGCTAAACTCTTGCTCGTGATCCAGAGCGGGTGTGATGCGGCACTGAAGCAGCGGTCAGCGGAGCTACTCAAGCTTTGTAGTCTACATTATTCGGATACCATGTTTATTTCAAAATGCAAACTCACAAGGACAATCCAATAGCAAAAGTTTAAACCTTTGGCACCAATCGTTCACAAGACACATAAATGTGAGTTGGAAATTTGCCTCTGCACTGATGTATATAAAGATGAAGAGTTTGAAGATCCAGCTATTGGTTTTGGCGGTAACACAACTCAATCGACAGATGGAAACAGGGCGAGGAAGAAACCGGGCAAGAGAGGATTGGTATGTAATGTTTTCATCTCGGTTCGGTTTTGCAATAAACAATGGGAATTAGCAAAAACTGTGTAAAGTTACTGCCTTTTGGTTCAATCAATTTCAGAAGAAAGAAAAATATAAGAATTTGAAGAGGTTGTTTTGCTTTTTGACCACTCATAACAGGAAAAAAAAAAAAAAAAAAAAAAAAAAAGCAAAATCTTTTGACCTGAGCTTGTAGCCATCTTTTAAGCTTTTGAATCTTTCTTTTTTTCATTCAATGTTTTTTCTATTAGCTTTTTTTAGATTAAGAAATTAGACAAATTGCCTTTTTAACTTAATAGTTTCATCATCATTATTAGTTCATCTTTGTTCCCAGTTTCCTTATTGGTCTCAAATGTGAATGAAATTTTCTTGAAAAATCAAACACTGTTGTTTCGTAGAGTGACATGTCCACGTAACAGTAGGATGTGAATCTGATTCTTGTCTAATAAAATCGAGCACAAGTTTGTGGTGGAGTCCAAAAGTCTCCATACATTGGTCTTAGCTATACACTGTTGTAATGAACAATTGAAAAGAAAGAGAGATTTGACAAGTGAATCATTCAACTATTTTTACTGTTCTTTGCGCAAAAAAACACAGGCTTATATCACTTGTCTGTTTTTGGAAACGAGACTGAACATTATCTCTGTTTTGAGTGGATTTGTGTGATGTGAGAGCTTTTGTCTCGACAATATATATATATACGATGAATAAAATACTTTATACAAGCATTGATACATGTATATGTAATTATGTATGTTCATGTTCATATATGCATATTAATCTGTCAATTGTTTATTCGAAATCGAAAGATTAGAGACAAAGCAACAACGTACACTTGACAATTAAAAAAAGAGTGTATATAAGTTTTTTTTTTTTTTGCCTTTTGGTTTATGGTATCATCTCGTCGTTTATATAGACGACTCGTAAGTGTCTTTTACTCTGAGGACAATAGTTAAACCGACGTGATTCGATTTGAGTAAAAAGGTTCTAAAAAAAATTAATTAAATAAATTATTTGTTTTGATGTATTTTTTACTTCTGCCAAAGAAAAAAAAAAGGACTTAGAGGTTCATTCATGATTCGGCCAACTAGCGAAAGTTCTCGTGGATCGCACCAAATATAATTCATTGGACCATAAAATTATAATATGGGCTCCGGCCCACTAGGCTTCTAAGTCGTTCCACTGATATTATTTTTTTGAAGAAATTCGAAAAGTATGGAGATGAAAACCCGCGGATCAAAGCAAAATCAGCCATCAACACCGGAAATATCTTCAGCAACGCCAGCCGGAGATATCCACTTGAATGTTAACTTGGAACTGACCAAAGCACCTGGCACCACCAGATTTGGCATGAGGGTATGCATGTCAGTATGACACTAGATGGACCGTAGTGTTTTCATGTTCCACGTTACATTATTGAACGTGTTTAAGACAGATGTTTGCTTCCATACAGGGCAAAGCACATAAAAGCATCACCACGTACCAGTGAAGTAAAATCTGCCAATGATGAATAATTTGGGAGGATCCTAAAGAAGGTTAAGATTCAGGTTTGGCGATGATGCTGATGAATGATGATGATGAACAGACTGGAGAGAAGAAATTGAGTGATTTGGATAAGGATTCTGAGGATATGGATGACACCTTAGCTAGTTTTAGGAACAGATTGATATAGAAGGATATAGAATATGTCAAAGATCCTTAAATATATTTGTCAATAATTAGTATATTTGTATATTAGGAAAGTAGCTTAATTAGGTTTAGCAATCTCTTCTCTATATAAACTTGTGTATCATAAACCTTTATAATTATGAGAGTCAATACAATATTTCCAATCTCTATCTCTCATCACTCTATCAATTGAAAGGTGTTGAATCAGGAATCCCAAGGATGTTAGTCCTGTAACAAGTTCTAATTTGAACTCAATTGAAGAAGACAACACAAACGAGGTGCAGAGTGTATTAGTTAGGGAACGTTTAAAAATAACAGGTCTGTCAAGAAGATGTTTAATTCAACTTTAGAATGTTACAATCACAAGTCTCTATGAGGAAAACGTTCCTAGTGATTCTTTTGAAAAGTGTGCTTCAGGAACTGGAATTCTCCTGCGTCATTCTTATGGTAAAGATGAGGCAACCTCTCCTACTCATGAAAAATTGCAAATTCCCTTGTCGGAGAAGGCCATGGAGCTCTCCAGGGTGTTTGTACCCATACTAAAAGGGGATTATTGGTTCTAAGATTTTTTAAGAGTTAAATCTTATTGAATCTAGTGTTATTCAATCTTTAATTTTCAAAACTCTATTAAAGTCATGTGTTATTTGTTTTAGTATTTTTAAAGTTTTGTTTACAATCATTTGAAGCCATGAGTTATTAGACTGAATATTTTAGAAAGTTAATCAAAGTAATTTGTTAGAGATGATTCACTCCTAATCTCTTCTGAATAAGAATAAGCATAAGAATCAAATATTTAAATAAATTTTGCAATCTAAGTTTAGAGAAAAAAAAGAATAGTATGATAAAATGATTTATATTGGTCCGCCTCTTATACTCATGTTTGAAATACTTCAAATTTGTTTGAGTATACAGACATAAAGTACATACTCCATATTTCAGTTTGACACAAATCAATTTAAATTGGATATATGACATTTATTACCAACGATAAATTCTTAGTAAATCTTTCATATTTGAATAAGATTGCATATTCGAGTATGAGTATGTTGATGCTTAATTTTATTTTTCGTGAGTATGAATGAACTCGTATTAAAACTTAGATTAATTTTTAAAACTTTTAAAAAAAACTGATATGTATATTAGAATCATATAGAAGAGAGGCCTTAGTCACATATTCACATTTACGTGTTAAACTAACAAATCTAAGAAAATCTAGTATATTCATTTTATTTCACATACATATTTAATAAACTCATATGGTCAATCTAGTATGTTCACGGCGAAGTTTATTCTTCTAATTGTTCTTCTGTCGGTTCATGTGCAGGTCTATGGAATGAAGTTATCGTCGCGATACAGCCTAAACTTGTTAGGTTCGCAAATAGGGATCAGTTTGAAACCGTCAACCGGATTTTCTTTGCAATGGATGACATAGTGATGATCTGTGGCATGTGGGGGTCGCATGCTTGTGTACTCTTTTCTGAGTCTCGACGAAAAATCGACAGTGTCTCTCGGGATATTCCAGCTCTTGTGCACTGGAGTTAATGGCAGGAATGTGTATGTCTTTGGAATATGGGCAACCCGAAAGAGATGATTCATTCCTAAACTCTTCTGGATAAGAATAAGAATCAAATATTTAAATAAATTATGATAGCAATATGGAAGTAAAACTAAATTTTGCAATCTAAGTTTAGAGAAAAAAGAATAGTATAATAAAATGATTTGTATTTGGTCCGCCTCTTACACTCATGTTTGAAATATTTCATATTTGTTTGAGTATACTGACATAAAGTACACACTCCATATTTCATTTTGACACAAATCAATTTAAATTGGATATATGACATTTATTAGCAACGATAAATTCTTAGTAAATCTTTCATATTCGAATAAGATTGCATATAATGGTATAACTATACAATATTTGTGCATTCCATCCTAAACTGAAATTTCATCATCATAAAAATTCTATAAAATCTAGATCATTACAAAAATCCTCAACTAGTGTTGATTGTAGTGGGTTAAATCTTTGATTCTTACTCTCTTTATACCGCTAAAATAAATATTCACCTAAAAACTCATTTAACTTTTATAAAATTTACACAATTACTAATTATCTTGTTGTCCCAAGGAGATATGTTAGGCTAGTACATAATTTTATTTGAATAAGCTTCATTGAGAAATTAATTTTTTTTTTACAAAAATCCTCGACTAATGTATGATTGCTCCAGCTATAAACAAAAGACTATAGATGTACCCCTTCTTTGCAAGCTTGCAAATGGATTCATCAACCTAATTTAATCATAAATTAAAAAAAAACGTCAGAACCAATCAGACCAAACACAATACCCTCAAAAAAAGGTTACATCATACTCCCAATGTTTCTAATTGTTTGTATTTCTAAGATTTTTACACATATTAAGAAAACATATTAATAATGCATTATTTTTGTGATTAACAATTTTCTATAACTCTAAACTAATAGAATTTAATTTTTTTTTTTTTTGTAATTTACAATCTATCATTAGTAGGTAATAAATCATGCATAGACAATATAAAAATATAATCTTTTTGAAAAAAAAAAATTAATACAAATACAACCATTTAGAAATGGAGGGAGTAGAGGAAGCTGAAACCAAAACTTATAGATGGGCTGGAATTTAAACCTTATGGGCTTTTTGCAACGAAGCCCATTTTAAGTAATTATACGACAACGTTTCTTAAGGTTGAATTTTTTTAGCGTCAATGGTATCTCTTGTTTAATTAAAGATCGCGCGATTAAACAAGAGATTACTTGAGAGACTTGAGAGATAGAGATCCAAAGATGGCATGGTTAGCTAGATCCATTGCGAATTCTCTGAAGATCGATGAGGAAGAAGATGATGAAAAGGAAACGATTAAGTCGAATTCAATTGAAGATTCAGGTTCCGATCAACCGTCTTCTACATCGGTGTTGCAATCACAGTCTCCACGAGGCATGAAGGAAGACATCTCTGAACTCACCAAAACCTTTAGAAGTCAGCTATGGGGTGTTGCTTCTTTCCTCGCACCACCGCCAGAGAAAAACCAGACGGACGATCATGTTGTGAAGGAGGAGACTCGGAGGTCATCGGATCTGGCGGAAGGTGACGAGGATCTGATTGCTGGGATCAGGAACGATTTCGTGGAGATCGGAGGTCGATTCAGGACTGGGATATCGAAACTCTCTGGGAAGGTACCTGTATCGGAGTTTACGAAGATCGCTTCTAATTTTTTGCAATTGGGATCGGAAGAAGCAGATTCGAAAATTGATGCAATTGGTGTGACTGAGGAAGTGATTGGATTTGCTAAGGATCTTGCGTTGCATCCAGAGACATGGCTTGATTTCCCCTTTCCTGAAGAGGATCGTAACTTTGATGGTACGTTTTCGAATTCGCACCACATTGTGATTATATGTTTGCTTTGTGATCACATTTAGGGTAAGTTGGAATTGTGATAGATCTTTGATTGTGATTTGCTTTTGTGAATTTTGTATTCATGGTTCTGTTTTTGTTGTTGTTGTTTGTTTTGATGGTGTTGGTGTTAAATGTTTTTTTACAACTTTTCATCTTCAGATTTTGAAATGACTGATGCTCAATATGAGCACGCGCTGGCTGTGGAAAGGCTTGCGAAGAGTCTGGCTGCATTGAGGATTGAACTTTGTCCAGCATACATGAGCGAGTATTGCTTTTGGAGGATTTACTTTGTACTTGTGCATCCTAAATTCAGTAAAGATGATGCCTTGCTTCTCTCAACTCCCCAGGTAAGGCTTGATTCTCAACTCCACTGCTCATCATTCTCTTCTGTGTACAAGTTTTCTAGCTACGAGGTTGTGGTTTATGATTCTCTATATATACTAATAATGAACTTAAAATTGTGTTGTTTGCAAGTTTTAATGGTGGGTAAGCAAAGTTTTATGGAATGCTTTGACTAATAGAGTGAAACTTTTCTGATGTGACTCACTGTGTTGTGCCGTTTTTATAAAGGTTCTTGAATCACGAGCACTGTTATCTCACGAGCTGCTACATAAGAGAAACAAAGCTACAATAGTGGAGCCAGAGAGTAATGATTCAGGAACTGCTAGTACAAATGTGGAACCTCTGTCTCTACCTACTAAGTCCTCACCTGAACCAGAACCAGAACCAGAACCAATCAAAACCATCTCTGTCGAAGCAGTACAGTCGATTGAGACATCTGAGTTTGAGACAGATAAGCACACAATCGAGAGCAAGGAGGTTCAAGTTGTTGACAAGCCTGTCATCGAAGAAAGACCAGCACCAGCACCAGCACCAGCACGCCATGACAAGCCGGTGGAGAGCCCAGTCACTGATTCTTCACCTAGAGTTATTGATGTGCAAGTTGATGATGATGTTGATGATTGGTTGAAGGATGAAGATAATGCAGGAACTGTTAGCACCACCACCACCAACAACAACCATCTTGTGCAGGATGAGGATGAAGATGTATCGTTCAGTGATCTCGAAGAAGACGATGATGACGTGCCTGTGAGTTACAAGAAATGAATCATGAATCCTTGAAAACCAAAGATCTCACCGTTACTCAAAAAGGCTGCCTCTGGAAGAAGATTGTTCTGCCGCTGGTCGTCAGGTAAGTGAAAAGAAGAAAGAATCAAACGATGGGCTTGAATGTTGAACATTGATGCTATACGTTTATTAAATTATGTTTGTGAATAGTCTTTGTAACACTGCCTTTTGAGAAATTCCCTGGCTTGTATTGTAAATAAAACAGCACCATGCGATAACTGTGATAATGATGATGATGATTATGGTGGCGCAGAAATGGTAAAAATGTCATTAAAATCATTGATCATTAAACCTTTTGAAGCTAGTTTGTTTGTTCATTGAAAATAAAGAAAATATTCAAATATTCAATAATTCTTTTTTTGTCTGTATCAATAAATAAAATCTACAGAAAAATTGCCATTGCTTATTGTAATGAAAATGATCTAACGCAACAATTGTATTTATCATAAAAAGACTAATTTCAGGTTTTTTTTAAATACCAAAAAAATATCCAGTTATTTTACCAATCCCGAAAAGTTTCTTATAAACAAGAAAAAAAAAGAAAACATAAAATCTTCAAATGAATCCTCCGAATGTATTGGAACTTTGATATGGTCTAAGGAGACGGACGATTGATATCATTATTACATTGGAAAAGACCAAAGGACAGAGGAACATGCCACGTGTTGCCACGTGGAATAGTTCTCTCTATTGGCGGTGAAATGAAACTCTGACTTCAACGAGACGCGACGGCTCGCCTCTTCCAAAGTGGTAGCACCTCACCGTCCACGTGTCTTGCGGCAATTTCATGTTAATCATCCTACTTTCTTCTTCGAAGGACATTGGTAAGAAAAGCCCACCGCCATTATCCATTTGGCTTCGTCAACTTGTTAAATAGTTAATGGAACGGAACCGAGAAAATAATATATAATTTATTAACAAAAAAAAAAATGATGTGAAGAATACAACAAGGCTAGCCCATTTCCAAACCAAAGGGTCCCAAACGAAATAACATTTTTCTTAACCTTTTTGACTCAAATATATTTCATAAATTTAATAACGGACTCAAATTAATATATGGTCAAAGAATTTATCCCCTACAAAAAAAATGTGGTCGAAGAAAACATTACTCCCTTTTGGTCATATAGGAAAACGAACAATGAAGGCCCATATAGCTTCTTTTCAATCAAGAAAGTTCATATATCAAATATGATACTTTTATATAAAAAAAAAGAAAAAAAAAAAAGAATAATAAATCAGAATTTTTCTTATTACCAACAAAAGTAGACCAAAATGGATTAATTATTTAATACATTATTTTGGACTTGAGATGAAAAAAAAGTTTTCTTCTCTGCTGACTGCTGGACTTAAGAATATATGAATTTGGAAGTCTATAAAGCTTGAGCTTTAATCCACCGCTTCTTTTTTGCTGCTGCTGCTCGTGCTTTGATGAATGATGGTATTAAGTGCTTTTGCACAAACAAAAATGTATATTATAATATTTTACTATTGTTTATTACTCCATACTCCATCATGTATTGATGTAACTGAATAACGATTATTAAGTCATTTTCTTTTACGATTAATAAAGTTTTGGGAAAAGAAAATAAATTAATTAATCATGTATGTAGTATAATAACGGAGGCTTCCATCACCAACTGCGAAATTACTGATATTAATGATTAGGCCTGGGCAAAAAACCCGAACCCGAAAACCGAATCCAAACCCGACCCGAAAAACCCGAAAAAATTGGGTATGGATATACCCTAAATACCCGAACGGGTTTCATCTCTGAGTTAGTTCGGGTTCGGGTCGGGTTCGGGTAATATCCGATACCCAAAATTATAACCAAACTTATCCGAAAATTATTAAACCTAACTTAATCTAAGTAATTTCTAAGATTTTTACAAACTGATTTTGTGTCTTTTGTTTTTATTTTATGTTTATGAACTCATTATGGATTTAGATAGCTTCACTTTGTCTTTTTCTCAAATAATTTTGTGTTTACGAATTGATTTTGTGTTTATAAACTTATAATCATTATGGTTAGTTTGGGTATTTTGGGTATGTATGGTTAGTTTGGGTAATAAAATACCCAAAAATACTCGTACCAAAATTAAGTTTAGGTATTATCGGATTTACGGTTACTAACCATACCCGACCCGAACCCGAAAAAACCGAACCGAACCCGATCCGAATTTTATAAATACCCCAATGGGTCTTAGACCTCTAAACCCGAAAACCCGAAAATCCGAAATACCCGATCCGAACCCGAACAAATACCCGAACGCCCAGGCCTATCAATGATGCTTATCATATTAAATGTTACACGCATCAACCACGACGACCATGCACTTTGTTGATAAGGGTTTTAAATGAGTTATATTATTATATATATACTATAACAATTACTTATTATAGTATTTGTATGGATTGGGATTTGAAGAGAAGCTGTTGAAATTTAAAGACTCCATAACTGACTCAACAAAAACCCATGCTTGAAATGTATTTACTATTATATCTCTAATTTCACGCATTTATATACACTCTCATACATCTTTGTCTGCAACTCTGCAATCACAACATCTACTTGATTCCAGATTCTCTCTTTCTCTTTCTTTCTCTTTTGTTACAATTCTGTTATTCGCTTTGACGTCACGCTTTTTATTCTTATCCAATTCCAATTTATATCATAATTTCCCTTTTTTTTCTTTTTCTTTTTTCATTATTACTTCCAAGATTTTTGATTTTTCGCAGTTTCTTCTTTGGGTGTTTTTGCTCTGTTTTTTCTTTTTTAAAAAAGGTAGTTCCTTTCTCAACTATTTTCCCGGGAAAGTGAGTGAAGAAGAAAACAGATTTATAAGCTTCTCATCAGCTAAAAAAAAGTTTTTTTTTTTTTTATCATGTCTGAGATTCCGGGTACTAAGATTCCTTTCGAAATTAGTTTTCTCATTTCTCTTTGATTCTTTTTACTTATATGGATTTAGGTTTAAGCAAAAAGGGTTTAAATTTTGCTCTAAGGAACAAGAAATGGATTTTACTAGCTGTCACTGGTTATGGTGCTTTTAAGGTTTATCATTCTCCTTCAGTTTCCCAGAAAAGGAAACGAATCTCTAAGCTTTTCACTCTTTTCTTCAACCTCATCGAAGCTGCTTCTGACTCCGCCCAAGCTCTTACCGTAATCACTAAAGATCTATCCCAATTTCTCAGATCCGATTCCGATCAAATCCCCAACAGCTTGAAGCAGATTTCCAAAATCGCCAAATCAGATGAGCTCAATTCTTCTTTAATCAGATTCACACAAGCTATCACTATCGGATTACTCAAAGGATTAGATTCCGGTAACGATCAATCCGGGTCGGGTTTTACGGATCGGGTTATGGATAAGCTGTTTACTAAATCCGGATCTGGTTTCGCTTCTGCGATCGTTGGTAGCTTTGCCAGAAACTTAGTCGTCGCGTTTTATTCCTCCTCGTCCTCCTCCGGTGAATCTTCTCCGATCTTCTCTAATTCGAAATTACTCGACGCGATTTGCTCCGACGACGGGAGAAAACTAATCGGCGATTGCGTTCAGCGTTTTGTGAGCACCGCGGTTTCGGTTTATCTCGATAAGACGAGTGACGTCAACGTATTCGACGATTTGTTTTCCGGTTTAACTAACCCGAAACATGAAGAGAAGGTTAAGCAAACGCTAGTAACGATATGTAATAACGCGGTTGAAACGTTTGTTAGAGCGACGTCAAGAAGAGGAACCGAACCGGTTCGATCATCATCACTATATAATAATCAAGATTCATCAACGCTGACCGTTGGATCATTAAAACCGACGATGACGTGGATTGATCGGGTATCGTCATCGTTGGCTGTACCGAGTAACCGGAAATATGTGGTGGATTTAACCGGGAGAGTAACGTTTGAGACGGTTAGATCGTTATTAGAAGTGTTGATTGAGAGAGCAAATGGTAAAGTGGAGACTTATGTGGAGAAAGTTAGAGAAAGAGGAAACGAAACGAGAAGATTTGTGAGAGTTAAATCATCTTTGCTTCATAGTTTATGTTTGTCTTTGTGTTTACAGATTGTTGAAGCTCCATGGATTCTGACTCCAAGAAACTGAATATTTTTTCAGGCTAAAAGACAATAAACACTTTTGTGTGTTTTGTTTTGGTTAAAATTCTTGGATTCATCAATAAAATTCGATGTAAAATTGTATTTTTTTTTTCTTTTTTTTAATTTGAGAAGATATTGGGAGATTTGATTGTTTTGACTTTTTTTTTCTTGGATAGAAAAGAAATGGGTATGGGTTTGTTTGAATTTTTTTTTTTTTTTTTTGTATTTGGATATTTGGATAATGATAAGCGTGGGACATTATTTGTTTACACTTGGGTGGATAATATATGGTATGGATATAGTTGCTGGGTGACGTGGATGAGACAAGGACCCCTATGTATATGTTCTTTTATGTAACAAAAGAGGTTTCTTGTTATCCAGTAAACGAAGTTGATAAGAGTCTCTCAATTTTGATTTGATTATATCATATAATTTCAGCTCATACTTGTCTCAATTTTGCAACATCTAATGTGTACACTGCAAAAATATCTAATCATGAGGCCAATTGTGTCGTTCAATTTTTTTCCATAAAAAAAAAAAAAACTAATTATATCATCAGTCTATGATTTTTAAAGCAGCTATTTGTTTCAAATGGAGCAATCTGAGGCTAATTCCAGATAACATATGGTTTTATTAGTATAAAAATACTATTTTTTATATCTAAAAAATATTGGGGGATTTTGTCCGATAGTTTCCATAGATCCAAAACTAGCTTTTGATAATAATTATGGTGGAACCACAAACATTCGTTTTTCTTTTGTTAAAGGATGGATCGACAAACCTAAGTTATCATGTCCTCCTTATGTGATGATGTAGCATTTTAACACCACCCCTCTCTTATGGTAAATCATTTATAGCTAATCAAAATGTATCGGATCAAGTTTTTCTGTAAACTCTAGCGTTTTTAAAATATGATCCTCTCAATTATAAAGAAAATAACTACTGCATGTATTTTCTTTTCTTTGTCAAGAAGCATATAGATCTGCAAAACTCATAGAAAAGTTCCTTAAACCTTTTCCACTAGACAAACTATAACATTATGAAGAACTCTCAAATTTTAAAACCAATCAAAGAGTAAGATTTTAAGCATACATGATGGCTCCAGTCACCATGGGAAAAGACAAAACATCTTTCAAACGATCAACAACAAGAACACCTCTCATTCGACAATCAAATTCCAATCACTCAAATCACTTTATATATGAAAACAAAAACTGAAAATTCTAATTATAGTTTTTAATCCAATATTCATAGTAGTAAAATGGTTGAACGATTCTATTTGGAGATAGAGTACATGTTTGAGTCCTCCTCACTTTTTCTGATACATTGTTTTCGCTTTACTCTGTTCCTCCATTTTGGCTTATCAAATACTTGTATGTACCGTTTACGATATAATAAATATGCGTTTTGATGTTAAAAAAAAAAAAAAAAGATTACGTGTTTTGAGTCCTTCTCACAAAGGTTATAATCATGTTATATTAGACAACACATGACATGGTTAGTCATTTATATATGTCTTCAGCAATAATATCCCGTTTTGGATTAGTTTCGGTCTGGTTCCATTATCAAAGAGTAGTGTTTTTTTTTTTCTTCACAACAATAATGGTTGATTTATTTTTTTTATCTTTTTGCTACATTTTTGGGCTATAGCCCATAACTAACGTATCGAATACTCTATTTTTCCCGGTCAGAGGCCTCTGTCTGATAAGTAGGCCTTCACAAGAAAAGTCAGTCAACGCGTTTATTTTTAAGACAAAAATCAAAATACAGCTGGTTGTTTATTTGTTTTGTTTATTTGTTTTGTTTTTTTGTTTTGTTTTTGTTTATCGAGAATACAGATGGTTGTTAATTTGTTATAACCAAAACTCGAAAGAGAATCAAATCTTGGTTGTAACTCAATATAAACCTTACAAAACAAAATACTGAAACCTATTTGTAAATCCATAATTATACAAACGAGTATGAATAATAATAACTCTCAAAGTAACAACAAAAATGAAAACACCAACAGCAAATTAATATTTTTTTTTTTTTAAACACGGACAACCGGCCGTAAACAAAAAGTACAGTGATAGATTTGATGATTTAATTAGTTAATTAATTGGCCTAATATATAGAAGTTTAATGCTTGTGATTCTGAGTGTAAATGTAATCTGTGTGAGCAACAAGGGTTCGTCTTATCAAACATTCTTCTTCTCCAATTCCGTTGCAGCTTTCTTCTTCAACCTTCTCTCCTTCAATTTCCTACACGTAATTACAAATAAATAAATCTTAATTAATTGTGATTATATAGAATCTATCACACGAAACAAATCGGAAGAATCATATATATTACCATGCATGCCAACCCTTTTTTTTTTTTTTTTGCTCTTTAGAATTTTAGACGAAAGCTTAGTTTCTTTGCCATGGTGTTCAAATATCACCATGCATGCTAACTTTTTTTTGTTTGCTTTGGAACATACTGAAATAGGTTCTTGGTTTTGCAAATATGTTATGGCTTGCAATAGTCTGGAAAAAAAAAAACAAAAAAAAAACAAGAAGTTAACGAACCTTGACGGAGTTTTCTCGGGACGAAGCGGTGGTTGTCGTCGGAGTCAGCCTGGCTGCGTAGGATAGCGGTGAGCATAAAAGGAGAGCCATGATGAAAATAACTGTGAACTTAGCCATATTTATTTGCAAAGGAGAGAAATAGAGATTTTTTTTTTTTGTTGTTAAAGAACAGAAATAGAGAATTACTAGATGTGTGGATGAAGAAAAGATGAAGTCAATTAGGTGAATTTATAGTGAACGCGAGAGTTGACAAAACAGCGAGATGCTGCCGAATGTGAACCATATAAACTTGTAAAGGTTAAAGTGTAACTATCTTTATGGCGTCATAAATGATTCATACATATCGCTCTTATTAAGTGAAATTAGTTTTATGTTAATTAGTAGTAGATGCTTTTTATTCATGCCGTGCTAGATTATTTTGTGGCCCTACTAAATTATTAATTTGGTGTTCTTGTTGTGTGTGAATGATTGCTCGAAAAAGTAAAATATCATGTGACCAGGCCAAAAAAGGTGACCTTCATTTGAGATCAAGGACAATATACATTTTTATTAAATTTAGAAATATTTCAACTTAAACAACGGGTAGGTTATTAAAAACATAATATGTATGATTTAATGCGAGCAAATAATTCATTCCTTTTGTGCCCCATGTTTTGCATATACAATAAGAGTAGATTTATAGCCGACACAAGAGGTATAATATATACTATGGAAATTGATCATATAGTCAAATCATATAACTAAATAACATATTGTAGTGTGTTTATTATAAAAGAAAACACTTTTTAGAAGCCGAAGGTTGAAGAAAGTTGGTGGTGGATGAAAGGAAAAGATTCACCTAACGAATCTCACGTGCAGTAGAATGGTAATTAGACTTTTTGAAAAACAAATGGATGTAATAGTTTGATCATATGTATTCTAGAATGCCGTAGAAGCTATAACCTCATCCCACGTCATTGTTGGTAATCATTTTTTCATTGTTGAATTGGTGTTTTTTTTTTTTTTTTAGATGACCTAAAGTAGATGGCACTGATACAAAAACAAGAAAACGATTAATATATATATATTGGCTATTTATTTGTAAAAACAATGAATGGTAAAGTAGTAAATAAGTTAGCTAATCATCGCCTTAGGAAACAACATAAAATGTGGACATATTGTATTTTAACAATTTTATTGCATATATATATATATATATATATATATATATATATATAAAGTATTATCGACTCCTTGAAATCTAAACCCACGAACATTAATGTGATTTAGTAAGAAGATGGTTTAAATAAAATGAAATAAAACGAAATTTTTTGAAAAAGACGAAAATACTGAACAAAAATAAGAAGAACGCGCATGGCATGGCGTATTAAGAAAAATTCTGGTCAAAAGAATAGGGAAAAGAGGTGAGCAAAGTCTATATAGTCGTTTCAAACATATAGTGAATATTTAGTTCCATTCACATTCACATTTATAAATACGTCACACGTATCTATCGTAAGCGGCTTACTTGACGATTCAATTTGAAACGAAAACTAGATTCAAACCCGCGGTACACCGCGGGTCAATTGTTTGAATAAAATTTTATAATTATTTTTGTTTATTTAATATTTATAAACGAAAAATTTCATAAAAAACCTATAAAGTAGCACACATGGCAGATCAATTGTTTAAATAAAATTTTGTAGTTTTTTTTATTTAATATTTATAAACGGAATCCCATAAAAAATTTGTAAAGTAGCATACACTTCTACACTAAACCATCGAGGTATTGCACTTCTATTTTAAACCGCTAAATTGTCACTTTTTCTAGTTTAGACCTTCAAAGTGGTGTTTTGTTTCGCATGATATTTCTAATCCCGGAAACAATTAACACCAACAATTTTTTAATTGGAAAACGAAACAAAAAGCCATTTTGAAGGTTTAAACTGGAAAAAGTTTCACTTTGACGGTTTAAAATGGAATTGTAATACCTTGAAAGTATAATTAAGAAATGTGTGCCACTTTGGAGATTTTTTATGGAATTATCCCGTTTATAAAATATAAAAATTGATCCGTATATACGAATTATTAACTTGTTTTTTTGTATACATGGATATCACGTTCAAAAAATAAACAAAAAATATATTTATAAACAGTAAATAAACAAAAAAAAATTGTAAGCTAAAATTATACGGAAAAATACAAATTTTTAAACCATTATACACATGAGGTTCACTCTTCCAACCTAGATAATATGACTTTGAACCATTGCCAAAAAATTTTAGTCAATGTGGGATGTTTAAATTATTTGAACTAAAGAACTGGATTATACCGAATAAATTTTTTTAAATTTGGACGTCTGATAAGTCACGTTTTCTGCTTATTCGTATTTAAAATCATTTTTATCTTTTTTATTATATGACTCTAAACCATTATCCAAAAACTTTAGTCAATGTGGGTTGTTAAATTTTGTTTCTTCTTTAATTAAGTAATATATATCCGTTTTCAAAATTTTGAATCATAATATATGCAGAAAAAGTTAAAATTTTATTAATTCTATGTATTATATAATAATTCAAAATAATTTGAAAATAAGATCTGAAAAAAGTGTTAGGAGAAGTGTAATATTATATATGGAAATAAATGATGAAGAGGAGAAAGAAAAAGATGTAAAGGTATGTTTGGATGCAAAGATAAAATTATTTCTTTTTAGTTTAATTTTAATAGTGTTTAGAAACAACCATTAAGATTGGATCTTTTTTAATAGTTTAGTAGATGTCCGTTTAAAAAAAAGTTAATCACAATATATGCAGAAAAAAATATTAAATTTTAATAACTATATATGTTATATAATAATTTAAAATAATTTAAAAATAAGATCTAACAAAGGTGATAGGAGAATTATAATTCATACTATTAATATTGCAATATTAAATAAAGAAATAAATGATGAAGAAGAAAAAAAGAAAAGATGGAAAGTTGTGTTTGAATATAATGATACAATTATTTCCTTTTTAATTTAACTTATATAGTGTTTGGAAACACTCTCTAAGATGAGGTTTTTTTTAATAGGTTAATAGATATTCACCATAAATAATTTAAAATGTTTAGTTACTGTGATAATGAATTCTGAACTCTCTTTATGAAAAATTCATTTGTTGATTATATGAAAAAGGCTTTCATACACGTCTGGTGAAACTGAATTAAACAACTTTCTTCTAACCATTCAAACCCAAGGCTGTCGTGTAAGTAAATATAAAGACTAACTAATTTGAATTTACAAGATCCGGTTTAGTTAGTGATATTATATATATATATATATATATTAATCGTAATTTAATTATATATTTATGAAATTATGATAAAACGCTCTTTTTGGTATATGTATGGAAAATGATAGATACACTCATCACTCATGCATATTTTTGAGGTTAGTTTTTAACGGTTATACTCTTGGAACTGTTACTGATATGCCGAATAAATGAAAGGGATTAAGTATATTGTATTTTTTTTATGAGAGTTATAAGAAAATAAATATATAGTTTTTTTGATGATTTAAATAAATAAATAGTTAATGAAACTGATTTTTTGAAACCGAAAGTTTAAAGAAAAAAGGCATTTTCAATTGCTGATTGATTAAGTTACCCAACATTATATATTCGGTCAAGATCCAAACTCCAAAATATTCGTAACTATCTTTCCTTTTATCAAACAACGAACAAACATATATTCTTCTTGGGCATGAATAATCTTCCTTTTTTTTTTCTTGCCATGTTTTCAAATGCGTAAGCTTTTTGTCTTACGCATTTTTCGTTATTTTGACACACTTACAATATAGTATATAATTTCTAAGAAGCTCGAATACCACCTTTTTTTAACATATAACTCAAACAATCACAATTCGCAAATTTCAATAATTTTTACACAATTACTATATCTCATATATTTAAGTATAAACATTTTAAACCAAAAAAAAAAGTATAGACATTTCTAAGAAGATCAAATGCCACCTCTATTTTTTTCCTATAACTCACACAATCACAATCCCAAATTTAAATTTAAATTATATAACTTACTGCCGTCACTATTTAAAATGCTAAAAGCTCCGGTCTATGTATTTTTATTTTATTTTAAAATCATGATCTAATAGTAGTATTTTTAGTAAATATAAAATTCAGTTATTCTAGATATGGTACGTTGAAGTAAGAGTAGAATAATAATTATCTTATCGCCGTTTTAGTCTTCTAGATTGAGATCGATGACTATTTAAGATCGCGCCAAATAGATATACTTGATTTAAATTTTAATATTCAATGGTCAAATATATATACGTGAGAACAATGAAAACCACATGAAAAAAGTGAAGAAAGTTAATGCTCGTCCCAAATCGAAAATTGATTGATATATAGGTTTTATAGATAATTGTCACAATGATAAATTTATGACCATATCCAAATTCATTTGGACTTCCTTGAGGTTTTTTGTTTTGTTTTGTTTTGTTTTTTTTTTTTGTCATCTAAAGCATTTATTGATACTTAAAACATAGAGCAATACAAAACTAACAAGGATCAAAATTCTTGCAAAAACAAAGCCGGCAATGATCAAAATCCTTCTAGATAACTCCATTAGAAGAAGTACGTACTGAAGTAGCATACAAAAACAATAAGACACTTTTTTAATTTACCGGAAATTTGGCTATAACACTTTGGCTAGACAAGGAATGTAAACTACAAGAGATCCAAATAACCTGAAGGATGAGAAAACGAATGTCGTGGAGAATATCCACAAGCTCATTCACGCAATCGCCTTATTTGAAAAGGGGCATGAGAAACTGCAAACAAACAAAAGAGAGAAAGTCACCTTTTGGATGTTTTCTGAAGATATGTTTGTTTGTATATTTTCTATAACCATATCCAAATTTCATCACAATAAATTATTAATTTTTTATCATTTAAAATCACATGAAATACTCATATGAGATTTTTGAACGGAGAATCGATTCCTAACCTATTACCAACTGGGCAATTCCTTAATATCAATTCTGTAGAGGTAATATCACTCGACCAGTGTATACATAACTTTTTGAGCATAAGTAAGTCACTTAAAATCACATGAAATACTAATATGAGATCATTGAACGGAATCGATTCCTATCCTATTACCAACTGGACAGTTCTTTAATATCAATTCTTTAGAGGCAATATCACTCGACCAGTAACACATATTTTTTTGAGGATAAGTAAGTTTTAGAAAACAAAACTGTTTGTTCTTGACTCTACCCCAAATACGTAACTTTTTATTTATTTTTTTATCTTTTTTAATATTTGTGACTTCACTTATTTATTTTTATTTTTTATTTTGTTGATCGGAGGAAGCTCGGACTGAACACAAACTAGTTTCCAGGATCTATAGAATTTAGGATTTTTTTGGTTGTTTTAAATCAAAAGCGTTTACGGATAACTAAACTGTAAGGTACAAAAACTTTTTTTTCTAAAATATATGAATGATATTGATGTAGGGTTGTAAACCCACATAAAAATTCTACACCTTAAGCGAAAGCCACGAGCCCACCATAGCTTAATTCCATTTACTTATCTTCTCGCAGGATCGTCACCATCCAATTTCCATAAGAAAACACATTGTGAATTGTTAAATATGGAACCACACGTTTTGTTTGTCATCATGGTGTTCAGATAGGAAGAAGTACTAACAATCATTGCGAAAATTCCGGTTTGCATGTGAACACGCGAATCATAAAATGATACAAGTAGTAAGACGTTCACATTGGTCAATATTAACTTTTGCTCGCTCTTTTATATATTAAGTGTCGTTCTACAATATTTTATATATACATATTAAAATGTTAATATATTCTATGAATTTTATAGTAATTTTATCAAATATTTACCTTAAAAATTCTAAAACTATACATATTATATTATAAATTTTTAGTTATAAAACGACATTTAATATGAGATGAAAGAAATAGCGTAATAATGATACCTAAGTTTTTGACCCAAAAATATGACAACCTAGGTTTCTTTAAAACAAAAGAGGAGTTATACTGAAATAGTAAAAATAGAACTGTAGAAGATTAGACAACCATTTTATTTTCAGACGAGACGATGTTATGTTAAGAAAATGGAAAGGTAGCAACATTTTGAGATAGTTTAATGGCCGATAGTTTCGACTTGCAAAATCTGTAGATCTATTAAAAAGAAAAAATTATTAATTCAAAAAATTTATAAACTTTATAAATGTATGCATATATATATATATATATAAATTATCAGGAGAAGAAAGGATCAACTTGTGAGAGTTTCTCATAATTGATTTCACCAATTGATACCGTCCAAAGTGGTTGTGTCTTCCGACAATTTACATTGGTTCGACTGGTACAACTAAATCGCTTGGTCCAAAGTGGTTGTCTTAGTCAGAGTAAATCATTAACTCTTTTTTTTTTTTTTTTTTTTTGACATAGTAAATCATTAACTAATTTAAAAAATAAAAGGAACTACAAACAGATTGATGGAATATCATACGTTACTGGGCCATGATCAAGTGTATACACAGTACTTCTAATGTGCCCAATTCTATATTTTTTATTTAAGCTGTTAATTTAATATATTATGGGCCATATGATTTAGCCTATCCATACTAAATTAAGACCCACCAATACAGTATGGGTTATGTCAACACCATGTCCAATATCCAGAGACCAGGGTGCTTCCAGACATTCCGTAGTGGCTTGGCTTCCTTCCCCTTTTTACTTCGCTTCTTCTGTAAACAAAGAAATTTTGTTATAAGTTAATATGTTATATGTTTTTGAAACAAAACAAAGAGCGAATACTCAAATAGCACTAAATAAATTTTTTTTTTTAATTAGCACATATTTTTTATTTAGGATTTTTATAAAATTTATAATTTAATTTTTTTTGTTTGGGTTAATTATATTAGTATTTAAGGTATAGTTTTTAGGGGGTAGAGGGTAAGATTTAGGGTTTAGGATTTAGGATTTACGGTTTTCTAAATCCTAAATCCTAAACCCTAAAAATGTGATGTTAAGATTATTTTTCAGTAAAAATGTTATTTATGTCCTAAATGAAAATGTATGTTAAATATGTCACAAAAACTATATTTTGTGCTATTTTTGAGAATTGCCCAAATTTTTATTGTAGTCTATTGGATTTGTTAAACTTCTTAGAGAAACAAATAATGAAAAAATACTAGTATATTTGTTCTATGTTGAAATGTATCAATGCATTACTTTAGTGTAATAGAGAAAATATCATTTTCTACTGCCTACAACTATGTTTTTCCTCACTAATTCGTGAAAAAAACACATAGCTGATATATCCTCATTTTTTTTATTTAAGAAAAAACTTGGGCAATTCTCAAAAATAGCACAAATTATAGTTTTTGTGACATATTTAGCACACATTATTATTTAGGACAAAAATAACATTTTTAAGGTTTAGGATTTAGGGTTTACCTAAGCCCTAAACCCTAAATCTTACCCTCTACCCCTTAAAAACTATACCCTAAATACTAATATAATCAATCTAAACAAAAAAATTAAATTATAAACTTTATAAAATGCTATGTTTGTCCTAAATAAAAATGTGTGCTAATTATGGAACAAAAACATCAATTGCTGCAAGAATTTTTTAAAAAACTTAGTGGTGTTTTTTTCAGTTGCGACTATTGGTCAGTTCTTTAAAAGAAAATAGTTATTATAAACTATTGGTCACCAATTACTTTAAAATATTTATCATTTTAAAGTAAAAAAAAGTTAAAGTGGTCGTGCACATGAACATGATCTCCAACAAACTTGAAACATTGTAAAGTTGGAAGAGTTTGATAATTAAGCCATGCTTTTTTCTTGTTTTATTGTATTCCTTAGGAACGGCCTCTATAAAACAGCTTTGCTGTTAAGAAAACTACCATGTAGAATATTCTCCCTTTTTATTCAGTCCTCTTTGGTATCATATTCAGCAACGAGAGTAATTGCAAATCATATTAGTTCCTATAGCTCAGTCAACTAAATTAAAGGTTTGAAAGTCATCTTTTTTTTTTGTTATAGAAAAAGCAAGAAATAAATCTTCGGACCGTCAATATTTCTCAAGGTGACTTTGAAACACAAGACGTAATAACACCGGTTATATCATATTAGATCGAAATTAATATTGAAGGTAATTCATTTTTTGGGGATATAAAATTCAAGGTAACTTTAGTACATTAGATAGATCCAAGTCCCTTTTCTTTTGCCGCTTTAGTAACAATTTTATAATTTATCTATAATAAGAATCCAGTCCAACATTTTATGTTAATTTTTAAATACAAAAGTATGCCGACCAAAAAAAAAAAAAAATACAAAGGCATCCATGCATGATGCATATCAGCATATATATGTATATCTTTTTTTTTTTAACGCTAGATGATGCTTTTTCGTCGTTTTGGTCCATAACTTTATCGTCTGTCTCCGAACGTAGATTTCACTAACTATATTTGCAGTTACATATTGCCAGAAAAGAAAGGAATCTAAACAGAAAAAAAAAAAAAAAAAAATTTACATCTTCAACTTTTATTACGAGGTTTATACAACTTGCACAAGTTGCAAAAACAAAAACAAAAAAAAAAAACACGGGAAAAAAACGAAAAAGTAAAAACATACAAATAGAGTATATTTGAGTAAATAACTTATCTTCTGGTAAAACGGGATTAGAACTATTTTTTGGAAAGTGTGTTGTAACTTGTAAGATTAGGATTAAACAGGAATCCAAATTACTCTCCTGATGCAACTCATTTTTCTTTTTCTTTTTTTTGGGGGTCTTTCTCTTTTCTTTTGTCAAAAGAAAAACTCAATAAAGAAGAATAAAAAAGTTTATATTATGGGAAAAAGTACCATCAATATTTTATATTATACCACTGTCTGACAAAAATAGCCTCGCGTGGGACCCATAGTCTCGTCCATAAATATGGGCCTCCAACAATGCAATTCTTCCCTTTTCCCCTTCTAATCTCACTCCCAATCTCTACATTTTCAGCTAATCTTTTTTTTTTTTTTTTTTGGTTAAGCACTAAACCATGATGTCTACTATTTCTCCGGTTTTCTCATCTGAACCGGGTCTAGTAACCCCTGTCCCAGCTTTCGAAACCTGTTTCACCCCATGGGACATTTCAAACCTCTTCTCAGTCTTCGACTCACCAACGGGGCTTATACCGGACTCCTCCCATAACTATGTAATGCCCGGTTCATTAAACCGAACTGGTTCAAACGTTGCTCCGGCTGAAAATACCTATGAGCGGAGAAACAAACGGAAATTATCGAACCGGGAGTCGGCTAAGCGTTCAAGGGAGAAGAAACAAAAGCACTTGGAGGAGATGAGTATCCAGCTAAACCAGCTCAAGACTCAGAACCGGGAATTAGCGGACCAGCTCCGGTTCGTTTTATACCATTGTCAACAAACGAAGACGGAGAATGATCGTCTACGTCTGGAACACCGTATTCTCCAAGATAAGTTGTTGAACATCAGACAAGTTTTGATGTTTCGTCAGATCGAACGAAGCTCAAACTGTGCCACGTGGCCTTGCAATAACAGTACTGTTGTTACGGTCCAACATGATCCGTCGATTATAACAAATCATGTTATAGTTTGAGATTTCTAAAATAGTTCCGATCGGTTGCAAAACGGGAATACCATTGTAAAAAATTATCTTAATAAAAAAATGCATGGATGTCTAATAACGTTAGAAAATTAAATTTCTTATATCATACTAAAGAAGTAATTAAATTGTCGTATTTTAACTTTTTAACAAATAAATAAATGGGTTATTGGCAGAATGTGTCGAAAACCTTTTTCAACATGTTTTCTTTTCACTCTTTTCTTTTAACTTTGTTGAATATACCTTTTTATCATTATATTTTCAAGAAATTGTACATACGACTTAGATGGTAATATGATTTGAAACATGAGTAAGTCATATAAAATTATAAAAATCATGTTATATATTGCATTATTAAGGCCTTGTCAAATTTGATCATCGAGGTGATATCTATAGACTAATGGAACATTAGGAGAAATCAAAATTTATTAGCAAAACTAGCCATATTCCAAGCATATATAAATTCTGAAACGTCACACAAGAAAGTGAGGAACATTGGCTTGAATTATATAAGAATATTCCCTTTCGAATGAAAAAATATAAAAATATTCCCTTGAAAATGATTAAATGACGCGTGCGTCGACAAAATAGATGGTCTTGAGATCGTAATTAAAAAAAAAAAGAATACGAGAATTATCTCCTAATTAAAATTTTTTGAATAAGGCCTTCAAATTCAAATGCTCGTAAAGAGGTCATCTTCTCGGTAGTCTTAATCACCCCAAACTCATTACCTTTAATAAAAGTATATGAATACCAGTTTTGGTATTTCTTAATGGGTTTAATTCTTTTAGTTATCAATTTTGCATGTAATTCTAATAGCAACATTTCGATTTTAGTAAAAATAGATTCTGAACATGGTTTTATGTATTTCGGTCTAAGTTATGACACAAAACGAAAATCAATAGGCTTGATAATTGTAAGATGACATGAAGAAATTTCACTATGTGTTAAGCTTTATTTATATGGTACGAAATTAGCTATATAGGCGAAGAGAAAAAAGTTGGGTTGATGATAATGATTGTTTTGCTGACCAAATAGGTCCATTAACCATGTACTAACTACAATTAATTAAATCATAATTAGCTAAATTATTTAGTTTTAATACACGTACATGGGCACATATATATGTGTATATATATGTTCAGGAGCGGAAGTTTTAGTGCTCTCTAACCTTTCACGAGTTATGGAGACATGATAATAACATAACATAACAATGTTATTAAATTAAATGATCAAAAACGGATATGAAAATTCTAAAGTATAAAAATATTGGTCTATGTTTTGTGTTAATGCATGAGAGGCAGAGAGGGAGGAAGGAGAATTATAAAAATAAATAAAGATGCGGCCAGTATTTGATTTTTAGATAAGCAAAGGTTACGGTGTACAACATGACACGTGTCAAGGTCACCCGTTAAATAAGGGATATATCCCATTGTTTAGTTTTCTACTTTTTGTTCTCAAATGTCTTTCTTCCACGATTTGACCTTGAATCTGCTTGATTGTAAATATTAGCTTACTTTAAGTCATAAACAAATTTGAAAATACATTTGTCTTACTTTTTCTGGTGTAAACTTTAATGGTTATGATATGACATTTAAGGTTTCGTATGCATTGAATTAAGGGTGATTTAGAAAATATGATAGTTTTTAAGTTTTTATTAGAAAATTGGATAGTTTTAAATTTTAATTTAGAAAAAGAGTAGCTTTTAAGATTTTAGAGTAGTTTTTAAAGGAAAATAGAGGATATTTATTTGAAAACTAACCTAAAAACTACCCATTTTTCTAATTAAAACTTAAAATTACCTTATTCTCTAATTAAAACTTAGAAACTACCATATTCTCCAATTTCCCCTTAAATCAAACGGTGAAAAATGGGTATAATAATCGTGAACAAACAATTAAAATTAGAAGGAAAATAACACATGTTGTTCATATATTACACAACAACAGTTTAACTACAACTGCTGTCTGCTGATGAATATATCTCTCTATTTTATTAAAAAATGTATTTTGTAAAGCATCGATGGTTGAGAAGTAAAAGGTAGAGAGCATATACTCAGATCTATTAACGATTTAGTGAATAGGCAACTGACGACTACACCAATCCAGAGATATTAATCGAGTTTTGGTCCGGATACTTCCAATTAACCAAAAAAATGTCTCTATTTTGTCTTTTAACCTTTTGCTTTGGAGGAAGAAAAAGAAAGATAAAAAGAGTAAATAAAAATCTGATTTTGACATTTAGACAACTTGAGATATTTTACTTAAGAGTTTGGAACCTTTTACATGATCTTGTAATTTGACGACAGATGGAAAATAAAAGGGAAAATTCAATAATTTTGAAGACCTTTTAATGTTCATGATAAGATGCGCTTTATTACTAATGATATATTCACATTCAAAAAAATACATTAAAAGTAAGTAAAAATTGAAAAGAAATGATAACAAATGAATAATGTAATCGAAATTTAATCTTTGACACAAGGAGCTTTGCAAGAAACTAGAGACTTAAGACTATTCTTCCCTTTAGACAAAACCTTATCATCGTCAACTTCTAGATCACTTGAACATTTTCTTATCGCAATAAGGAAAGGATCATCTTCCTCTTTTCTTCTTTTTTCCCGCAATTTTCCATTTCACTATACACGATCTCACAAACGAAGAAGATTTAACCAATCGTTTTGATAACGGATATGGTGGTGGCGAAGGTAGCAATGATGGTACCACTATTTCATCATCGATATTTGACGTCGTGTCTATCTCTAACTCTTCTCTATTAGATTGTGATGATGAAACTTGAGGCAATGCTGAGAAAAGCAATGTATTTTCGTGAGAGAACATGATTTTGTTATGTGATTTAGTGAATCAAAATCGATGATACGATTTGGGAAAATGGAGAATTTGATAGACTAGACCTGCGAACTATCAACTATATTTACGTGTCTATATATCACACGGTTATGTAACGTTTTGAGTGGGGTTGAGACATGATAAAGGTATGAACAATTGAAAAGAAGTTATCAAAAAAAAAAAAAACAGTTGAAAAGAAGTGAGGAGACATCCTTGTTTATGATTATTGAAATAAATCTTAGAAGGTCATGCATGAACGCATGCATCGTCCTTTCTTATATATTCACATTCCATTACATATCATACGTATGAATATACAAATACATAAATTGTTTAAGTCATTATAAGAACCTTGCTTTCAAAGAGAGCACATCCGAATTTAAAGTGTATAAATTCTAATAATCAGACAACAATGCATCATGTTGTTTTAAAAAAGAAACAGAGCGATGCAAAATCCTATATATAATGGCTAAAGAGAGGCTCTCCGGGCTTGACACTTTAATTCATCTCTTAATAACATATTAATTTATGTTAATCACTAAAAATATATCATTAAAAATCAATTGATTTATCTTCTTATCTTTCATAATTGTTCATTTCTCTTTAGTAATTAGTAAACCGATTTAATTTCAAATTATCTATATAATATGTATATGGAAATGATATGATTGTTTTGTGTCTGAAAATCATATAATTACTAGTAATAATTATTTTATTGGGAATTGCAAATGCATTTGATTTAGCAAATTCATGTGTCACCTGCTTTGAATGGTACTCTTAGACAGAGATAATCATAATCTAAAGAAACAATTGTTTTCCAAAAACGTTAAATTCAAGTTCAAAATGATTTTAACAAGAAAAAATTGACAAACCAGAAACCACTACCATATATTGTTAATGGTAACCACTCATATATTGTGGACCGACTTAGTTTGACATTGGGCTTTACAAAAGTTATAAACAGGCTGAAAATGGGCTCAAAGGTAAAACGATTTTGAGTAGTTTACATGATGTCATTGTCAAACAATTCGACATAAAACACTTAAGAATGTTGTTAATGGTGAAACGCACTAAGGACCACCTCACGAATTTTGGTGAAATTGCTTTAGTGGCCATTTCTTGTTCTGTATAATCTACAGTCTACACATGATTCGACATTATTGGACCAAAACAGCCTAACAACAAAATAAAATAACCAGTGAATGGATGTCATGATTCTTTTAACCCATTTTAATTAAATGTAAAATTCTAAAAAAATAAAACAATAGATACAGGAACAGACCACAGCAGCATTATACTATAAAATCTATTTTAATGTTTCATTCTCAATTTAAAATATTTTATATTCGTGGCAAACAATATGAAAACGAAGAACAGTTCTTATTATTAATGAGTTAATACTCTGTTGGAAAATGGATGGCATGATTAAGATTTAAGCATGAGTGTGTGTTGGTATACATTTATAAAATAATTAAAGTTGAAAAACATCAGTATAATTACATCCAGACCCAACACAATCAATTCAATTTAATCCCCCCCCCCCAATTAAATTCTCACCTCTATCCTACGCATATCTCACTTCCTTGCTAAAACGCGCCGTAATAACCAAAATATTTCTGTAACCGTTTTTTTTTCTTCTTCTTCTCGGTGACAGTCACATGAAAGTTCCACTTTCTTCAACCTTTTTGAAATCTCTCTGAAGACGACGAACAAGAGAGAGAGAGATAATTATTGATGGCGAGGAGTCACCGGTTTAGCTACCGGTTTAGTTACCGGTTACTCCTCCTTATACTACTAGCTTTCGAAACAGCACGGCGTTTAACCTCCGCCGATCCAAACGACGAGGCGTGTTTAACGAATCTCCGGCAAAGCTTAGAGGATCCGGCGAGTAATCTCCGGAACTGGACGAACTCCGTTTTCTCAAATCCTTGCTCTGGCTTCACTTCTTATCTCCCTGGTGCTACTTGTAACAATGGAAGAATCTATAAGCTCTCACTCACTAATCTATCTCTCCGTGGCTCAATCTCTCCGTTTCTCTCAAACTGTACCAACCTCCAATCTCTAGATCTATCCTCTAATCAAATCTCCGGTGAAATCCCGCCGGAGATTCAGTTCCTCGTTAACCTCGCCGTACTCAATCTCTCGTTAAATCGTCTCTCCGGCGAAATCACTCCGCAGCTCGCTCTTTGCGCTTACTTAAACGTAATCGATCTTCACGATAACCAGCTCTCCGGTCCGATTCCACAGCAGTTAGGACTTCTGGCGAGGCTATCGGCGTTTGATGTATCGAATAACAAACTCTCCGGCCAGATTCCGACGTATCTATCGAACCGGACTGGGAATTTCCCGAGGTTTAACGCGAGCTCGTTCGTAGGGAACAAAGGATTGTATGGTTATCCTTTGCAGGAGATGATGAAGAGTAAAGGTTTATCGGTAATGGCGATCGTTGGGATTGGGATTGGAAGTGGAATCGCGAGCTTGATGATTAGCTTCACTGGAGTTTGTATTTGGTTGAGGATCACTGAGAAGAAGATGGTTGAAGAAGAAGGCAAGATTAGTCAATCAATGCCTGATTACTAAAAAATTAATTTACAATTAAGGGATTTTTGCTTTGTTAATTACGGAAACAAGAAGAAGAATATTCAAGATTCCTTGGTTTGTGTGTGTGAGTGAGTCATTTTGGTCTCTTTGGGATTTTCCCTCTAATTTTTGTTTGTTTTTTTTTTGGCCTTTTCTTTTCATATTTATCTCATTGTGTTTCACGAAGATATTATGTAAATTTAGTAAAGATAATAGAGTATGGATTCGAAGCCACCATGTCCAATGGAAATTTATAAGTAGAATGTCTTAATAAATTGTGATTTTAATTTTAAGAAATTGATCAATCACAAAATGACACATGTGTGTTAAAGGTCTACACAAATATTTTGAAGGTCTCATATAAGATATGTTTCCTTTTTCTTTTTTTTTTTAAAATATCTTAAATTTATATTAAAAATATTAGTTAAGATATTGTATAACCATTGGAAGTGGTCCAAGGGTTTTAATGTTAATAAAGAAAAGTATGGGTTTTTAAAAAATCGCACTCTAAATATCAATTTTTTTTTTTTTTTTAAGTTTATTGTTTTAAGAAAAAAAACTATAGATTTTGATTTATATGTTTGTATATAGTACATAAAAAACCGTATTTTAAAAACATAATACCTAAACAGTTTTTTAAAAATGCATGAACTAGTACGATTCGAACCTTTAAACTCAGACATGTTAAGCAAAATCGCGTTATTTAATATTGAGAAGTGATAATAAAATAAAATCATTGGTAAACGGATACTGCGGGATTTTTTGAGAGAGACGACGACAAGTGGACCATAATACTGATTTGGCTACGGTGATGTCAGTGAAATGTCAGATTGATGAAACGGTGAGTTTTGTAAATCAAAATAATACAGCTCCTTTATGTCTACGATGATGAATGATGATCATCATCCCCACTCTATAAGATGAGGCTCATGATTACGCTTTTTTAAAATTTTGAACATCATATCATTTTTCAAATTTTCTTCTATTTCTAAAGAGTTTTTATTTTCTCTCAATATAAAAAAAAATGAATAAATATATAACTCCAGTTCGCCTTCTATAACAAGTACCGGTTTTTGATTTGATTAACCGGTTCGATTGGTTAACACCTAACAACTAAACCCAATTCGATCACAATCTCATCCAGCTGCAACCTCGTTGCTTCATAGCTCCAATCATGTTCATGGCTTCTCTAGTCTCTTCTGCTTCTTTCCACAAACCAGCGCCTGCGTAAATATTCGCCAACTGAACATAAACTGATGGATCATTCTTCTCTTTCTCCATTAGTAACCTAGCAACCATCTTCCCCAGCTTCAAATCTCCATGAGCAGCACAAGCACTAAACAAAGCCCACCACACATCTACTCGTGACCCGATGCTCTTTTCGCTGATCTTCACCAAGATTTCCGCTTCATCGAGGTAACCCGCTCGACCAAGAAGGTCAACTAAGCACGAAAAATGATCAACATTTGGTATCACACCATGAAGTTCCACCATTGAGTTAAAAATCTCGAGCCCATCTTGGACTAGACCGGCGTGGCTGCAAGCAGAGAGAACCGCTGCGAATGTGGCTGCATCGGGATCCACCTTTCCTTCATCTTGCATTGTCTTGTATATATGAACCGAGCTCTCTCCTTCCCCGTGTCTCGCGTATGCAGAGATCAGAGAATTCCATGACACGACGTCTTTTTCAGACATCTGATTGAACACATCAAGAGACTTTTGTAGAGTCCCGCATTGAGAGTACATGTTTATAAGGGCATTTCCTATCAATGTCTCCTTGAATTGCCCGTGCCTGAGGACGTAAGCGTGAGCCTGCTTTCCGAGTATCAAAGATGAAATGTCTATGCAAATGCTCAAAAGAGTGCTAAGAGTATAAGCATCAGGTGAGATTAGAACCTCCGATTCTAGCAAGCTAGAGAATCTTTCCAAACCTTTAAAGGGAAACCCGTTATGGTGAAACCCCGAGATTATCGCATTCCATGATATCAGATTCTTCCTCAGAGATCTTTCGAATATTAGGTCAGCTTTCCCTACTTCTCCATGCTTCGAGTAGGCAGATATCAACGCGTTGGAAATTTCGATGTTTGAACTAAGCCCGAATTTGATTACACATGCTTGAACCATCTCCAGAACATCTAAATCAAGAGAGCTTGCTAAAAGACTTCCGAAAGTAAACTCATCCGGTTTAACTCCTATTCTGTGCATTCGCTTGTATACCAACATTGCGGACTCGCCCAAATTCGCTTGGTTAAAACCAGAAATCATTGTATTCCAAGTAACCAAATCTTTCTCTACCAATGAATCGAAAACCTTATGAGCCGCACTAAAATCCTTGAAAGCAGAATACATTGTCATAGTGGAATTACCAACCAAAGTATAACCTTCATACCCTGTCTTGATGGCTAATCCATGTACTTGGTGTCCCATAGTCGCACATGAACACGAACTCAAAACGCTAACAAAGGTCAGATCGGTTGGTCCAAGACAAGCTTCTAGCATTTTTCTAAACACCAAAAAAGACTCTTCTCTTTTGAAACCAGCCAAACCATCAATGAACACATTAAAAGTGACCTGATCACGAACAGAAACATCAGCTTCTTCAAACACCAGACGGGCGTCACAAACCACTTGGCAATTGAAATACATTGTAATTAACGCATTCACAACAGATGATGCAACCAAAAATCCAGCTTTTATAACCAGCGAATGCACCTGCTTACCAAAATCCAAAGAACCAAAGTAACACATACTCAAAACCGTAGCGAAGCCAAACTTGTCATGTCGAACACCAAGCTTCTGCATTTCTTGAAACAACTCAATACTCGTTCCGTGGTAGCCACTTTCTTTGCAACCAGTGATCATAGCATTCCATACCGCAACATCATACCTCTCAGGCATTTTATCAAACACCTCAAAGGCGTACTCGATATCCCCAAGCTGAAAACTTGCGCGCAGAAGCGTCGTCCATGAATAAACATCAGGTTCCTTAATCTCATCGAAAATCTTCTTTAACGAAACTAAGTTCCCTGATCTCGCATAGAGCGAAAGAAGCGTATTGGAGACGTGAGAGTGACATAATAAACCAGAGCTAATCGCATAGCAATGAACCTGGCCACCAAAGATAGTATCACGGAGGTGCCCAGCAGCAGTAATAGCTACCGAGACACTGTACTGGTCTGGTCTCAGAGTTGTGCAACGGTGAACATCGATGAAGAGCTTGAGAGCGTTTCTATTTTCGCCGGAGCGAGTGAGAGCAGTTAGTCTCCGGTTGATATTGAGCAAAGTAGTTGAATTTTCGGCTATGGCTGATAAACTCTCTGTTAAACATAGAGCTTTTCTCATCAGTCATTAGCTTTGTCGTCGTCTCTTTTAGGGCTTTTCCATATGCAAAAACAGAGTCATTATTCATTGAGAAAAAAAGGAGAAGACTTTAAAAGACGAAACGCTGTCGTTTTCCAGAGAGTGAAGTGAAAGATGCGTAGATTCTCTTCCATAGTCGATCTTTTCTTCGGCAAACGCTCTACTCTCTTACCATCTTCTCAAGCAAATCCTCGAATCGATCTTTTTTGTAAAAGGTTTCACATTTCCAGAGTTCTCAGATATGATTTGGTGGGATCAACGGAGAGAAAGAATGGGGTTGGCTTAGTTTGTCCAGAGAAGCACGAGGATGAATTCGCCGGTGACGTCGAGAAAATATACAGAATTTTGCGGAATTACCATTCCAGGGTTCCAAAATTGGAGCTTGCTCTTAACGAATCCGGTATTGATCTACGACCAGGGTTAACCGTGCGAGTGCTGAGTCGGTGTGGTGATGCTGGGAACTTAGGTTACAGATTCTTTCTCTGGGCGACGAAGCAACCTGGTTACTGTCACAGCTATGAAGTGTGTAAATCGATGGTGAAGATTCTTAGTAAAATGCGGCAATTTGGAGCTGTTTGGGCTTTAATTGAAGAGATGAGGAAGGAGAATCCGGAGTTGATTGAGCCGGAGTTGTTTGTTGTATTGATGCGGAGGTTTGCTTCTGCTAACATGGTGAAGAAAGCAGTTGAGGTGCTCGACGAAATGCCTAAGTATGGGTTAGAGCCTGACGAGTTTGTTTTCGGAAGCTTGTTAGATGCTTTGTGTAAGAATGGTAGTGTTAAGGATGCTTCAAAGCTTTTTGAAGATATGAGACAGAAGTTTCCTCCGAATTTGCGGTATTTCACTTCGTTGTTGTATGGTTGGTGTAGGGAAGGGAAGTTGATGGAAGCTAAACATGTTTTGGTTCAGATGAAGGAAGCTGGGTTGGAGCCAGACATTGTTGTTTTCACTAACTTGCTTAGTGGATATGCTCATGCTGGCAAAATGGCAGATGCTTATGATCTTTTGAAGGATATGAGAAGGAGAGGGTATGAGCCGAATGCGAATTGTTACACTGTGTTGATCCAGGCGTTGTGTAGGTTGGAGAAGAGAATGGATGAGGCCATGATGGTTTTTGTTGAGATGGAAAGGTATGGATGTGAGGCTGATATCGTGACTTATACCGCGCTGATAAGCGGGTTTTGCAAATGGGGAATGATCGATAAGGGTTATAGTGTTTTAGATGATATGAGAAAGAAAGGAATCATGCCTTCACAAGTAACATATATGCAGATAATGGTGGCTCATGAGAAGAAAGAACAATTTGAAGAGTGTTTGGAGTTGATTGAGAAGATGAAGCACATTGGTTGTTATCCCGATCTTATCATTTACAATGTAGTGATCAGATTGGCCTGTAAGTTAGGAGAAGTGAAAGAAGCGGTTCGGTTATGGAATGAAATGGAAGCTAATGGTTTAAGCCCTGGAGTTGATACGTTTGTTATTATGATCAACGGATTTACAAGCCAAGGTTACCTAATCGAAGCCTGCAACCACTTGAAAGAAATGGTAAACCGAGGAATATTCTCCGCACCTCAATATGGAACTCTGAAGTCATTGCTGAATACTCTTCTTAGAGATGACAAACTCGAAATGGCGAAAGATGTTTGGAGTTGCATAACGAACAAAACCTCTTCTTGTGAGCTGAATGTATCAGCTTGGACAATATGGATCCATGCTTTGTTCGCAAAAGGTCACGTGAAGGAAGCGTGTTCGTATTGTCTAGATATGATGGAGATGGATTTGATGCCACAACCTGATACCTATGCGAAACTTATGAAAGGATTGAACAAACTGTACAACAGGACAATCGCTGCAGAGATTACAGAGAAAGTGAGGAAGATGGCGAGTGAGAGAGAGATGAGTTTTAAGATGTATAAGAGAAGAGGTGAAGATGATTTGATTGAGAAAGCTAAACCTAAAGGTAATAAAGAAGGAAAGAAGAAAGGAGCAGCTCATCATAGGCATAAGGGAGGAGGTGAACGAAGTAGAGCTAAAGCATTGTAGTAGTATTAGTTTACCTATAAGAGTTTCCAAAATAAGCAACTTTTGGAATTAACTGTGTTCATGTTTTTTCAAACCGGAATAAACCGAAATAAACAAACGAACCGACCTAAATTAGGAGTATAAATATTCGTTTTATAGTCGTCGTTTAGATCAGAGTGAAACATTCAAAGATTTAAAATTTAATGCTTCAAGCTTCTGTATCGTCTTCTCTCTATTATAATAACATTACATATTCTTCAATTAACAGAGAGTATCGTCGTTTAGATCGTCTCTCGATGTTGAGGACAGCGTCTCTAGCTCGGAATCGTCTTAGGTCAGAAAAGTTATCATCTTCTCCTCTTCCTTCGTCTTTTCGTGTCCTCTCTTCTCCGTTTTCTTCGAAGCGGCATACGCCTAAGACTAGCGAAGAAGAAGAATCGACTCCAAAAGATTCCGTTCGTAAAGATCCTTCAAGCCCACCTAAGCTCTTTCTTGTCCAGCCTCGTCTAGCACCGCCTAAGTTTCTGCAGGCGAAGCTGAATGAAGCGCTCTGTCTCGCGAATTCGCTTGAAGAACAGAGATATGGCTACTTCGAATCTGATTTCTTCGATAAGGAATTGCCTCCTCATGTTGTTGTTCAAAACCCTGTTCGTAGATCCTCTAAACCTCACGCAGGTCAGTGTTTATATATATTTAAGAATCATGCATTCCATTTGTTCGACGATATTCCTGAGAGACTGATAATTAAAAGTGGGTTTCTATTTTTTAGATACTTATTTCGGGGCTGGGACTGTAGACAATATTAAATGCCATCTAAATGCTGAAGATTCCAAGGCAAGCAGCTAAAAATTTCACATATTTGAATATCAAGCTCTGTTTTTTTTTGCTACCTGTAATGAAAAGTTGGATCATGCTATTACGATCTCTTGATTCTCAGGAAGAAGTTGATGCTGTTTATGTAAACGCCATTTTAAGTGCAATTCAACAAAGAAATTTGGAGGTAACGCCACGAAACCCGAAGTTTCTTCGCTTTGTTTTTGTTTCCCTTCTGTTTAAGCTAATGTTGTTGTCTTTTGCATTTGACTCTTCAGCGAATATGGGCGAAACCTGTACTAGACCGTGTAGGCCTTATAATCGAAATATTTAATGCTCATGCGCATACCAAGGAAGCAAAACTACAGGTACTGTGATAATAAATATCCTCCTTTGCATACTAGGAATGTTTATTAATAGCTGTTTGGTTTATCTATTCACAGGCTGAGTTAGCAGCTCTGATGTACAAAAAGAGTAGGCTGGTTCGAGTGCGTGGTACTGATGGAAGCCAGACTTTTGGGCAGTTTGGAGAAGCTGAAGTTGTCAGTGCCCGAGGGTGAGTGATTTATCTTGCTACTTTGTGTATTCCCTTTACTCTTGATTTTTGAGACCTTGATGAAATTGTTGTTAAATTGTTTGTGCAGGAGAGCATCTAGTGGAAATGGTGGTTTTGTTGGTGGTGCAGGAGAAACTGAGCTTCAGCTTCAACGCCGAAGGTCTTATAACCTAACAAAAGCTTATCTTAGACTACATTATATTCCATGTCTAATTGTTGATTAACTGAAAGACGTAGTGTACGGCTCTCTTTTCTTATATCCAGTCTATGCTTTTAACAAAATCTTGGTGTACCAGAATATCAGACCGTAGGCTTCGCTTGTTATCCCAAATTAAAGAAGCTCGGCGAACACGGCTATTGCATCGTGCTGGACGTAAGAAAAGAGTGGGCTTAGAGGGTCATAGTTCAGCCACCATTGCTGTTGTTGGTTACACAAATGCTGTAAGTGTGTGAATTTTTCTCCCAATGTTTTTCATTCAGCAGAAAAACCAACTATTATTATCTGCTTTTGTTAGGGAAAATCGACCCTCATAAGTGCATTATCAAAGACTGCTCTCTACTGCAATGAGCGGTATAATTCAAATGGTTTTAAAACTATCTTAAACTGTCAAATTTGAAACTGAAGTACTAACTTTTGAGTGCTTGGTATGGCCTCTGCAGATTGTTTGCCACATTAGATCCTACACTCAAGAGTGTCCATCTTCCTTCGACGTAAGTTAATTGCTGTGCAGAGAATCATGTTTATAACTTTACGCTTATGCTACACATTAACTTGTATTGAATCGCATGATTTGATTTTTTCCAGAAAGAAAGTGCTTCTTAGTGACACTGTTGGATTCATATCAGATCTGCCTATAGAGGTAATGGATACCTACTTTAATTCCAACTTTCTTTTTCTTTTTCTTTTCCAAGGAATGATTCACTTACTTTTCTTTTCTTGGCTCCTACCTTATTGCAGCTGGTGAAAGCATTTCAATCGACTCTGGAAGAAGTTGTAGAAGCTGATCTACTTATGGTAAGAGCTGAATAAAAAAAAACCCATAGCCTTGAGTTAGAAGTGAAAACTGCAGATAGATCTTGGCGTTGATGTGTTTCGTTCCTTGCAGCATGTAGTTGATTCGACAGCTCCAAATATCGAGGAGCATCGTTCAACAGTGTTTCATGTCCTTAATCAAATTGGAGTACCAGAAGAGAAGCTTCAAAATATGATTGAAGTCTGGAATAAAGTAAGATTTTCAATAAACCATCTAATCTAAGTAGAAGAAGCAACCGCCTTTTTCATACGGGGAATTTGTTGTAGATTGATTATGAAGAAGAGGAAGTGTTAGACAAGCATTATCTAGATGCTGGCGAAGAAGAAGCAGAGTTAAGCGACGGTTTAAAAGCTGAAGAAACCTTTGAAGCAACAGCTGTTGAAGACGAAATCCAAAACCAAGAGGATGACTCTGTCGAGTGGTTATTGTCTGAAGATGAAAATGTCGAGGACTCTGACCTGTGGAAGGTTCCGGAAGTTGCAAAAGTAGATGATGCTGCACAGAAGAAAGGACCACATGTAAGAGTATCTGCATTAACCGGAGTTGGTTTGAAGGAATTGCTTAATCTTATTGATGAGAAGCTTAAGTCTGAGACAATAGTTGAAAGGAGTGATCTTCAGGAGCGTAAATGGAGACCACCTCGTAACGATGATGAAGTTGTGAGATTAATCCCCTTAGAAGATCGGTGAGGGAAAAAAAGAAAGAAGAAACGATAGTTTTGTATGTCCCCCTAATAACTTACTGTTGAGGACTTGTTTTTTTGTGTGTGTACCACAGAACAACTACAGAAATGCATGTCGTTTTCGCAACTTGTACGTATATAAATAAACAGCGAGAAGTTAGTCTAGTAAATAGCCGTAAAACGACGTCGTTTTCAGAACAGCGCGTCATAGACTCATAGCCATACGCGCTTTGATGATGATGACGTGAGTATATAAATACGTAGATAGAGCGATATAGCAGTGAGAATAACACTTCGAAGCTTCTCCTTTAGTTAAAAAAAAAATTCAAGTGAGGTGTATAGAAAAGCTGTTAAAGGCGCATTTTCTCGGATCTCAGATCTTAGATCCAAAACTATCATCGTTTATTCCCTTTTACATTGATTGATCCAAGGTAGATTTGTTTTCTTCCTTCTGCTTCTTCTTCTTCTTCTCCATTTTCTCGATTTGGGTTTCGTTCGTCTCCCGTAAAATTACTTTTTCTGCGAGCTGTTTCATGGATCTATCGGTAATCTGATTTGTTTCGATTGAAATTCATAATTACGGGAGATATTTGGCTAATATGTTACTAATTTTGGATAAATAAACGCAGCTTAGTGTGTTTGTTTCATGGATCTGTGTTCTTCGTTGATGATTATCTGGAAAAATTTAGTTATTTTGTTGATTTTCGTGTTTTAAATCGTGGAGAGTGAGCACAGCTTGAGAGTGGCGTTTGGTTTATTGCACATCTCGATTTTACTGTATAGATAAAATCCAATTTAGTGTATTTTTTCTTGTTTGCTTTGTAGATCTAATAGCTTGAGCTTGTGGGGGATCTTAGTTATGGCGAGACGGCAAGTAGGTTCAACAAGACGTGTAGGCGATGGTGGAAGCTTCCCTTTTGCAGGAGCTTTGCATTCAAAGTCTCGATCTTCTCCACTTTTATCTATTTGCCTTGTCCTTGTGGTATGTCTTGTGTATGTTCTTTTAAGTGATATATTTACTCGGATATGAATGTTATGGTTCTAACTAATATCAATTGTTGTTTTCTGTTTTTCTTTTTCAATTTTTTAGGGGGCTTGTCTTCTAATTGGTTATGCTTACAGCGGTCCAGGTATGTATAATAGGTCTCTTTTTTTTTTATATCATGTACTGCTTTAGTTAGTATCGGATTTTCTCATCGCCTTCGTTTTTCTCTCCAACATAGGTATCTTTAAAAGTGTAAGAGAAGTCAGCAAAGTTACAGGTAATCCTTTTTTCTGTTTCTTCAGTACATGTGTTTAAGTCAATGCCTTCATCCATATTGAGCAGTTTTTAACATGTGCAAATGCTTGACACTTGGGGGTTTGACATTTTTGTTGCAATCTGTTAATGGATTCTCAGGTGACTATTCTTGCACAGCAGAAGTCCAAAGAGCCATTCCTGTTCTTAAGAAGGCTTATGGAGATGGCATGCGCAAAGTCTTGCATGTGGGACCTGACACATGCGCTGTGGTTTCCAGTCTGTTGAAAGAAGAAGAGACTGAAGCATGGGGTGTTGAACCTTATGACATCGAGGATGCTGATTCTCACTGCAAGGGTCTTGTCAGCAAAGGCCTTGTACGTGTGGCTGATATCAAGTTCCCTCTGCCTTACCGGGCTAAATCCTTCTCTCTTGTGATCGTGTCAGATGCTCTGGATTATCTCTCACCAAAGTACCTGAACAAGACTGTGCCTGAACTCGCAAGGGTAGCTTCAGATGGTGTGGTTCTTTTTGCAGGTAACTAACATAAAACTTGAGAAAAGGTTTTGATAGAAAGTTATTTTTTTTTTTCAAGTTTTGGTTTCTAACTCTGGAACTTCAACTGTTCTAGGTCTCCCTGGTCAGCAGAGAGCTAAAGTTGCTGAATTGTCTAAATTTGGTCGACCCGTAAGTTTACTATACCCTGATCTCCTGATTATATACGGAATCATTCTTTCTTATTAGTGTTTAGTGGCATAAGCTTAGTGTATGTAGTTAGTCATTTTGCATCTCTTCATGATTCAAACACCGGCTCTTGTATTCAGTGCATGGTTAAACTTAAATGACACTTACCAATCATTCATAAAGTTCTTCAAGACAAGTACAAGAACTTTATACCAGCACTATTTTTTTTTGGTTGGCAGGCTAAAATGCGTAGCTCATCGTGGTGGAACCGCTTTTTCGTCCAGACAAACTTAGAAGAAAACGAAGCACCAAGCAAGAAGTTCGAACAGGCTGTATCCAAAGGATTATACAAACCAGCCTGCCAAGTCTTCCACCTCAAGCCATTACATTAAACAGCCACCACCAAGTGACAAGTCCACTGGTCTACACTAAAGCATATTCACACGTAGAGCCGCACGCAAAAAAAAAAAAGAGAGAAAAAAAATAGCGTAATCGATATTCTCCTTGTATTTTGTAACAGGTCAGTTTTTCTCGTTCAATGTTGTATCCGTCAACACAATTTTCCTATTCAATTAAATCATAATTATTATCACCAATAATCCCCACATGAACACTTGCCATCTTTGAAGCAATGAAACCTAAGGTTATCTCTTACAATGATCTCTCTACCTGCGACCGCAGACATATATTTGATCGCATTGTGACAATCTCCACATATCCTTAAATTCTTAACCACAACTAATTCTTCTCCTTCTCTTGTCGACATCAACCCAAAAGCCACAGCTAGCTTCTCGCTGTGATGTCCTAACCGCATCTCTTCTTCTCCTACGCCTGCTTCATCCTCCTTCACCATTGCCCATTTCTTATCCATTACATACCCAATTCTCTTCATCTTGTTCATCATCTCCTCTAGATACTCATACACTTCTCGTATCATCGGGTGAGACCAATCTTCAGCCACGAATACATGCTTCTTCTTCTTCACTTCGATCCAGCTACAACCCGGTTTCTTCCTTATCCTTTTCCCTCTCATTGATTTCCTCACTGAGGCCATCTCTTCCCATTTGCCTGCATCTGCGTACATGTTTGCTAGCATAACATACGGTGTGGCAGCCAATGGTTGCATCAACATAAGCTCATTAGCTGCTCTCTCCGCAAGAGCCATGTTTTTGTGTTTTCTACAAGCACCGAGCAACGCCGCCCAAGCAACAGCGCCTGGCTTATACGGCATTGCATCTATGAATCTCTCTGCCTCTTCTAGCTTCCCTGCTCGGCCTAAAAGATCAATCATACAAGAATAGTGCTCAGCCTCTGGTTCGATCTTGAATGTCTCCTTCATAGTGTTGAAGTACTTCTGACCCTCGTCAACTTTACCAGAGTGTGCACAAGCAGAAAGAACGGCTACAAAGGTTATGTTATTAGGCGCAATACCCGAGTCCAGCATCCGTTGGTATAAAAGCAAAGCTTCTGTTCCATGCCCGTGTTGCGCATAACCTTTAATCATACAATTGAAAGATACTGCATTAAGTTCAGGCACTCGATCAAATACCCTCCTTGCATCGTGCAGGTTTCCGCTTCTGTAATACAACGAAATCAACGCATTGCTCACAGAGATTCTATTTGAAGGGATGTGAGATTTGATCGCCAAGCCATGAATCTGCTTGCCCTGAGAAGGAGAGGAGAGATTCGAGCAAGCGCTTGTGACACAGACAAAACTGCAATCATCAGGTCTGTGTCCAATACGTTGCATCTGTCTAAAACTAATCACAGCTTCTTCAGAGAGTTCCTCGTTCATTGAATACCCAGAAATCATCGTATTCCAGAGAACCAAATCCGGGGATAGAATCTCTTGGAACACCTTCTCACAATCAGCCATACCATCACGACCCCCACATTTTGAGTAGAAATCAATCAAACCACTTCCCACATGTGAATTCTTGTGGAATCCAGCCTTGATCAGCTTACCGTGGAACTGACGGCCACCGATCAGATGATTTAAGCTCGTGAGAGCATTTAAAACACTTGCCAATGTAAACATATCGATCTTGAATCCTTTAAAGATCATTTCTTTATACAAAGCTAAGGCCTTTGCTCCTTCCTTGTGCTGCCCGTAAGCCACAATCATCGAATTCCATGAAACTTCATCTCTGAATTCATCCATCCCATAGAACACTGACACCGCCTCTTTCAAAAGCCCGCCTTTACTATAATACGTAACAAATGCGTTATTCACAGAGGAATAAGAATCAAACCCTCCCGAAACAGCGAAACAATGAAGCTGCTTTATCAAATCGAGATGGTCACAACAAGCTGCTACCAACCCTGATAACGTAAACCCATCAACTTCAAACCCCAATTCTCTCATTCTCTTAAACAAGATCATCGCAGGATCAGTTTCTCTAGCATCAGCATATCCGGAGATAAGTGTGTTGTAAGAAACAGTGTCTGGTTGCGGAATTTCGTCGAACAACTTACGTGCAATATGGATTTTCGAATCTTTTGCATAAGCTTTGACGATTACATTGTAAGAGAAGACATTTGGTTCTTCCGTGCAGTCGAACGCGGCTTGTGCGTAGGAAAGGTGACCACATTTGGAGTAGAGATTTATGAAGTGATTTGAGAGGTAAGTGGAAGAAGCTACCGTGGATTTTAAGTAGAGCGTATGCAGTGATTTTCCTGTAAAGAGATCTCTCTCCGCTACACATTTCAGTAGAAGGTCTCGAAAAGATTTGAACTTCCATGGCGTCTGGTTCATCTAATAGTTTACTCAAGAGATTGTATGTATATCTCTGTTCCTTGCATTTGCAGGTCTTTGTTCTTAGAAGAAGAAGAAGAAGTCAGCTAAAGTAGTCACAGTTTAGTTTCGTTGATTAATTTGGGCTTAGTCCTTATTTAAGGCCCGCTTAAATCGTTTATGGGCTTATATACATCTCTACATCGAGTGGAAGATTATGAAATAAGGTCTTGACTCTTGAGATTGAGAGCATCTCTATATTTACTAGAGATATATATACGTTTGATTGATAATATAACCTTTCAGTTGTTTGGAAATTAAACAGATGAACTAATATAATTAGATAAACCGAAACATATAGACTGAGAAACAATATTTCACATGTTGTTGCACAATTATTTTTTAGATGTGACGACCCAATTGTTTCGCACAATCCATTTTAGCTATTCAAATCTTGTGACAACCCGAGAACATCGCACCAATTGCTTAAATATTTGAAGATAATTAGATACGTTTTGGTGGGTGAATCCAAAATAATCACACAAATAGAATATCTTCTTCTTCGTTCCTAAATAATCATTTTAAATTTTACTATTCTACATCACCAATAATAATCATCGTTTTTTTTTTTTTAATCTCATGTGTTTGTGTAATAGACTAAGTATAAGTATAAGCACTTCCTCTAATCTTTTTTTTTTTTTTTTGCATTTTAGGCCATTTTACCCATACTTTAAAATTTTTGAAAAAATTGTTATATAGAAATGGACTTAAAGATATGTTTAGATTTTTATAAGATTAGCAAAATATTAGTTTATCTAATAAGTCATAAAACAAAAACAGAAAATGAAGACACTTCCATTCCAATATACAATAAATAGTACTTTAAATATTCTTTTGTACCAAATCTTGGATTTTTAAGTTCATAATGACAATAAATGATAAATTATTAGCAACGTCAAGTAAAAAACGGAAGTTGTCTCTCTCACATGACGAGACAATTAAACTAACACTTTCCAATGGGAGAAAATATGTATATATATACCTCCCACATACCTCAAGCTACATTCCATATCTCACTCTTCTTCTTTTTTTTTGGTTCAAAACACATCTCATTCTTCGCCAACTAACTAAGCGCTAATTCAACATCTCTCTGTCTTACAACCAATCTCTTATACTTCATTGATCATATATATATATATATATCTCTCTCATTAAACCAAAAAATCTTTTTTCTATATATAATTTAAAAAATGAAACAACTGTCGACAAAAGTGACAAGCAATGCTCATGGACAAGACTCTTCCTACTTCTTGGGATGGGAAGAGTACGAGAAGAACCCTTACGACGAAATCAAGAACCCTAATGGGATTATTCAAATGGGTCTTGCCGAAAATCAGGTAACTAGAACTTCGAGTTCTTGACTAATCGACAACTATTATTTTGGTAATTAATTAATATGATGTTTTTTTTATATATATGCAGCTATGTTTTGATCTCATAGAGACATGGTTAGCAAAAAATCCGGACGCAGCCGGACTCAAGAAGGACGGCCAATCCATTTTCAAAGAGCTTGCTCTCTTCCAAGACTATCATGGCCTACCAGAATTCAAGAAAGTAAGTAATTAAATGTTTCTACTTCACATTTCAAAAATAATATTTAACTTAAGACGCAAGTAACTTAATAGGGTTTTTTGTCTGTCCATAGGCTTTGGCAGAGTTTATGGAAGAAATAAGAGGAAATAGAGTAACATTTGATCCAAGCAAGATTGTTCTAGCTGCCGGTTCAACCTCTGCCAACGAAACTCTCATGTTTTGTCTTGCGGAACCTGGCGACGCTTTCCTTTTACCCACTCCTTACTACCCAGGGTAATTTCTATACCCTAATTTTTTAGGTTTGAATTTGATATTTACTATACCTGTCTCCCAAGAAACCTGAGCTAAAGAAAATTGATTCACATATGTATACAGATTCGATAGAGATTTGAAATGGAGAACGAGAGCAGAGATAGTACCGATTCATTGCTCGAGCTCTAATGGGTTCCAAATAACAGAGTCAGCTCTTCAACAAGCTTATCAACAAGCTCAAAAGCTTGATCTTAAGGTCAAAGGAGTTCTTGTTACCAACCCGTCTAACCCACTTGGCACCATGTTGACTAGAAAAGAACTTAATCTTCTCGTTGACTTCATTACATCCAAAAACATTCATCTCATAAGTGATGAGATCTATTCAGGTACCGTTTTTGGGTTTGAACAGTTTGTGAGTGTTATGGATGTCTTAAAAGACAAGAAACTCGAGAACAGCGAAGTCTCCAAACGGGTTCATGTCGTTTATAGTCTTTCCAAAGACCTCGGTTTACCTGGTTTTCGCGTTGGAGCAATCTACTCCAACAACGAAATGGTTGTTTCTGCTGCCACAAAAATGTCAAGTTTCGGCCTTGTTTCTTCCCAAACACAGTACCTTCTCTCCGCATTGCTTTCCGACAAAAAGTTCACAAGTACATACCTCGACGAAAACCAGAAAAGACTCAAGATTCGTCAGAAGCAACTCGTGTCCGGTCTCGAGGCTGCAGGGGTTACTTGTCTTAAAAGCAACGCAGGTTTGTTCTGTTGGGTTGACATGAGACATCTCTTGGATACAAACACATTCGAAGCAGAGCTTGAGCTATGGAAGAAGATTGTATATGAAGTGAAGCTGAATATTTCACCCGGTTCATCGTGCCATTGTACTGAACCGGGTTGGTTTAGGGTTTGTTTCGCCAACATGAGTGAAGATACGCTCGATTTGGCGATGAAGAGACTCGAAGAATACGTAGAGTCAACAGATAGTAGAAGAGTGATTTCAAAAAGCAGCCATGAAAGGATCAAGAGTTTGAGGAAGAGGACTGTCTCTAACTGGGTTTTCCGGGTTTCATGGACCGACCGTGTTCCTGATGAACGATGAAACTAAATTCATCATCCCAAGTTCAAGACAAATCAAATCTTCGTTCCTACCATTTTTTATTTAATATATATACATATATAATTCGTTTTTTTTAATATTTTGGAAAATGTATTTTACATTTTCTAAAATGTTTATATCACTATATTATTTCATCTTTTTTTTGGTTTTATTATCATTATATTTTATTTATTTCTTCATATATATGTTTCGCTCAGAATTCGTAGCCATTTTTTTTTGGGATGTAAGTGTTACTATAACTAAGTGCACTCAATCCAAATTTGGGTTTGCAATGGCTATTTATATATCTGTCTCCTTGTAATGTTAATGAAAGCTGAGTGTATATCCATTAAAATGTAATAAATATTTCTCTCATATTCTCATAAAGTTTGATATCTTTTGCTTTTTTGAAGTACTGTATACATTTATAAACCATGAATTACACACAAATATAATTTAATCCTAGTCAACATTTAGTAATTTTCTTAAGTCTGTGTGTATAAATATATATATTCACGTTTATTTGTATACGTGTAAAAATATCCGGTTTTGATATACATTCTCGTTTGACTCCAGTGATCGCTACTAAAGTTTGCATAATGAACAAGACAAAAAGGCACTTAACAGTAACTAATTAAAATTGCTTTATAAAAAAACAGAAATTTATCAAAAAAAATTAACTAATTAAATTGCAATGCCGGTAATTCAACGCAGAAACCCAATGGAAACATAGTCAAGACTCGAAACTCGAAAGTATGCCGTAGTCTTTGGTCAACTTAGTTTACTTTTAAACTTTTTCATGGAACAAAATCTATAAGAAAATAACTTCTAAAACAATAAAGTAACATTGGCAACTAAAAAAAGAAAAAAACAATGTAGTAACATATATACACTCCTATTTCTTTCAGTCTATAACGATGTAACGTATAGGTGCTCCTTAAACATGCTTCTAAAGTTTTTTATAAGAAAACACATGAAAACTGATTTTGATTTCTTCAAATATCGGATCATAAAGTTCAATTCGTCCACAAACGAACCACACAAACCAGATTTTAGTTATCTAAGATTTTTCATTCTAATTTTTAAGTAAAATGTTATAAAACTTAAAAAAAATACATATTTTATTACAGCAAGCCATATATATGCATGATCTTTAACCCAAAAAAAAAGAAAAAAAAAAAAAAAAAGCCATATGCATGATAGATGTTACGAACTTACGATGGTTAGACATCTACAAATATTACATATCAGTCTACACATTTTATTTCTGGTTCGGGGAATATCTATAGCGGTTCATCATTTGGAAAGAAAGTCTGATTTCTCATTAATAGTTAAAAACACTATTTTTTGTCAACTTCTCATTGATAGTAATTTATGAATCAAGCGCCCAAAACATATTATGAATTAAGTAAAGATTATTTAAATCATAGTCGATCATTATCAATTTATCATATGCCGGTCAAAGATTAAGGTGCTTTATGTAGGTAGACCGTAGACATGATATAATTAATAAATAAGTTATTCCACAAATTCCATGTGCTTTGTTGATACTACTTCGAACGAAATAATCGTAATCATACAAAGTCGATTGAATAAAATATCACTTGTCAATTTTCTTACAAGCAAATCTAACAACATATCTAATGACTAATATGACGTTTTTTTTTTTGGTATGAAACGCGGAAAAATCGGCCGTAACGACAAATAATCCTTACATGTGAGATGCATTATTTTGGTCGTTGGATTGTATAACATAAGGTATTTTCCAATTTTTTAAAAAACAATATAAACACGTAAAATGATTTTTGAGAATTTTGGTTGACATTCTTATGATTTGAGAATTTTCCGATCAATGCTGTCTTAATTGCGTACGACCCATCCAGAACTTGTCGTCAGTATCATCGACCATATATATGGTCTTACCCAAGAAATCATTAAATTTTGAGATTTATGAGCTGGTCTCGATATGGTTTAGATCACAAGTATCTATAACAAAAAGCAATCTGGTCGGTTGTTTTTATAATAATAATTAGATCGAAATCGTAGATTCACATATTTTAATTAGGGAATTATCTCCTGTCATTGTTTGACATTTGTCCAACATAAATAAATTCCTATTGATATACTTAGAATGTAAATTTTAAATTTGAAAACACACACATACACAAACCCTTTAACAAAAACACACACACACACACATATTAACATGTCAAATTTGAACAAAGAATGCAGTCACGTGGCTTTCACGAGCTCTTGCCATAACTTTCCTTTTATTTTTGATAAAAAAAATTTCAGGCTATAACTTGCACATGCCATGCCATGCCACGTATAAACATGCAGTAAAAAATCTTTACTTTGTTTTCGTTAAAGGATTTTCAATAAAAAAAACTTACATGTATATAAATGCATGTATAATGTATATTTCCAATTTAACAATTCACGTACTGTATGACTATGACGGCTGGGGGCTCTGGCGATTTTAGGGTTTTAGGGCCTGGTGATCGTGATGCGATGATGACGGATATCGCGGAGAAGGGACAGCCTCCAGGGGATCCTCCAGACACTACGGTGTCATGGGCGATGCGAGTGAAAGAAACGAACGCGGGGGGACGACTAAATCCAGAGACAATGTTGGATGATGAGTTCGTAGCGGCGCGGATGTGTGTGGAATTTCCGAATGGAGATGATGGTGAACCGGTGATTACGATAGGAACAGAGGTGTTAGAGGCGATGAATGATTTATGGAAACAGTGTATGCTGGTGAAGGTGTTGGGGAGGCATATCCCTATTGCTGCCTTGAGTAGGAAGTTAAGGGAGATGTGGAAGCCGACAGGAGTAATGTATGTAATGGATTTACCTCGTCAGTTCTTCATGATTCGTTTTGAGAAGGAGGAGGAATACTTGGCGGCGTTGACGGGTGGTCCATGGAAGGCCTTTGGGAGCTACCTTATGGTGCAAGCATGGTCACCGGATTTTGATCCTCTAAGTGATGATATTGTTACAACCCCTGTGTGGGTTCGTCTGTCAAATATTCCCGTGAACTTTTATCATAGGTCTATTTTAATGGGGATAGCTCGTGGTCTGGGGAAACCGCTCAGAGTTGATACAACAACCTTGAACTTTGAGCGAGCCCGTTTCGCTAGAGTGTGTGTAGAGGTGAATCTGAGGAAACCTTTGAAAGGTACAGTATTGATCAATGGCGAGAGATACTTTGTGTCGTATGAAGGGTTGTCGAATATATGTTCCAGTTGTGGTATCTATGGACACCTGGTCCAATCATGCCCACAGAAGGTACTGGGTAAGGAGATGGTTGCTGGAAGATAAACGGCACCTGCAGAGAGCAGTAGAGATGTCCCGGTCGGCGGGGTTTCGCATGCCGTCGGTAACACTCATATTAATGATGGTTTCACGGTGGTGAGGAAGCCCGGGAGGAGATCGGCGAAGTCCGGAGTACAGGTGGAGAGTGCGGAAGGAAATGTGTGTGGAGAAAGAGGAAGGAATTTAAGAGAGATCCCGATAAATCAGGAGTTCGCGAAGATTGCGTTATCTAATACCTTTAATGGATTGGAAGAGGATACGAGATCTCCGGAGATAAGGGAAGTAGATATTCCCGCAGGGGTGAATAAAGAGAATTTATTTCCTTCAAACCAGGTAAGGAAAGGAAAGAGCGTGGCAACAGAGACTGAGGAAACACTCAGTGGACCGTTGGATCAAACCAAGAAGGGGTTCACGGGTGTCTTTAAGGAAAAACGGGCCGGGAGTAGCAAGCCGAAGGAGGCTAACGGACCAAAGTTTAGTGGACCGAAGTCCAAATTTAAACAAGCTAGGCCCACTAGAGGACTGGTCTTTGGCCGAACAAGAGGAGAGATCGCCTTATCCGAGTCTGGAAAGCGTTTACGTGTTGAAAAAGACACTGTGGGAAGATTAGGCGGGGCTTTCGCGAATGGAAGAGCGGAGCAAAGGCCGATGGAGGAGTCGATGCTTACCACGGAGCAAACAGAGGATAGAGTGGAGTTGGCGTCGGAAGTGACTACGTCGAATAGGGAACTGGTGATGCAGAACGTCTTGCCGGATGGTGAGATAGTGGCACGGGATGCATAACAGGTTGCCCCGGTGATTCAGATCGTGTTTTTGAAGCATTTTATGATGAATTGCTTATTATGGAATTGCCGGGGGGCGAATAAACCCAACTTCAGAAGATCTATTCGATATATTCTCAAGAAATTTAATACGGATATACTGGCTCTGTTCGAGACTCATGCCGGAGGTGATAGAGCGAGAGGTATATGCCAGGGACTGGGATTTGACAACTCTTTTAGAGTGGATGCGGTAGGCCAGAGTGGAGGATTATGGCTTTTGTGGCGAACAGGAATTGGAACTGTTACGATTGTTAAATCTTCAGACCAATTCATACATGCGACAGTTGGTGACGGAGTCGATCTTATGCATTTAATTGTTGTCTATGCGGCCCCGTCTGTGAACCGAAGAAGCGGACTGTGGGGTGAACTGAGTGGTATTATTCAAGGTATCGGTGAACCATTAGTCATCGGTGGAGATTTTAACACAATTCTCCGGTTGGATGAGCGTAGAGGAGGAAATGGCCGGTTGTCTCCGGATTCTTTAGCCTTTGGAGACTGGATAAATGACTTATCACTTATTGATATGGGGTTCAGAGGTAATCAGTTCACTTGGAGAAGAGGTCGAGTAGAGAGTACGTGTGTCGCGAAGAGACTCGATCGTGTATTTTGTTGTGCTCAAGCTAGATTAAAATGGCAGGAGGCATCGGTATCACACCTTCAGTTTTTATCCTCAGATCATGTACCACTTTATGTACAGCTTTCCCCCGCTGTGGAGAGAGATCTCTGCAAGAGGCCATTCCGTTTCGAAGCTGCGTGGTTGAAGCACCCAGGTTTCAAGGAGTTGCTGGAGAATTCTTGGAATGGTAACTTAGCCACTCCGCAAGCGCTGAACGGTCTGAAAGTAAAGTTGAGAAAGTGGAACCGGGAAATTTTTGGTCATGTCCAGAGACGGAAGGAGCACTTAATAAATGAGCTAAAGGTTGTCCAAGAGCAGTTAGATACGCACCAGACTGATGATTTGTTAAAAAAGGAAGAATGTCTGATTAAGGAGGTTGATGTGGTGTTAGAGCAAGAGGAGATCTTATGGTTTCAGAAGTCGCGGGAGAAATGGATAGCATTGGGGGATCGAAATACAAAATTTTTCCACATGTCAACGATCATTAGAAGGCGTAGAAACCACATAGAAATGTTAAAGGATGATGAGGGACGATGGATTTCGATTAAACAGGAGTTAGAAAGCATGGCCCTTGCTTACTATAAGCGACTTTACTCCATGGCTGATGTTAATCCTGTGATGGAGGCTTTACCGAAGGAGGGTTTTATGGCCTTAACCCGAGAGGAGGTAGTTGAGTTGGAAAAGCCGTTTGTGGCTTTGGAAGTGGAAAGCTCGATACGAAGTATGGGGAAGTATAAAGCTCCGGGTCCGGATGGCTTCCAGCCTGTCTTTTATCAAGAATGCTGGGATACTGTGGGGGCTTCGGTGGTTCGCTTCGTGTTGGAGTTTTTTGAGACATGTCAGCTACCGGCTGGAACAAATGATGCTCTTGTTGTTTTGATTCCTAAGGTAGGGAAACCGGAGAGGATGACACAGTTTCGACCAATTAGTCTTTGTAATGTGCTGTTTAAAACCATTACTAAGATGATGGTGTTGAGACTAAAGAGAATAATCCCGAAACTGATAGGGCCGGCACAATCAAGCTTTATACCCGGTCGGCTAAGCGCGGATAATATTGTTGTAGTCCAGGAAGCTGTACACTCAATGCGAAGGAAGAAAGGGAGGAAAGGTTGGATGCTACTTAAACTAGACCTGGAAAAAGCCTATGATCGAATCAGGTGGGATTTCTTGGAGGACACCCTTGAGGCGGCGAGACTCCCGGAAACATGGATTAAATGGATAATGCAGGGGGTTAAAGGCCCAGGAATGAGTTTGCTGTGGAATGGAGAAAGAACAGAAGTGTTCCAACCAGCAAGAGGACTCCGACAAGGTGACCCTTTGTCACCATATTTGTTTGTGCTATGTCTTGAAAGGTTGTGCCACCAGATTGAGAGGTCAATCGATGCAAAAGAATGGAGACCAATTAGTTTATCTCGGGGAGGTCCTAAGCTATCCCATATTTGCTTTGCGGACGACCTTATCCTATTTGCGGAAGCCTCTGTAGCTCAAATTCGTGTGATACGGAGGGTATTGGAGAGGTTTTGTGCTGCATCAGGTCAGAAAGTAAGTCTGGAGAAATCTAAAATCTATTTCTCGAGTAATGTAAGTCGGGATTTAGAGAAGCTGATAAGTGAAGAAAGTGGAATCAAAGCTACACGAGACTTAGGGAAATACTTGGGGATGTCGGTATTACAAAAGCGTATAAACAAAGAAACGTTTGGAGAAGTGCTGGAAAGAGTTTCGTCGCGGCTGTCGGGATGGAAGGGTAGGGTCTTGAGTCTGGCAGGACGTTTGACTCTCACTAAAGCGGTACTATCATCGATTCCGGTTCATTCGATGAGTACGATAACTCTACCGGGTTCAACGCTGAAGAGTCTTGATAGAGTTTCGAGAACGTTTTTATGGGGGAGCACTACGGAACAAAAGAAACAACATCTCGTATCTTGGAAGAGGGTTTGTCTCCCGAAACGGGAAGGAGGTCTAGGGATACGTTCGTCGAAGGATATGAATAAAGCTTTAGTCGCAAAGGTGGGGTGGCGTTTACTACATGATCAGACAAGCCTTTGGGCAAGAGTACTAAGGAGTAAGTATAAAGTCAAAGGGGTTCATGATCTCTCATGGCTGAAGCCTAAGAGCACGTGGTCTTCGACATGGCGAAGTGTTGGATCGGGGCTGCGAGATGCAGTGATACCGGGAGTGAGATGGGTTATTGGTGATGGGCAAGACACTCGGTTCTGGACAGACAAGTGGTTATCAAATAAGCCGTTGTTGGACTACGCGACCGAGACTCTACCAGAAGGCTATGCTGAGCTCCGAGTTCGAGATTTATGGAGGAATGGGACAGGATGGAGGTTTGATCTTATTTTGCCATATGTTTCAGGAAACGTAAGGTTATATTTGCTGGCTATGGTGTTGGATAACGTGACTGGAGCTAAAGATAGATTGTCTTGGGGGGAATGCCCGGATGGTCAATTTACGGTTAAGTCAGCTTACTCCCTTTTAACGAAAGATGAGACACCGCGACAGGACTTGAGAAAGTTGTTTGAAAGAGTGTGGACGGTTGTTGCACCTGAGCGGGTACGAGTGTTCATTTGGTTGGGAGTGAATCAAGTTATTATGACTAATATGGAGCGGCAGAGAAGACATCTAAGTGATACCGGGATTTGTCAGGTTTGTAAAGGGGGCGAGGAGACGGTTATTCATATCTTGCGAGATTGCCCGGCAATGGCTGGGATTTGGAGCCGTTCCGTTCCTTTGCGGAAGAGGAGGGAGTTTTTTGAATTATCTCTAATTGAGTGGTTGTATGCAAACTTGGGAGATAATACAAAGTTCGGTGAGAGTAACTGGTCTACTTTCTTTGCTATGGCTATATGGTGGGGCTGGAAGTGGAGGTGTGGTAATGTATTTGGAGTGAATGGTAAATGTAGGGACAGGATGCGCTTTCTAAAGGACTTGGCTACAGAGGTGTCCCTTGCTGATCGAAAATCACGAGACTACACTAGAGCCGAAGGTAGAGTGGAGAGGCTTATAGCGTGGAAAGCTCCATCGAATGAATGGGTTAAGCTGAATACAGATGGAGCTTCGCGTGGGAACCCCGGAGTTGCGGCTGCTGGGGGGGTTTTGCGTAAGAGTGATGGGAGTTGGTGTGAAGGCTTTGCGCTGAACATTGGCATATGCTCGGCACCGTTAGCAGAGTTATGGGGAGTGTACTATGGTCTATACATAGCTTGGGCGCGTAAAATCACGCGCTTGGAACTAGAAATAGATTCGGAGATGGTTGTGGGTTTTTTAACGACGGGGATTTGTGAGTCACATCCGTTGTCTTTCCTAGTACGTTTGTGCTATGGCTTCTTATCAAGGGACTGGATACTCCGTGTTTCTCATGTGTATAGGGAGGCCAATCGTCTTGCAGATGGTCTGGCGAACTATGCGTTCACGTTGCCCTTAGGTTTTCACTCGCTTGTAGTTAGTCCGGAGTCTGTTAATTTGATTTTAAGAGAGGATGCTGAAGGGTCTGCGTACCCTCGTCAGGTCCGCGTCGAATAGTATTTGTTTCAGTTTTTTCATTTCAATAAAATGTGGGGGACGCTTTTGTTCCCTATCGCCTACCAAAAAAAAAAATGCATGTATAATGTATTAAGTAACCTCCAAAATACACACAAAATGGAAAAAACCTTCCAAAATAAGAACACCGGCTCACGAAATAGAAAATTCAAAGCGAAAGTGGCGAAGCCCATTTCAGTACGTATCTTCAATTCTTCATGCTTACCTGATGGGCTATAAACAATTGAACATAGGCAATAAGAACCTAGTACTTACTGTGTATTTGGTTTATGTAAATGGGCCAAGACTCTTCATGCAAAAGGACCAGGTATGTTTCAAACTAAATGAAAACCTTGTACCAGATTTATTTTTTTTCTTTGGTACCAGAAATTTGGTAATCAGTTTTCAGTTAGGTTTAAAAAACTAGATGTAGGTCTTACAAAAAGAATCCAAGAAAGCAAATCCAGCCAGATCATAGATCTTTCTATTAGGGTAAAGAAAAATATGGCAAATCACGGCTACGTACCATAGGAGAGGATAAGCCAGTTGTGATACGAGCAGGACCGTGCCTATGATCAAACGGCCCTAGGAAAATTCTCAAAAATACAGTCTTAATTAATATAAAAATGTAAATAATTTTTTTTTTTCAAAATTTAAATGATATGAGAATTGAAAATAAAGATTCAAAGCCATAATATGAGATAAATAATTTGTCACAATATACCACTAAGCTATGAAAATTTCATATTTTAGGACCCAAAAATGATATATAAATTATGGTCCTAGGCCAACGGTTTGTTTTAAAAAAGGTAGGTACGACTTTGGATACGAGGTTCGGTCTATGTTTCTAGAAAGACGAAGTTTTGTTGAAGATAATTTGATCCACGCTCTTGAAATTTTGGGTTGTAGAATGCTGGGCGGTAACTATATTATATTGTTTCTCCTTACGCCATATTTTGTAGATAATTGAATTTTTTTGTAAAGCGCAAACGAAATAACTAACCAATTTAGACTTCTACACTAGATGGAAGGAGCATTGTTAGTAAAATAAACTTTGTTGTAGAATTCCAAATAGCCCGAGATAAAGAGCATTCGAAGAAGCTAAGGTTTCTCGACTGGTCTACTTGAAGATTCTTCTCTAGCATCTATCTCTCGGTTGGTGCTCTTGTTTTACAACGAATAGCCATTAACAACTTAATGCCATAATCTCTTTAAATTACGGACTATATATAGTGATAAGTTAAATTAATCATATTTTCCTGAAAAATGTTTAAAATGTTGAAATATAAATTTTCTAATATATTTATTCTGTTAATTTGCCATAAGCAGATGACAAGAAATCGTCAAACACTAACGATTCGATTATTCCATTTCCACAATCCTTTTAACTAGAATAAAATTCCTTTCCCACGGCAAAATATTTCAGTATCTTCTGTAAGAAACATAGTTTTTTTCCCTCAACATCCAGATTTCTTTCTTTTTAAGACAAGGACACTGGGCTACAATTTTCTAAAGGAAACACTTTAGAAAAGGAATTTGACGTGCTAGTGAATGTCGCCATCGGCTGGATTATTGAATAAAATTTTCAAAAAAAAACTATATTGTAAGAAGTCCTTTTAATAATTTATAACTAAAAGCGAATAAATAAACTTTCATTTTAATTTGTCGCGGAGCTATATGTCGCCGAGCCAGTCAAGGTTTTATATGGCTTTGTTTACATAATATCGTCGGGGTTTCTGACAGAATTAATGTACAACTAAAGTTAGCTATGACTTAAAAGACTATTTTATCTAATTCTTCTAGTTTTATACTAATAGTTTTCGTTCTTATATTCTTGATTTTTTGTTCCTTGATATCTTCCTCTCCATTATTATTCTCTTTTCCTTCTTCTTTTTTTTTTTTTTTTGCTTTAATATATCTTGACCCAATACGGAGACAGATAATGTATGACATAAAAGATCCGACCATGTTGGAATTTTATGAATAAGATGAACAAACCAAAATAAGATGTACTATATATTTTTGTTAATTAACTTTCTTATTTTGATATGTATAAATAAACAAGTTCATCCTATCGTTTAAATCTTGTTGTCTTTTGGCTGTCAATTTCTTTCTGTCTAAGAAACCATTTGAAATTATGGATTGTTTAAGTAAAAAATTAACAATTCTCTCTTCATTAATATATGTTTAAGTAGTTTAAAGACTAATTGTGTTTATAAATTTATTTGACATGCACTGATATATGTATATACATACTCCTGCATTTTATGTAGCTAGCTTTAGCAAAAGGGGCAATGTTATTTTGTAAGAATCTTTCTTACTTAATATGACATTTTTAAAACAATTTATTTTATTTTTCTAGGTAAATGAAAAATGATTCAAAGAATATATATATATATATGTGTGTGTGAATATGTCCATACATGTGACACGTTCTGCAATCCACTGAATCACTAATGCAAGTGGCTTACGTGCATGATTTTCATCACTATGTCCCTTTTTCCTAAATCATGATCAATATTAACTCGGATGAGAACTTTTCCACGCGTCTTAAAATTAGGTCATCACTGGAAGTACATATCCTTGAATTTGATAAGAAAGTGTACTTTGAAACTTTCAACTACAATCATATATATAAACACAAGTATTAAGCATATGATGTAGGCTAGCCACAATTTTATTTTTTGGCAGTATGTATTGCAACAGTACTAAGATTCTTAGTTTTGGATAAACTGTATGATATTTACTAGTATTTCCTTAATTAATGGGTGCGTGATTTATAATTATTTAATTAAAAACGAATAATTGCATAATTACGTTTGTCATTTTGCTGTTTGAAGAGAATGTTTGGAACGTTCAATGACTTGTCTTTCACAGACTAGTTTTGTAATATACTCTTTGAAAACCGTCACTATATATTATCCCATTTGTCCCTTTTTTTTTCCATCTGGTTAAGATATTGATCAAGATCAAGTCACAACGGATCACATTTTCCATCCTTTTCATGATGATATGTAAGATGGAGCGTTCATTGCAATTAATTTTCCAAAACCATAAAAGTTGCAGAAAAAAATAAAGATGATTAGAGATGGCATAGAACTTTCGCAAAATGCAAGATGAAAATCATATGTTTTTGTATTTTCAGAAGGAACTATCTATATATGGTGTGTATAAAAATTAGGCATGTACGTCTTTTAAATGTCATGCTTTTTCTATAAAATAGGTGAATTTAAGTATTGTTATCGAACATTAGACACGACAAATTCAAGTTTTAATATACATACTTATTTCAAGGGACAGTGGCAGTTTAGGACTTTCTCAATTTGATTTGATTTGATCTTTGAATAGGCAACAAATTTGCCAAACTCATAAAGGAAAAGAATTTTCGTATGACATCATTTGATTCTGTGAGGAAAACAAGAAACAGACTAGTGACTAGCTAGGAAGAGAGAGGTCATGTCTTTGAGTAGTCGAGAGTTGCACACAATCATTTTTTTTGGTAATCAAAGCCTTTTTTGGTCAAAATGTTAGGTATTCTTATTGTAATAAATCTATAATCTTATTACTATTATTATCATTAATGGTTTCCAGCTAAATGCTTTGCACAATCCGACATCCAGGTAATTGTAACCCTAACAATCGAATCCGAGGGAATCCTAATTAAACAATAATTATTCGAAAAAGTAGGATAAACATACAATGACAATCAATAAATTCAGTTACATACATATGGATCCGACCATATACGTACGTGCCAAGAACCTAAAAACACCATTAATATTTTCTCTTTATTAAATTAGTGTGTGTGTGTTTGTGTCTGCAATCTGCGCATATATGCGTGTACATCTATTCTATATATTATAGTTATATGTATAGATGGAAACGTAACACATGCCCAATATACATGCACATAACAGGTTCTTCTTTTTTTTTTTTTTGTTAAAGATAACAGGTTCTTCTTTTAAAAAATAACAATAACAAATTAAAAATTTGTCTATCCAAATGTGATTACTTCGTTAGGAGATCTGTCGCATATGAGTTCCCACTTCTTTATTATAATTAATTTTAAATCCATATATATTGTTTTTAACTTAGAGATATCAATAAATTTATACAGAATAGATTGATCGTCCTTCTCATAATCCACATATATACACGTACCCTAGCCTTTTATTACCCCAATAAACAATAATGATGTACGTTTCATCATTGGAGTAATGAACTAACAAAATTGCTTTGAATCAGAATAAACAAGAGAGCTTATGTCCTCCCAACTTATAGTGCTTTGATCTGCCGAAGTACTTGTGGCGGCTCCTGAGAACAAGTCGATAGCTTCGGCATGGAAATTCCCTAACCATTGATGATCAATACTTGTGTTAAGCAGTGGAGAGTTTGTGCTAGCGCTCAGGATCGAGTTCATGGAGAAACCCTGATCTCCTGATCCTAAGTGGTTATGATTAGGATCTAACAAGAGTTGAGAAAAGGAGAGATGATCAAAAGCATTTGTCATCGAATCTTGATGATTATGAGGGTTTGTTCTCTCCATTTCTTGATCTTCGATCTTGACCATATTCTTGGTGATCACTGGCTTACTATCTTCTTGGTCGCAGAACGAGTTGGTTTGATTCATGACAAGAGTTGGTACTTGAACATTCTGATGATGTAGTGGCCATGTGAACATTGTTTGGTCTTGTCTCATGATGAAAGATGTTTGCATTTGTTGTTGTTGTTGTCTCTTCATCATCAACATCATCTCTTGTTGCTCCATACAAGCATCTTGAAGCTCCTTGCGTTGTTTGTTAATAAGTTTCTTCTTGAGCCTCGTGTTCCAGTAGTTCTTTATATCGTTATCGGTTCGTCCCGGCAATTGAGCAGCGATTATAGACCACCTTTATTAAATTCAGACATCATATATAACTAATTAATCAAGAGTTCCCACATGATATTTGAAGATTTACATAAATTTATATATATGAATATATATATATATATAGTACCTGCTACCAATAGTAAGATAGAGGTTGCAAATGATGTTTTCTTCTTCCTCAGAGAAGCCACCATGCTTGATGTTTGGTCTCAGATAGTTCAGCCACCTCAGCCTACAACTCTTACCGCATCTTTTCAAACCTTGAACCACAAGCAAGAGATAGGGAAACAAATCAAAAAGAGAATATAGTAATATTATACTTGAACACTGTGAACGTCTTAAATAACAAGAATACATATTTCAGCTCGGGACAAGATCCAGCATCGATATTTCCTAAGGCATAAGGCAAGAGCCGCATCCATGGACCAAGCCCGTGGGATAGTGTATTTTATCTAAACATATGAATAAAAGAAGAAGAAGTAACTATGAATACCAATTTTGTGAGGCAAAGCGATCCAATTGCCTCCTGTGCCACTCGTTTCGATGTAAGATTTGAGCTTTGCATCTTCCTCAGGAGACCAAGGCCCTTTCTTCACGTTCGCCTTGTCACAACATGGTGCTCTTCCCATCTCTTCGTGAGGTTTTTGGCTTTCTTTGTTCTTGATATTGGTGTTGTTCTTGATAAGATGGCTCTAGTTTCTCTCTATATGATCAAGATTATTATGTTGGTCGGTTAAGATGGTGTGGATGGGTGTGTGATTGATTATAGGGGAAATATTATGTGAATGCAGAAAAAGAAAGAAAAAGGAAAACTATATAATAGCTGGAGGAGCTAGTATTGTGATGCGATAGAAGATGTCAAAAAGTCTTTGAAGAAAAGATGTCAAAAAGTATGCAATTTTTTATTTAAAAACCCAAAAATCAAAAAGTAACTTTTGGACATTAAAAATTATTTATCCCAGCATGATCAAATACTATACAATATTGGAATTATTGTAATGTACGCAAGTCTTTGAAGAAATTTCTGTAAGAGGGGTGTATTGAATTAAATATTTGGTGTGATTTGAGTTTTAATGAGTTTTTAGATGATTTGGTTAAATTTTGGTGAATTTGGAATTTTGTTATTAAATTCTCTGAAATCTCACCTAAAACAATGGTATTTTGATCTTTGTATTTTTAAGTAAAAAATCCCCTCAAATCTCACCTGGAACTTTTAAATAAAATTCTAGTACTGTTTTCAATAACAGTGGATTTGATTGTATATTTTAAAATCATTAATCCAATAACACAGAATATTATAAGATATTTTGAAATCCAAGTTCCTAACGATATATTGACTATCTATTGGTTTTTTTTTTTTTCCTTTTTTTCATCTGGAAAATTTATTTGAAACTTGCAGATGAAATTACATTATCGAAAACATACTAAGCCGACGAAAAAGTTTATGGAGACTACAACCCATATTAAGGAAGACAGACATATTTTAACAACTATGACAAACCTAAAAACAAAAAATATTGAAATCCAAAACTGAGACCAAAGAAACAAACCTAAATCTAAATTCTTGCAACATCACCGTCCTTACAAAACTTTCAACTCCTTAGGAGCCTTCCATATATAGTGGCCGATCCAAGAGGACTAGAAAATCTCAAACAACAATTAGCAATTTCTCCTATAGTGGATATATTTTGCTGTTTTTACACTAAGTATGAAATAGGCTTAATAATTGTGAAATAGAGTAAGATAGCTTTTGCTGTTTTTAGCCAAAGTATTTCGTGATATATTAGTTTTTTATTTATTTATTTATTTATTTTTTTAAATTTGTTTTGATCGCTTTAATTGCTTAAATCTGATCCAAAAAAGAAAACAAAAATGCTTAAGTTTATAATAGTTTCTCATGGTATAAATTTGAAGAAATTTTGTGTTTATAACAATTTTTCGTGCTGTTTATGATATATTTTTGTCTTTTGTTAATTGGTTTTGCGCATGTGAAGAATTATGATATATTAGTTAATGTGCGCAATATTAGTAATATGTCTTATTGATTGGAATTTCACAATGAAGTTATACATCTTTGCAGCTGATAATGTAAATATATGTGCCAACTGTAATAAGAGTAATATTTCGTATGTTAGGTGAGCAAAATTGCCAAACTGGAGAAATTTTACCTCGGATCCGGTAAACTAATTAATCCAATATAAAATAAAACACTGATAGATCTCCCTTTTTCCGTTATTAAAACGGAGTGATAGACCGTAGATGGCTTATTTAAATTGCTAGAAATAATTTTTTAAGTGTTAAGAACAGGCCAATCACAGTTTAACAAATGTAATACATACACTTCAAAGGAACACATGATACATTTTGCATGTGATTGACCTATTAGCGATGTCCTATAAATCCATATCAAAACTTAATCAAATACTATGTAGTATGGATAATATGTATTTAGAGCCGTAATTTAGCATGTGAAGATTAAGCTAAATTTATATATACTTTATATTGTATTTTCTGTATTGGCTGACTTTAGCTGAATAGTTTAAAAGAAAGAAAAAAAGGAACAATAAATGACCGATGCTTCTAGACTAATAAATTAAAGAAGGTTGACTTGAGAGCAGAAATTGGAACTACAGGTTTTAAAAGTCAAAGCACATTGAGAAATAAAGTCTATAGCGATTCAAATTATTGAGTTTTTTTTCACGCTTTTTATATGTCTTTTAATTTACAGGAATTTTATAAAAAATTATTATTGAAAAAGTAAATAAAGTTTTGAACTTTGAAGCTAAAAAGGTTTAAACAAAGGAAAGAACTGTTGTTCAGATTGCAACACCGTTGGCAGGAATTGGTCTTGTAGGTCACCTCTTCGTCTTTTTAATTTTCCATATATATGAAATAAAACTTAAAACTATTGAATCATGAATGATATTTGTAACGAGCTCTATATAATGTATCCGAGCATGCTTTTATATTATTTTGTTTTCATTCACCATTTGGAAACCAGTTTAATTTAACCACTATAGAATGATACAATGGTTATGAATTATGAATTAAAAATAAATTTGAAAACTAAAAAATAGTTAAAATATTTTCTTTTGGCAATAACAATTAAAATTGTAAATGAAGAGGTTCATATATTAATAGGCATTTCATGTAAAAGAATAGGCATTTCTTTTTCTCTTTTCAATGATTTAATATTGTGTCTGCTTTTTTAAAGACCCAATAAGTCTCTTGGAAGTACTGTCAACGTAAAAAAGTTGATTCCATGAAAAAAACACACTTCTATCTTTCTTTCTTTTTTCTTTTAAATAAACATTGATGTTCATGACTTCAAAAGAATAAACATTTGGCCTCACGGATTTTTTATATTACTTCAGTAGATAGCTATGTTATTATCTCGTAATCATGAGGTAATCATGACATCCTCGAGTCGTAATATATCCGACTTTTTTACATATTGGAATATCAAATATGCATAACTAGTTAAATTCATCTAACTCACTGTAGTGAAGTAGTTTAAAATATGTTATAGTAGTTTTAAAAATTATGTCACTGTAATATCTTTTAACAAAAATATCTTAAACAACAAGAACATCCGACGTTTTTATAGATTTTTACAATTTAGAACTTCATTCCAAAATTTCCCAATAACATAATATATTATTTATATCCAGATTTATTTTTTTCTAGATTTTGAGAATTATTTTGAATTTCGCTCTGAAATTTTCTCGTTATTTGCAAAATTAAAAATAAAAATAAAAAAAGAAAGCCTAACTCAAAGGTCATAATTGACCCTTTTGACGGTCTTTTTCATTTTTCTTTAATAAAGGAATGATGTCACACGTACGATATCTCAGAAATAGTGTTTGTAGAGAAACCATTGTATGTATGTAAGTAAATATATAATCAGAAACAAAGATGTAAAGATAAAATTATTGGTATGAGGTAAAAACATCTACTGATCTTGAACCATCTAAAGTTGTAACTTGTAAGATCTGAACTTTAAGATCGACCTGATTTTAAACAATCCAACTTGTAGTTTCAATCAGAAACACAGACCAGATGAAACTGAAATCAAAACTAAGCAGCCAAATTGATAAGATTTGCAATTTGTCTTTGTTTAACTCAGATTCACAGTCCAATTCATGTTGTCCTCACTCAGACCCATCTGCAAGCTTGTCAGAACAGTGTAGAGTTGCTTCGAGACACTTCCAAAGGTACCTTCTCCATATGACACTCTGCGTGTGTATTCAAGAAAGAAAAAAAAAACTCTTATGCCATTACAAAAAGGCGAAAGCTTTAACGCATTTTCGGTTTGGGATTTTGTGATACTAAGATAAAAGGTTTTACCTTTTGCCTTTGTAAGTAATGCTTCCAACGGGAGAAACAACCACAGCGGTTCCTGTGCAGAAAACCTCGTCCGCTTCTAGTAATTCGTCTACTGTCACATTACGTTCCTCAACCTTCACGAATGCCAAATAAACATGCTCTGTTATCACAAGCTAATATGATCCGCTTTAAAGATGTGAGTGTTGTTGAGAATTTGAAAGAAGAGGAGTTATTACCTGAAACCCTTGGGTTCGAGCCACATCAATTATACTTTTCCTTGTAATCCCAGGTAAGATGGTTCCTTTTATTTCAGGAGTAGAGATCACATTGTCCTGGCAAAGAGAGTAAGCAACAAATGTTGGTAAAAGAACACCATGTCACCATGTGCCAAAGTCTTTATCTCATCTCCTTGAGAATTTTGATGAGAGACATCTTATAGAATCTACATAGAGCATCACTGGATTGGAAAGATTGGATTTTTTTTTACCTTCACAATGAAGATATTGCAAGACGAGACCTCCTCAAGAAATCTATTGTAAACGCAATCAAGGTACAAAACATCAGAATATCCTTTGGCTTTCGCAATAGACTGTGCCTTGAGTACCTAAATTATAAGTTACCATGTGTAAGTACAGAAGCCGGTCCATAGAAGATCAATATAATCATGAAATCAGCTTTACTTACTGCAGCATAATTTCCGATGGTTTTAACACCTCCAGTACCACCAGGAGTTGCACGGTGAAATTCGCTTTCCACGATCAAATTGATCGGTGCCACACCTTCCTGACATCATATTACATACATCCATACAATCATTTAGAAAGAAGAAAAAGGGAGAAACATACAAGTATACAACAATATAAGATATTTGGGTTTTTATTGAAGACCTTGAAGTAGTTCCCGACAGGCGAAACATAGACAAGGAAAGTATATTCTGGTGCAGGCGCAAGACCAAGAACAGCTCCTGTTCCCATTAGCAATGGTCTAACATATAAGGAACCTTTACCTGAAGGTGGAACCTGAAAACAAGACATCACACGCACATTAACTCATAACAGAAAACCAAAATTTAAACAACTTCTTCTGAATATCTTAAAAAAAAAAAAAGCTGTCACTATTATTACCCAACGTTTGTTAGCTAATACAGTTTTTTTCACAGCTTCGACAAACTGCTCAACGGTTGGAGCAGGCATACACATCCTCTCAGCACCGTTTCTCATACGGATTGCATTCTCTTCGGGACGAAAGAGGAGGATGTTACTACCGTCTTGCTTTCTGTACGCTTTTAGCCCTTCGAACAATCCCTACAGACAAATGGTTGCAACAGAATACATACACAAATAAGAGTCATGTCTAAATTCCAATCACTCACACAACACATTTCTTGACATCTCTCATCATCAATTGAGGAAATAAGAGGATTCTTCCATGCAACAGAGAAAGCTAGATTCGGTAGCTGGCAAAACTCATTAGATGCAACTAACAAAGAAAATAAGATAGTAAACTCATCAGCAGATTGTGTTTTAGTTAGAATCTGACAAAATATCTCCGTACTTTCAAATCCGCTTAACTTCCTAAAGGACAGGACTTTGAGAAACTAGGAAACAAAATCAACTGGCAGATTACATTTCGGTGTCAAGAATGTTATATACTTGTCCATAAGTGCAAATCCTTACCTGAACCCCCAAAAGGCTTTTCAACTACGACAGACTAATCTCGTTTCATCGAACTTGTTACAGTAAAAGACAGCACTTTCAAGAAACTAGGAAACAAAATCGACAAATTTCTCACATATTTTCAAATCCTCAACCTTAATCCCACAGAACAAAAAAAGAAAAAAAAAGATTTTGTGATTCACAGATTAAGCTTGGTTTGATCAAACACATGGCACTAAAGGACATGACTTTAAAAAAAAAACACAAGTAAACAAAACCTGTCCATAATTGAGCACACCAGCAGATGGGCTGACTTCAATGTTCCCAAAACGTTGCAATTCACCATTTGAGAACTCTCCATCGATATTACATTTCATCACATACATGTAATCAGTCGGCTTAAGCCCAAATCCAATGTTATCCCAATCAATGTCGGCTAATTCAGACACCTCAGCTCTATCCAGATAAAACAACATACATACATATATATCAAAAACTGATTCTGATTCAAACGAACTCAAATAACTCAAAACCAATCAAAATGAGAAATGAGAAACAAGAACCTTGAAGAAACAGCGTTGTATCGAGTAGTGGAGATTCCGCCATTGATGGAACTGGACAATACAGAGGAAGAAGACGAAGAATGCTGAAGCTGTGAATATAATCGAGAAAAAATGTCAGATTAAACAGAACAGTAGAGAAATCGATAAAAGCAGTACGGAAAAGGAGATAAAGAGTTGACCTTTATGGAGGAAGACGATGGTGATAAGTTCCGAGTAGAGGAGAAAGAGTGGAGGCGCGTGGGGAAGGCGCGTGAAGGAGAAAGTAGGTAATTTTGATTAATACTTGGTGAAATTGCAGCTCTCTCCATTTCTCTCAAAATGTGTGTTGTTTGCTTCTTCTTCTTCTTCGATAAGACGACAATGGGAGGAGACGGAGGAGGCTCTCTGCGTTTTCTTTTTAGCGTCGTGCCCTAACACGTCATTTCAATATTTTTTATTCAAATTTTTTTTTCATTTTACATAAATTTAGTATTTTTTTGGGGGAATAAATGCAGTAATCTAAATGTCGTTTTGGTTAAATGTAACCCAAAATGGAGTTAAAAATACAAAAAAAATAAAAGTTATCTAAAGATTTGTTGTTAGATGAAAAAAATATAATAATCAAATACAGTAAGACTAAAACGAAATTTATCTAGTTTGTCACATCAGTTTTTTTTTTTTAATAATGTTAAGAGCTCACACTTCATTTTTTCTTTTTGGTGAATGCTCACACTTCATTTTAGTGATATGATCAATCAAATTAAAACAAATAATACATCTAAGATGTGATTAATCACTAAAAGACCATATGTATTTGCCTAGGGGAAAAAAGTAAAAAAAAATGAATGATGAACAAAATAATGAAAGAAAAAAAATAATAGCAAAACATAAACCGAAATGTTTGTTCAGTGTTCACCAAACTACAAGTTGCATAATTCCGAAAGACACACGTGTTTCATGCGTCTTTTCTAACAATGAAAATGGGCCTAGCCCAGTACCAATTTGGATCAAGCCTAAAACTCAGCATGGAGAAGGGTTGGAAAGACAGAAGGTTCGCATCTTAAGTGGGCGCATGGATATATATATTTTTCTACCAAAAGTAACAAAATCGTCTACGATATTTTTTGTTTTTTTTTTTGGTAAAACCTGTCTGCGATATTTAAGTTAACAAAATAGTATGAAACTAGAAATTTCTATATCTGAAATCTTAAACCATAACTAAACAAAACACACATTCTAAATCCTTAAAAAACTAAATTATAAACTCGAAAATGATGTACTTTTTTTTTTTTTTAAAGAATATGGTTATTTTAAAATTTAGTCTTTTCCTCAGTTTTGTTATCTATTAATTGTCCCATGGACGTATTTGGTTGGTTGGGTTATCCTGTTTTGGATTATTGTTGTTTGTTTTTTTCTTTTTCTTTAATATGTTGAAGTTTCCTTGATTTCTGAAATGTGAGGCGAAACGAATATGCATAAGGATTCTCTTACAAATAATGAGATATAATTGTGTCGGTGAACTGAAGCCAATAGGGAGAAAGAACCAAACGTTCCAATTCAAACACAAAAGTACAAACTAGCTTATAAACTCCAGATTATCATTAGTTTTTTTTTTTTCCTTTCTCTCCTCGATCCTTTCTAGTCTTCAACTTATATGTACATATGATCCTCCATTTAAGTAGATAGAGTTGTAATGTACCTCGACCAAAAAACTCAATTATATGACTCTGTTAGATTCTTGAGTCTTTCCCACTCCAGTCTATCCTCAACTCTTCATGATCACTTACTTGAGCTTAACCCTAGGGTTAGCATTCCTAGGCTTAGAGGATCAACGTACATTAGGACGTAGTAAGTTTTGTTAAAAGAATCTAACTACATTTGAAATCTTTGATGATGAAAAAATGTGTATATAAAAAATGTATATCAAATAAATATTCTTATTGATTCTTTAATATCTTTTGGCATCTCAAGAGTCAAGATTATCCAAGAATGGGTATCAAGGATGCAACACCACCACCTAAGGATTTGATTTTTGATGGGTCAAAAATCAAAGTTGGGGTATATGGCTAATATAAATGAGAGAGTGGTGTCATAAATACTTGATGTAAATTAGATATTTGCTTCAAGACAAGGGAAGAGAGTGGAAAAAAGATCTTAGGACCATTTGTTTGATTCATTAAAGATACTCTACACATACATTTTGCAATAATTGTGAGTGAGCTTTCACTTTCTCCCTTCTCAGCATAACTGATCTTCAGTCCCACACACACATATATTCATACCTTATTTTCTTCCCGTCTCCGTCTCTTTTCACATGGGAATGTCTTGTTCTTTTGCCGCAACCATAATCAGATACAATCCAAAAAGGTAATGCAAAGGTGATAAAGTATACGAATGGATTGTGTTTAAACAAAGTAAAAGTTGTTCATCAAGGTCTTTTGTCTAATTTCATAGTTGATATACTTGGACCGGGCAGCTTAATTATATACGTAAAAGTAACATAACCTCATGTATGTTGTATGCATAACGTTCACGACATTCAAAATTTCTTGAAGTTAACATTTACCTTACGAATTCCAAACCTTAATGTACATAATTCAAAATTCCTACTACAGGGTAAAATAAAACTACTCAAATTAATATTTCGAGGAAAAAACTGTAAAAAGTGAAACAACCTCAAGATAAACCACTAAGACCGGACTCACGTTGCCTTAACCGAATCAGAGGAGGATGGCTAATTTAAGTAATTAAATTTTATCCCGGAGACGGGACTAAACTGACAAATTTGCCCCTTGATCACGGCACTTGCCGCCAGTAAGCTATCGCCGGGAATTCTAATTACTTTAGGAGATCCGGCAGACTTCCTGAATCCAGCGACGATTCATTCCTCGTCGGAGATTTCTCTGTTGCGACTGACTCCGCCGCCTGCTGCTTCGTAAGAGGCAACTTTGGGATCTCGGTGAGAATCTGGACGACTTCACGCATCGTCGGCCGCTCCACCGCCTGTTCTTCAACGCAGAGCAACGCAACATAGAAGACATGCGTTACTTCGTGGATTGGTACGGAAGAGAGTCTAAGATCGATTACTTTAAGCACACATTCTTTGTTTGAATCCGTCATGCTTCGAACCCACTGAACAATATCAACGCCGTCGCCAAATTCTCCGACGGGTTTCCTCCCGGTGATGAGTTCTAGAAGAACAACACCGAAGCTGTACACATCGCTCTTCTCATCTACCTTCAATGTATATGCGTATTCTACAAGACAAGGAACAAATAGTTCAGAGAATTGACACACACACCAAGTGTTTGATTAAATGCCAATTTTACAAAGTGTTTTGAGTTTTTTTCTTTACCTGGAGCTATATAGCCGTAGGAGCCAGCAATGGCAGACATACATTCAGAAGTTTCGGAGTCTTGTAAGAACTTGGCGAGACCAAAGTCGGCAACATGAGCTTCGAAGTTGGAATTAAGGAGGATATTGTTGGATTTAACATCTCTATGAACGATCAACGGAGAACAATCGTGGTGGAGATAGCAAAGACCCTTGGCTGCTTCAAGTGCTATTTTGTAACGTGTGTCCCAATGCAAGTGACCTCCTTTTTTTCCATGAAGAACCTCTCCAAGGCTACCATTAGGCATGTACTCATACACAAGGAGATTTGTTTCGTGGTTAGAACAAAACCCAAGCAGCTTCACGATGTACCTGTGTCGTATCCTTCCTAACGTCTGAATCTCGGCGTTAAACCCGTGATCGTGGGAAGATCCATGGGACATTGTAGCCAATCTCTTGACTGCAACTAGATCACCGTTTGGCATCACGCCTTTGTAGACAATCCCAGCACCGCCTTTACCAATGATGTTATCTTCCTTGAGAGAGTTCAAGACATCGTCGCAAGTGAAGTCTAGTCTCTGGAAAGCAGTCAATCTCCAGGCTTTGGACTCAGTCGCCTTTCTCAATGACCGAGCTTTGATTATGGCCACTATTGCAAACACCATCGAACAAAAGAGCAGTCCGAGGACAAGTAACAGTTTCGTAGTAGCAGATAAAGGTTTCATATGAGGATGGTGAGTGCCTTTGCAAGGACTCAAATACGGACCACAAAGATCAGAATTACCCAAGAACGAAGTGTGATTAAAGTAACTGAACTGTCCAGTGCTGGGAACTAAACCGGAAAGATTGTTGTAAGAGAAATCAACAGATGTTAAACTCTGCATTGATGCTATCGTCACAGGTATCGAACCAACGAGATGGTTTCTTGAAAGATTCAAGTAATTCAATATCCTCATACTTGTGATTGCATTAGGAATCTCACCTGAGAGCTCATTACGACTCAGATCAACAAAAGTTAGCAGCTTACAATGACTAATCTCCGGTGCGATCCGACCCGAGAACAGATTGTGGCTAAAATCCAACTTAGATAACTGCTGAAGCCTCCCAATCTCCGGCGGAATCGGACCAACGAACTTGTTACCGTCTAGGAGTAGTTTTTGAACACCGGAGAAGTTTCCAATGGCCGGTGGTAATGGACCTGAGAGCTGGTTATTTGACAGACTGATCTGACCAAGGTTGATAGAGACTCTTCCGTTAACTGATAACTCTCCGGTAAGGTAATTGTCTTGGAGCTCCACTTGAGATAACTTGGGTAACCCGAAAAGCCCTTTGGGAATCGACCCGTTTAGGAAATTCTCACCCATTCGGATCCGGGTCAAAGACTCACATTTGCCAAGGGAATCCGGGATGGAACCAAACAGAAAGTTGCTGAGAGTGATTAACGTCATTAGCCGGTGACCGGAGCACATATTCGGCGGTAGAGTTCCGGTGAGTTTATTGGAAGAGAGATCAAGAATCACTAATCTACCATTTTCCCCCAATTTCTGAGGGATACTACCGGTGAAATTGTTCTCCCATAGCTGTAACACCTCAAGCTCCGGCAAGTCACCGATGAACTCAGGTATGGCACCGTACAGCTTGTTCCTGAAGAGATTCAATAGCGTTAGATTCTTCAGCTGTGAGAAACTCGCCGGAATCTCGCCGGTGAACATGTTATTAGACAAATCCATTGATTTCAAGCTTGGAATCAATCCTAAATCCGGTGTTAATGGACCTGAAAACGCGTTTACTTGTAAGAACAACGTATCGAGCTTCTGAAGATTCCTAATCTCCGGCGGAATCTTTCCTGTTAAACCGCAATTAGCAGCGTCGAACCGAACGAGCTCCGATAAATTTCCAATCTCCGGTGGAAGACCATCTTCGAAAGCGTTGTAATATCCGATGTAGAGTTCCCGAAGAGTCGTTAGGTTTCCGATCTCCGGTGGGATTTTCCCGATTAGCTCGTTACCGGAAACAGCTAGATATTCTATAACGGGCCAGGTTCCGTACGTCGCCGGGATTCGGCCAGAGAAGTAGTTCCCTCCGAGGTGAAGATGCCGGAGCTGCGTCAAATTAGTGACTGAAAGCGGCAAATCTCCGGTCAAATTGTTGTTATACAAATCGAGAACAGTGAGATTCACCAATCCAGAGGAGAGTTCATCGGGATATGAACCGTTGAAGACATTGTTGGAGAGATTAAGACGACGGAGCTCCGATAGATTGGAGATTTCCGGTGGAATAGGACCTGAGATCTGATTAGAAGCGAGTGATAGATTCTGCAACAGAGGTAAATGAGCTACGTCGGAGGAGAGAGTTCCCGAGAGGTTAAGGCCAGAGAGGTCAAGGGAGGTCACGTGCCGGAGAGAGATGTCGCACGTGACACCAGTCCATAGACAGAAGCTTGTTGAAAGGTTCCATGAGGTGAGAGGTGATTGTTCGTCGTTGCCTGTGAGGGAGGATTTGAGTGAGAGAAGAGCATTGAGCTCGGAGAATGGTCGAGCGGCGGTGAAGGAATGAGAAATGTGGAGGAGAAAGAGTAGGAGAAGAAGAAGCTTCATGGCTCTCTCTTTTTTCTCTTTCTGTGTAAGTTAGGGTTTGGTATAAAAAGGGTGATAGTGTGGTGAGGGTAAGTGAGGAAGATGATGATTGATGAATGGCGTGTTTTTTTATTTGTATTTTTTTCTATTATTGTAAATTATTTCTTTCTTTTTTTGGATTTTACTTGGAGGGGGATTTTTTGAAACCAGAATTTATAATACATAAACTTTGTGAAAATAGAAAAGTGAAAACAAAAACTTTCAAGTTTGAATACTTCAGATATAATAACAAATACAGTATGTTATATGTATACATATACATATCACATATGCATATAATGGAGTTAATGAAACATAGGATTAAAGAAGAAGAAAAAATGATCATCAGGTTCATTAATTTTCTTTTGGAGTTTCTGAATCTTTTGAAACGCGATGTTACCTAATCTTGACAAATCATCTGATTTAGGCATATTTGTTGTATATTACTATTAACTCCAAATCCAACTAATCATGCAATACAAAAGATGATTAGATTAGATTAGATTAGATGAACGGTCTTGATGTTATAGTTTGACGGGAAAGTATGGAGCCCGCCACTGGTATTCACTTACCGATTTATCGAGGGACCCGGTTTTCTTTGGTTTAACGAGATAATTATAAAGTGGACCTTAACGATTCCTTGTAACCAAACTTACCACTTAGTAAATGACTAAAACACCAGCCTGATAAATCTCATTTTTACCATTAAGGAGCAGTAAGAAAGGACCACACAACAAGGGCCAAGGCATGATCAGCAAAAACCAGAGAGCCAGTCTCTAAATGACGAGAACGACCATGAGATGACGCATGGTAACAGTTAAGAACCTCGAGTGACTGACGGGTAGGGACACGATCGTAATTTTGATAGTGGAAAGTAGTCAGCAAATACAGTTCTATGTGCATCATTTTCATCTTTTGCCAGTTATTACAGTTCACTGTCTCACTGATCAATAATAATGGTTTGTGCAGTGAACCAATATGTGGTTGCCCGAATTTTTTCCCTGATATATATATATCTCACAAGATTATGTAATTTGATTTTTCTTTTTACTTCGTATACTATGTCAGTATGTTGAATCTAATCGCAAAAAAAAAAAAAAAATCCAGATTTTTAATTACTAGCATAAAGAAGGATGAATGTAGAGCCAAACTATGGAATGTTAAAATTTTGAAAAGCAGAGTCAATGGACTAGATATTAGAGAAAAATGTAGTCACTGGAATAAGTCGTATTCATATTAGGTGAATTTTTCTTGTCGTATATTATATGGACCATATGCAACGCACTTTCTTGCACTAAATAATAAAATAAAATTAGTGAAAATTGTAATAATGAAATCATTTCTAGTTTATTAACTTCGAATGATAAGAATTGGTAAGCACGTGTGAGGCAAGGTCTACATTTTGTGTGTATTACTTAATTGGGAAGATATACTTTTGGATGGGTGTGTTAATTGAAGATTTGTTTGTTAAAAGCTTGATTTTCGTATTTGTTACCAAATCAAATATATTAATCTGACAGAAAGATTATGTTACCATTAGACATAACAATTGTTGTTTGCAATGACACAACATATTGATTTTTTTTTTTTTAATATAAAACAAATTTTAAATAAGCCGTATGAACTTAAAATATTTATGTCGAGTTACACATTGAGTCATTGACAAATACTCCTATGTGAAATCTATTTGAAAATCGTCTTTACCAAATATTGGATTTAAGGAAAGGGAAGAGATGAACAAAACCAAAAGCTTTAAATATATCAGTCGGTACATTCCTCTGTTCTTTCTCAATGCATATCCTCTTCTACAAGTAACAAGATGGTGACTAATCGACTATCACACAATCTTGAACTCAATCTTTATTTACTCTTTTACAGTTTTTTTTTTTCTTTTCAATATCTAATTAATGTATTCCCAAGAACATTACACAAAGAACCAAAGCTAAATTTTGATTTATGTATCTTATGGGAGAGACACAAGTATGACTTAGTCTTTATAAAGAAAGAACTGTTGCTTTCTGCTGCATCATGTAAACAGAAAGACACGCTGTAAAAGCAAGCAGCCCACTCGTGCAGCAAAAAGACAGAACAAAGGTCACAAAAGTCATTTTTTTGTTTTTCTCTGGTTTCGAAATTGAAACAAGAGAGTGGGTTCAAATTTTCAGAAATTTGAAGGGCGTAAAAAAAGAATTGAAAAATGATAAAATGAGACAGGACCAGGGGACCATAAAGCTTCATCATCATGGCCCAACCAACTACCATATCTACATATACTCATATATTATATACTTTGACCCACAGTAACCCATCGATATGATATGATTCTGATGAAAAAAATTTCAATTCTATAACGCTTTAAAGCCAATAGTATGGTAGGAACACAGACAAGTATGACAACAGATTGATAGATACAATGAATTGAAAAAGGGGGAAACTGATATGATGATTTGTTTTTACATCCTTCTCTCAAGTCCCTTTGCTCTTGAAGGATTTCAACGAGTTTGTCTTTGCCTTAAGACCTACTTAAACAGTTCTGAGTCACATAGCGAACTTTTAAACCTGTCTAGCACTTCCTCTACACAAGTGAAACATTGAATTTTCATATAATGACGTCAGAATCAATGTTACAAGTTTTATATAAGAAAGCGAGTAACAGATGATTACAGCAAAGAGGTAAAAGGGTATGTATATATACCTTATATGGATGATTTTTGAAGAAAGAATGTTTTTTCATTCTTGCTTCTGTGTCCAAATTCTAACAGACTTGTCGAGTGAGCCTGATGCCATCAAGTTCTCTGTCGGGTGGCAAGCCACGGACATGACAGGCTCAGTATGACCCTCAAGTTTCTGAAGCAGCTTCCTGGAGTTCAGTTCCCACATGAATATACAGTTGTCCTCGGATCCACTGACTATCCGCTTTCCATTTGTGACGGAGAACGCAGAGGAAACACAGAACTGTGAGTTCGAATGGCCAGTGTATGTTTTGAGGAATTTAGCAGACGCAATGTTCCACAACCTCTGCAAATTTGAATAACATGAAGATAATCAGTGCATGAATAATGAGAGCAAATCTATTAGTATATTTAGAATTTGCCTTCTCCTCTAAACTCTAAAGTCTAAACTAGGAGCAAAATTCCCCATTCATCCAACTTCCTTAATTGTAGTTTCCATGTTGTTTATTCTATTAAAAGACTTTGACACGATTATTGGAAACTTTTTCTTATTGCTTTTGAAACCTAATGATTAATAACGAATCTACATCTTCTCTAATACCATTTAGATACAGATATCAAACACCAAACACAAAGATGTGAATCTTCCAATCTACAACTCTCTACAATAACGACCCTTCAAAACTCTAATTCCTAAATCTATAAAGTAACAAATTTGCAAACTTAGTTAAAGATGGCTTCTTCTACATCAAACATTCATTCATTTTTCTCGAGATAGCTATAGAGCAAAAACGAGTAATCACATAACAAACATCAAAACATGAACTTGCCATTACAGAAGGAGAAGAAGAAGAAGAACTCACCAGAGTGTTGTCGAGGGTACCAACGAGTATGAACTTGCCATTAGGAGAGAATCTAACAAAGGAAACAGGAGGATTCTCATCATCAATTAGGGTTTTCATACAATGCCCATTCCCTGAATCCCAAATACGGCACAACCCATCATAGCTACTCGAAACAATGAGAGACCCATCTCTATTGAAATCGACGGCGGTGACGGGATCAGAATGCGCGGGAAGAACTTTCAAACACTTTCCGGTTGTAACATCCCAAATCCGAACAGTTTCGTCAAATGAACCAGAGACGATCATGTTTGATTGATGATTGAAATTGACGCAGAAGACGTAATTAGTGTGTCCTTTGAGAGTCTTGAGTAAAGTACCCGTTTCAACGTCCCATAGCTTTAAGGTTTTATCATCGGAAGCTGAGGCGATAAACCTCGAGTCTGAAGAGAAAGCAACATCGGAGATTCCGCATTCGTGGCCGGTGAATTCTCGTAAGGGAACGGCGATTGGATCTCCGTTGACGTTGATTCTGTAAGTGCGGATGGTTTTGTCGGCGGAGGCGGAAGCGAGGAGACGGCCGTTGGATGAGAATTTTACGGCGGAGACGGCGCGAACGTGGGGAGTTAGGGTTTGGGAATGAATGTAAGGAGTGAAAGATGATGCCGTTGCTGCTGCTGCTGCTGCTGGAACTTCTTCTGCCATTGGTAATGGAGATTGGGAAATTCAAATCGAAAATTTCTGCGGATTGAATTTGGTTGATTAGGGTTTTTGTAGAAGGGGGGTTTTGTCTAAGTGGGGTGTATTTTTAAAGATTCAATACTATTTTGAAAGATTTTGAAAGATTTAATACTATTGGGGTCAAGTTTCCGTAAATTAGCGTAGTAGTACACTGGTACTCGTTTCTCACGAACGGCTCACGTGCTCGCTTTACAAGCTAAAACTCTGATTGATCCCGATTCTTATGAATTTTTTTGTTGTTTCTTTCTCGAACACAAAGGCTTTCAGTAATCAAAACAGAAATATAGCTTTTGCTTAAATTGAGCTTCATATTAATCAACACTTATTCTGAATCAAGATAAATCTAACTACCAGATATCCTAAACTGAAAACCACAATTAACATAAGAATCTTAAGTTATCATGTAGGCTTTTTTTTGCTAACAACTATAAATATTTATATTTATAGTTTTTATTTTTGGAATCTCCCCGGAGACCAAAACAAGTTAACTAGTTTTTTGTTGTTGTTGTTGTTGTGGCATTTGAATTGAACTCTCAATTTATATAATTTTGTTTGCCTAACTGATACACTAGTTGAACTATTGGCATTAAGAGAGATTTAGTCTTTAATTGTTATCGACCAAATAAATCACTAACAAGACTACAACTACCACAGACGCTGACTTTTTGTTTTATATTTCATGGGACCAAAAGCTGAATTTTACAAATCAAAAATTTATGCTATTACGATTTACGAACGATATAACGAAACTTGCACGATTTCACATCGAGAGTTAGCTCTAACGCGCATGCAAATGAATTACTTTACTTTTTTCTTCTAAATATGTAGTTTTTTGTATTTTGTTTATGTCTTTTTTTCTTGCAGATTATAGCATATGATTATCAGACTATATATATATAGTCGATTGATCACATTTGTTTATTATTTTGAAATTTTTCTTTACAATCCAACTGTTACATTTTCCATACGTTATAAATGAAAACGCTGGCTAGCTATGAACGAGAACCTATATATTTATGTATATTGATGAACCGAAAGTTTCTCCGGTGAGATAGAAACTTCAAGTAGAGTACCCATACTTTTATGTGGGTAGTAGTAATGAATAAATAACTAAGATAATATTGTTTTCATTTAAAATTATGTGCATGATTGTTAATGTGTAAGATGGGCGAGTGAATTGTTAAAAATAAATTATTTATAGTACCATATTTCTAATTTTTTATATCCAAACTAAACACCAAACTGAATGAAACCATATTTTCAACAGAAAATAATCGAACTAAATTTATGTCCAGTCCTAGTGGTAGATTATGAAAACAGTATCGCTGTAGTCGGTTAACTTCGCATTGTGAGAACGTTTTAAGAATTTTGATATTGTTTTTGTAACCAACGGAAAAAAAAAAACTTTTTTCAACAACGAAATCATATTATATCACTATATATGAAATTATTTTTAACGTCACGTCAGCATATCTCGTATATATCATATGGTATTAGATGGCACGTCGTGTACAGAGTTCAAAACTTCGTCAAATTAAATTTGTTAAAAAAATCAATTTGCCACAAAAATCCAAATTAAAAAGCTGTTCGACTAAATTAAAATTGCTATTATTAAAGTTAAATATTGGAAACAAACTTAACCGGATCCACAAACACTCTACAGTCTACATACCCTTCGCTGCCGTCTAGATACAAAACCAACGGCTCGGATGGCGTTTCCACATCTTAAACAAAGATGCACCGTCATGCATGTGATCCCCCCCCCTTCAATATCCCTCTCGCACGATCTTTATTGATTTTCCCTCTTCGGATTTTTATACCAAAAAAAAAACAATATTATGTTTGAGAAATCTCTCAAGCATTTATTGATTTTATTTCCAGCTTAAAAATCTATTCATAAATTTGAAACGGTGAATTTAACAGAGAGAGAATCTTGAAACTATCAAACATTTTGAATTCTATCCTTAAGCTCAGCTCAGCTGAATTTTTCTTCTCTTTGCTCAGATTTTTTTATTCTTCGCATATTTTTAGCAGTGAGTTTTCTGTTTGTCTTTTGATCGTTGAGACTCTGTTTCCGAGAAACTTTCCATTATTTTCCCGGAAAATTGAACCTCGCATTGGGAATTTTCTCGCTCTATACTGACGAAATGCCAAGCATTAGAGCTCCAGCTGCGAAGAAGACCACTACACTCACGGTTAGCTCTCGTTCATCCCTTAGAATTTTCCCAGTTTAATCCGTATGAATTTTCTTCACCGGTTGAATTCTCCGTGTGTTTTCCGGTAGGTCGCTGTGAAATGTAGACCGTTAATGGAGAAAGAACGTGGCAGAGACATTGTTCGAGTGAATAATTCTAAGGTCTGCCTCAGAATTTTGTTTGATTTCCCACAGTTTCCTGATTTTCAAATTGAAAATTTCGCCCTAATTTTGTTTTTGGATCTCAGGAAGTGATTGTGTTGGACCCTGACTTATCCAAGGATTACCTTGACCGAATTCAGAATCGGACTAAAGAGAAGAAATATTGTTTTGATCATGCATTTGGCCCTGAGAGCACTAACAAGGTTTGTCTCTTTGGAAATTTTGTGATTCATAGGATCTCTAGTTTTCGTTTATGCCGTTGAGAGAAATTCCTGGAAACGATTAGATTTATAGTGTGTATGTGACTTTCTCAGTAAGCGACTGAACTTGTGTGATATATTTGACTTGTGGTTTAAGGTTTGTGTGTTTTCGATGTAGAGCTATGAATCTAAACATGTATTGGTTTTTCAGAATGTGTATAGGAGTATGTCTTCTGTGATCTCTGGGGTTGTCCATGGACTCAATGCTACAGTGTTTGCCTATGGTTCCACTGGAAGGTATGCTGTTATGTAAATGATCTCCAATATTATTATGTAGCCTATATTGGATTCGCAAAAGCTACAAGAAAATTCATTTTACATGGTGGGCTTAAAGTGCTTGTAGACAATAAACTGACTCGATTATGCTTTTTTTTCTTAGCGGCAAAACATATACAATGGTTGGAACTCGAAGTGATCCTGGATTGATGGTTCTCAGCCTGAATACTATTTTTGATATGATTAAGAGTGACAAGAGCTCAGATGACTTTGAAGTGACGTGCTCATATCTTGAAGTCTACAATGAAGTAAGGCTCAGTCTGATAAAATTGGTTATTGTTATTTGTTGTGTGGTGGTGTTCTTTCCCATTATGAGTATTACTCTTTCTCTCATAATAATTTATCTCGACTGCAACTCAGGTTATATACGATCTGCTTGAAAAGTCATCTGGTCATTTGGAGCTCAGAGAGGATCCAGAGCAAGGGATAGTAGTTGCAGGCCTGCGATCAATCAAGGTCCATATACTTTTCTTCCTTTCTAGATGTTATAAGATCATTCCTTAATGAACTTTAAAACCTGATTTGCGGAGATCACTTTAAAGTACCCTTTGTAGTATGCTTTATATTAAGAGTTCTTTCTCTGCCTTCCAGTTTGTATACACAAGTATTTCTATTAGAATTCTCTGCTGATGAAGAGGAGAATCAGACTTCTATCCCCTATTAGCTTCATTGAAACTTTCACCTTTTCGTCATTCGCATCTTTGGGGCCTTAGTCAAAACTTTTATTTTGTAGGTCTATTCTGCTGATCGGATTCTTGAATTGCTGAACCTAGGGAACAGCAGACGGAAAACTGAGAGCACAGAGATGAATGGAACGTCATCAAGGTGAGTGATGCTACCTCCCTAATAAGATATTAATGTTGGAAGCTTGTCTCTTCTGTATCTCTAGATCCCACAGCATAGTGGTTTTTTTTCTTGAGTAATTTCCTGTATTGCTATGGAGCCATCAATTATTCTTAAATTTTTTATTGAAAATGAACCCGTGGTGGCCCATTTATATGAATTTCCCTGTCAATTACCAGATCCCATGCAGTTCTGGAGATTGCAGTAAAAAGAAGGCAAAAGAATCAAAATCAAGTCATGAGAGGGAAACTCGCCCTTGTAGATCTTGCTGGCAGTGAAAGAGCTGCTGAGACAAACAATGGAGGTCAAAAACTAAGGGATGGAGCTAATATCAATCGCTCACTCCTTGCACTAGCAAACTGCATAAACGCTTTGGGGAAGCAACATAAAAAGGGTCTTGCTTATGTCCCATACAGAAACAGGTATGTGTCAATATGTGATCTTTCTATCTTAGAATGGTAATCTTTTTTGGCTGACAGACATGTGTAATTTCAGCAAACTTACGCGTATTCTTAAAGATGGTCTGAGTGGGAACTCCCAGACAGTGATGGTTGCAACTATATCACCTGCTGATAGTCAGTATCATCATACAGTGAACACACTGAAATATGCTGACCGAGCAAAAGAGATTAAGACACACATTCAGGTGATAATAATTTTCCTCTGAATAATTCTAGTCCACGAGATTGTTAATTGGTCCAGAAATACTTACCATTCACTTTCATGCATTTTAGAAAAATATTGGTACCATTGACACGCATATGTCAGACTACCAACGAATGATCGACAATCTTCAAGTAAGTTAATTACTTTTATCTACTTTTTTTATGAAATGAATATATTTAGCAGTATATAACTCAATAGCTTTGGTTTCATAGAGTGAGGTTTCTCAGCTGAAGAAGCAACTAGCAGAAAAGGAGTCGCAGCTAAGTATCAAACCTTTTGAAAGAGGTGTTGAACGTGAACTTTCGTGGTTGGATGGTTTAAGCCACCAGATCAGTGAAAATGTTCAGGACCGTATAAACTTACAGAAGGCATTATTTGAGCTTGAGGAAACTAACCTGAGAAATCGCACTGAACTTCAGCATCTTGATGATGCAATTGCGAAACAGGTTTGGTAATAAAGCTTCTCATAATCCATGGGTCAATACATTGCATTACTGTAACATCTTCTCTGTTTTATAGGCAACAGAGAAAGATGTAGTTGAAGCTCTAAGTAGCAGACGACAAGTAATACTTGATAATATCCGCGACAATGATGAAGCCGGTGTTAACTACCAGAGAGTAAGTAAACCTTTTTCTTTATCATATATTTAAACTCTGCACTTAATCATTGTCATTGCTTATCATCCTTATATCTTTGTTTTTACAGGATATTGAAGAAAATGAAAAACATCGCTGCAAACTACAGGATATGCTCAATGAAGCAATAAATAACAATGGAAACAAAACTTATCTGCATATTCTCAATCAGTATAAGCTCCTGGTGAGTTTATAAACAAAGCAAGATTTCATATTCTTGACCCTGAGGTTCTTACACTACTGATTCACTTTTTGTTACAATTATAGGGGATGGGTAATACTGAACTACAGTTCGAAATGGCAATGAGGGACCAAATCATTTACAACCAAAGGGAAGCCCAGAGAAACCTATGGAATTTGCTCATGGGTTTAGGAGTTGAAGAGAAACAAGTGTTCGACCTCGCTGCAAAACAAGGAATCACAATCGAAGACTGGAGTATGCCATCGTATCCAGGACTTCCTTATCGGAAACAGCCACCGAATTTTATACCTACAAACATGCCTTTCATGGGCCACTCATATTCTCAATCCTCCTGCACTTTCCAGAGCTATCAAGACTCTTCTTCTAAAGGACAACAATGGAGTCCTACTCCTACTTTATGTAGAGAGGAACATCACAGCTCTTACTACTTCATGGGACACCAGCCACCTGGATTTGCCAATCTTAGGAAAAGCCACGATGGTTGGGTTGGTGGTGGCAGACCAGCTTCACAGATCGACACAGGAAGCAATCATCGACGAGTCTCATATCCACAGACTGTAAACAGTTCTTCTCCACAGATTGTCTCTTCGCATTTGGGTCCCACCTTTTACCAGCCTCCTCAAAGGGTACACATCAGAAAACTCCATTTCTTCTTCCATTTGTTAGTTAGATCGAACCCAGATGATATGATACATTTAATCTCAATCTCACTTGTTTGGCTAGTAAAAACAACACTCTCTATGTTCTGATTACAAAATTTTATTCACCAGGAAATGTTGGTCAACACAGCGAGTCCTTATGGTAGCCCGCGAGCTGGAATCACCACCCCGACTGTGCAACCTTTCTATGGAAGTCCTAGAGCGGTCTCAGTGAGAAACGGATCATACAAAAGCCCACGCGCTCCCACTGCAGTATCATCATCCAATGGTGCAAGAAACCAACAACAAAGAGTGTACGGAACGAGTCCGCTTTCAGGAACCAAAGGCGTCAAGAACTCGTCGTATGGACAGACCAGCCATGCAAAGTTGTACAGAGGAGTAGGAGGAGGCACTAAAAGTAACAACAAAACTCAACGCCAATGACAGTTTTGACACACATGGGGTTCCATTTTACAAGTCTGGTTTCTGAGGCACAGTTTTTTGAAACGCCTCACACTCACAGTGACAATCTCACTCTCACACGAGTCCTTTTTTGTTTGTTTGTACAGTACAGCAATTTCCACGGTATTGATTGCTTTCTGAGTTTATTGATGTGTGTATATATATTATATGGGAAAAAGAGATCAAGGGAAAAAAAGGAAAAAAAAAAAACCAAACTTTCCGTTTTGACAAAAAAAATGTGGACCACACCATCTTTGTTTCGACAACGATAAACGTCACCTCAGATAGGGAAAAAAACGTTTCATTAAAACGTCGTCGTTTTCGATAAAATTGAGACAAAAGCTAAACCCTTAAATCGATATATATCTTCTCTCCGCCATCAGCACCGCCGGAATCAGCCTTCTCCGGCGTAGCCTCGACTTACATACCTCTCTCGTCTTCTCCTTGAAAAATTGAACTTTGGTTTATCATTTCTCTCTCTCTCTCTTTGGTTCTGAGTAGTCTAAGTAGTTCATTGCGGTGTTAGATACTCGAAGCTCCTTCTTTTTGAATTTCCGTTTGAAAAAAATCGATAGTTTCTCTGTTAGTTATTTTCTCCCTCCAAGTAAGAACGAAATAATCAATTGACTGTTGTCTCTGAAAATTTCTTCTGGTATTAGCTTGAAACGATGTTACATGTGTCTTTTAGAATACAAAACACAAAGAGATGGAAGCGAGAATCGAACTGAAGCAGAAAATTTACGAGATTTTCAAAGATTTTATGACAGGGTAAATTGTTTTTTGCTTTGATTCTCATACTGCTTTCAAGTGCCTTTATTTAGTCCCTCTGAATCTTGATTATTGCAATGATAATAGAATCACAAAGCTTGAAGAACTAGGCAATGCTGCAAACACCTTTCTTCTACGGTTTCAGCAAGGACTCAGTACGTTTGCTTTGTATTATTATCTTCACTGTCTATTTTACAATTTGCAATATGACATTGCTTCTTTTGAAATTTACTATTTCAGGTTTGCTTCAACGCCCTCCAATGGTCACTTCGTCCAAGTTGATCGAGAACATTATCAAGAACAATGAAACAAGACGGCTTAAATCATATATAGAAGCAGGATGTATTAACACCCATGATGCTGCACAAAGCACAAGAGCTTGTAAGTTACTCATCGACTCTTTCATGTTTTTAGGAACTTTCTTCTTTTCGTTTCTTCTTACACATTGCTTCTTTTGTCGTATTGGAATAATAAGTGCATACATCCCTATCAGGACTTTCTGACCACCTAATCAAAGGTAAATGTATTAACTTTTTTTTTTTTATCGCCATATTAGGTGTTTTGCAGTTAGTTACTGTTTCATGTCTTCACTCACTCCCACATTATTATATTTTGCGGTTTTTATAAGTAATTATGCCTTTTGAATCTTTAAGATGTGAAAAAATTGCAGCCAAAAGCTTGTTAATTGAGCTGGAGAATCTCTCTGATGAGGCAGCCCTTGTAATTGAGTCTGCCACACAGCTAGATAAAGTCTCAAGTGATGAATTGCGACAAGTAACATGTGATGAGGTAAGCTGTCAAACAAAACTCGTTTCTTGAGTATCTCAGAAAATGGTTTTAGAGAAGACTGAATGTAGTTTGGATGTGTTTGTTTTAGGAGAACGAGACTGTACATTTCCCTCAAGAACCTGAAGTTACAGAGTATGCTGCAGTTATCGCAGTAGTTTACAGTATGGTGAAACAGAACTATGTGATGCAGGTGTGCAATTTGAAAAACCCTTCTCTTCATGTTTGATCTTTAAAACCTCAAACTTACTGAAGAGAAAATGGAAATTGTTTTGCAGGAAAAGATTGTGAGATCACTTAGTTTGAAATCATCATCTAGTGAACTAGAGACTTACAGTCTTATGTGGTCGTTGCGTCCGTTTGTAGAAGACGAGATTATGAACACAGCATGGAAATGTATTCACTAAAAAAAACTCTGTTTCATCACTCATTGATAACTACAACAAAATTCAATAGTCATTCCGGTTTATATCCTAAGGTCAAATGTTTTATATCGGTTTTCATATTAAACCATTAACACAAGCAACTATAGTGGGCCTAATTTGGCCCATTTAGTTACATGAGCTGATCAAGTAATAAGAAAAATAAAATTTGGAAAAGGCGCAGAAAGCAAAACAACAAATTTTGTGCGCAGATCTAGCGGCAGCTTCAGCTTTTTCGTGGCTGCGTTTGACGTTGCCACGAAGAAGAAGACGAAGATGGATTACAAGAACAAGCTTATCCTTGCTCCCATGGTTCGTGTGGTAAGTTCAAAGCGTGAAACTGGTTTCTCGTTTGTTCTGGCTTCTGATTTGTTCTTGCGGCTTATTCCGTGCGGTATTTTGTGGCTTAGGGAACGCTCTCTTTCAGGATGTTGGCGGCGGAGTACGGTGCCGATATCACTTACGGCGAAGAGATCATCGATCATAAGCTTATTAAATGTGAACGCCGAATTAATGGTAAACTTTTTTGGTGTTAATTGTGGAATTTTTGAAATTGATTGATTCATCATTTGGCTCTCAGATTCTGCTAGCTATTATCTATTTTAAATACTCTTTATTGTTTGAATAGATGAAAAAATGAAACAAACATTGTTTTTAATATCTGTTATGCAAATAAATGTTTATTTTCACTTCTAGGTAATTGAAGTCTCCTTTGTTTATAATGGCTTTATCTTTATATGGAAACCTAGCTGCTTGATCTAGAACTGTCACCAGTGCATCTCTTTGGCAGACATTAATAGGTTTATAATTGGTAGAACTTAAACAAAGATCCTTTTTTGGTGTTCATAAAGGTTGCTATTGTGGTTCTTCCTGATTCTCGAATTCTTATTGTAGTTCTCCCTCTACAGTTGCTGCCAAGACAACTGAGTTTGTAGAGAAAGGAACAGAGAATGTGGTCTTTAGCACGTGTGATGAAGAAAGAAATAGAGTTGTTTTTCAAATGGGAACTTCTGATGCTGTTAGGGCTCTTAAGGCTGCTGAGATTGTGTAAGTTTTAGTCATTTCCTATCCTTACTGAGGTTGAAAAGAGTCAATGCTCCATTTGAATTTTGATTTGTTTTTTGTTTTTCATCGTATAGGTGCAAGGACGTTGCAACTGTTGATATTAATATGGGTTGCCCCAAGGCATTCTCTATTCAAGGAGGAATGGGTGCTGCTCTGTTAAGTAAACCCGAGCTAATTCAAGATGTATGGCTTGGCTCTTTGATTTTGTTTTGCATATATGTGTTTGTTTCTTGCTGATCGATTTTAATTTTTTTACTCCTGCGGTATCTTCTCCATCACAGATTTTGGCAACACTTAAGAGAAATTTACATGTGCCGGTTACTTGCAAGATTCGGCTTTTGAAATCACCAGCAGATACTGTTGAATTGGCTAGGAGAATCGAGAAGCTTGGTGTACCAGCTCTTGCTGTTCATGGCCGGTAATATACACCATTGTTCGTTGGTTCTCATTCCTTTCAGCTGTTTTCTTTTTTTGGTAATTGATTTTCTCCTTTTATAAATATAGGAAAATTGCAGACAGGCCAAGAGATCCTGCGAAATGGAATGAGATAGCAGATGTGGTTGCGGCATTGTCCATTCCCGTTATTGCAAATGGCGATGTTTTAGAATACGATGACTTTTCTCGCATTAAAACTGCAACAGGCGCTGCATCAGTGATGGTTGCAAGAGGAGCTATGTGGAATGCTTCAATTTTCTCTCCAAAAGGAAAATCACACTGGGAAGATGTGAAAAAGGAATACCTTAGAAAGGTAAAAAAAAAAAAGAATACCCTTATAAGAGTACAAGATGAATTTCCCTATTCACACAATTTGATTTGCAGATTTTGTGGTAATTGTGTGTTGCAGAGCATATTGTGGAATAACGATGTTAAGAGCACGAAATACACGATAAAGGAGATGATAGCTCATCATTCTTGTCTTGAACTACCTGAAGGGAAGTCTATCAACAAAGCAGACACTTTGGAAGATCTAGCGTAAGTTAACTTCTTACTTAAGTCTAATGTTGGTTCAGACCAATTTGGTTCAGTAACAAGTCTAATGTTGTTTCTTGGGTGTGGATTGATATTACAGGCGGCTTTATGAGTTGGAAGATTACTATTGGACAGTAAAGAACGTTCGTCCACTGACACATGACTTTACATTATGATTTGTGATACTTGCATTTTCTTTCCTATGTTATTGTAATCTCTTTTATATTTTTCCCATTTGTTTTTTACTCAATTTAGTAAAATACTTAAACTCAACCAATTGGTAAGACAAAGGTGTAGAATTTTATTTTAGTAATAGAAAATCAGAAACCATATGACAATTGATATTTTATTATTATTATTAGAACTCAAATCTTCATAAAACAATTGGCATTCAAAGAACAACCGATTCAAATTAACAGTTTTCCAGTAAATTAGCAAAGGTGGTCTGAACCTTGTTAACAAGATGCTCTCCGTAGACAACTCTTTTGACAACTTGAGATGTTTCTTTTAATGGGTACTTCTCTCTGAAGATATCTAATGGCTCCACCTCCGCATCGAAGTTAGTCTGTTTACACAAGATCACTAATCAAAACCCATAATTCTAAATCCGATCAAATGAGCTTGAAAGAATGTTACAAGTTTTACTACCTCGTAAAAGAATGCGACACATACACGGTATCGAGGAGAGTTATTGATCACTCTATGAAGTGTGGATTCGTAAACTCCGTTTGCAAGTATCTGCATTGTATATGAATACCCAAACTTCTTTTTAAAGTATTGTGGAAACGAAAGAGATTAAGATAAGATAAGAGAGGAAGAGATAGAAGAAATTCACAAACCTTTAACATGTCACCAATGTTGCAGATAAATGATCCAGGGATCGGAATAGCTGGTATCCAGTTGCCCGCCAAGTCTCTCACCTAATGAAAGATACAAAAGAACTCTTAGTATTTGTATTTTTATACAAACACAAAATTACAGAAGATCATATTATATAGTAACAATATAAAGAATATACTTGAAGAGCAGTTTTGTCATCATCTTGATTTATAAGGGTCAACAAACCTGTAAAGTTATATATGGTTTAGTTTGTCTCTCTTTTGAGACCAAAATAAGAAAAAGAAAAAACTATGAAGATATTCAAGTTGGTTCGAGTTCAGGGCTTACTTACCATAGTCAGTGTGAGCTCCACTGAAATTTTGTAAGTAAACAAAAAACAAAAAAAACGAGTTACTAGAAGTCATGAAGCTGATAAAGTGAAATGAAAGTTCATTGTAGTCAAAAGAGCAATGAGAAAAAGTTACCATCCAATATCATTTTCTTGGTTTACATGAACACCTGGATAACCAATAATACGCATTACCCAAAAAGGGTCTCCAAGCATTTTTCCTTCAAACTCATAAGGTGATCCACCAAGTGCTAATGAGATTCCCCTCATGATGTTTCTTGAAAGATCTTGAAAACCATAATATACATGAAATTAATTACAATCATATAATTACGTACCCTTTTGGAAACAATATATAACACATCAAGGAAACATAAGGTAAATTAATCACCTGTGCATAGCTTAATATATTCCTCCATCAACTCTTTGTACTCCTGAGGGTTCCCTGGCCTTCAATGAAAACACCAAAACAAAAAGAGAGATAGAGAAATAGTATTTAAGTTTTTTTTTGTTTTTTTTTATTTTAAATTAAGTACTAACTTTTATCCAAAAAAGAAAAGAAAAATTAAAGTACTATGATATGATTAATATATACTTTTTTAGCATTGTCATTTTCGAAAACAGGAATCTGTTATTTGTACAATTCACAGGCACAGCTATTCATTTGGTTTCCATGTGATTATATATTAAGTAATTATATAATATATCGTATATATTATGGACTTGCCAAAAATATAACTACAAGAATTGAAACGTCATTAAATTGTTTTAAGCGTTTGAATTATGATTATTTTTCAGAGACTTTGTTCAGCTTGTGGTAAAAATATTCGTACATTTTACACTATTCATTGGATAAGGCTATTTTTACTATTCGATCATTTGATTATTCTTATCCATATATCTATCTAGAATTAACAAAACTACAAAGGTTTTATCTTGTGTTCAATTTAAAGCTGGTGAAATTTCTTTTGGCCATTCCGTTTTAAAATAAGTTTTCAACACAAAGTAGTACTATAGATGCAAAAGAAATTAAAAAATAATTAATCAAACTCTTAATTACCACTGGTTTGGCCCTTCCAAGACCTTTCCAATGTCCCCATACTTCCCTTGCTTGAACTCTCTGTAACACTGTCTTGGCCACAGTCCATAAGAGAATATAAAACCAAATCAGTTAGAATCACTACTTGGAAACATCGCTTAAGCCATGGCTAGTTGGACTTGGACACACTTACATCAATGGCTTCGTGCATGTCTTGTTTTCCACTCGTAAAGTTTACTCCAATCCTTTGATATCCTCTGTATTTATCTCAACACCCATGAATCATGATAGATTCATGTACAACCAAATCTTTTAATGTTTGTTTCTTTAGATACTTAAAAAAAAAAAAAAGGTTTAACCAAACCATTTTAAATAAGACTATTTTGTGTTTGGATTGTTTTTTTTTTTTTTTTCCGTTTCAAACAATTATATGAAAAAGTGGACATTCGGTTTGATTCGAATTCCAGTGAATTTTGAATTCAAAAAAAAAATAACAAACAATACAAATAAAGAACTATTTTTTTTATGCAACACTACTACTTTAATATATATAGTAGATTTTCTTTTTTTTTTTGTGTGGGTATGATACTGTTTTATTAAAGTAAATAATTGTACATGCCGGGAATATTTTGTTGATAAAAATGTGTTTCCTTGGTAATGAACATTGAACAAAATAGCAACGATCGTTGATTACCAACTTTGGTTCATACATTAATTTGAGATGTATATGGAACAAACCTGTATCCAACAGATGGAGTAATCTTGATCTTAAGTTTCTCCTCGTAAGGAAGCTCGAAGAATTGATGCGTCACCACTCTCACCTTATTTATAAGATCCTCCGATATTCCATGACCAATCTGCTCCACATTCTCACCGATCATATTAATTCACAGACTCTTTTAACATAAACCCAAATTTTGAAAGGTTACTTACATACCACGTAGAAGAATCCGGCGTCTCTACAAGCCCTGTCGAGTTTTCCGACAACCTCCGCCACGCCAGCATCCTCCGCCATGTCGGAATCATCACATTTGTCTAGTAAAGGACTGATGTCTGCAACAACAACATAATTGTCGCATTTTAGTTTAGTTTCATTGGCTAATTTAAAATGAAATCTTTGACTTTGATCATAATGAGAGTGATATTTGCAACTGTACCGATAACAGGTAGTTGAGATTTGAAGTCTATCGTCATTTGAGATTCTTAGACACGAAAACGCATTGCTCTTAGCCTAAGCATTTATATATAAAAACTATAAAGTCATAGATTGGTTGCAATCATGAGTAATAGTATCACTAATCATTATTATATATGGTTAGGTTATTAGTTTTCAACCGATTAAGATTATTTGTCCCTTGGAATCTTCAAAGGCCAAACAGAGTCGCAAACGTGAGATGCATGTTTTTAATAATAATTATAAAAAAATATAATGCATGTTTGTGATCATTGCTCCTACTGACATATTTCTATCCGTATCTGCAAAAACTAACCAAATATCACGTGGCTGGATATTTGTTAGTTGTTTACCATCATGGTATTGTACTAGATATCTGACCCATTCTGTAAAAGTAAAAAATATATAAATATCTCAATCATTCTGTAAAAGTAAAAAGTATATATAAATAGTAAAACGTAGAAAGATGTAAATAAACTGTAATGGTCATAAATATTTAGTTTCTAACTCTTAGTTTTTTTTTTTATATAATTGGTTATGTTTATAATTTTTAAAAAAGTTTATACATATTTGTTTGTTTTTGATAAATGTTTTAAGTTTATACAGCCTTTAAAAAGACAATAGAATCACTCAAGATTAGACATCATTTTTTGTTTTGATAACATCAAGCTCTTCTTTTATTTTTAGACATCATCTTATCATCACGTGTCTAGTTTAGTTTGGATATATGGCGCGCGGCTGTTTCTTTCTTAACTTTGTGACGTTGTCATACTTATCCTACCTATGGAGAAAGAAAAATAAAATCGGATAAACTCAATGCACCACACATAAAAAGGCAAGCTATCGCGACCGTTGTTGAATTTTGTGGTAGCTGACAACGTATTAACTTTTTTTTTTTTTTTTTTTTTTTAATTTGGGTGATCCGGTTTAACGGATATCATGAACTTTGAATCAGGTCGTGAGAACGTTTACTCTCTAACTGATTCTGGTCAACAGACCATAAAATTTGACTAATTCCAAAATCCGAAAAAGTCATGTAAATGATCTGATGTCCAAATATAAATAAGTAGAGAGTTAATTATCTAACTTTTGACCAACCTATTTTGAAAGATAAGAATGATGACAACCTATCATTTAATTTCTTACTTCATATATGAATCAACAAATAAAAAGATGTCAATAGGAGCAAATTTAACAGATCGGCATTAATTGAATGATCTAGCATAAGTTATTAATATCTTACTTATATACATGCATGTATGCTTTTTACTAATGGCATGACTCTATGTGGATTTTTTTAGTAAATTATCGATCTTCCTAGCTTGTTGAGGAAACTCAAATTGTAATCCATGGGGAATCTAAGGACTATAGTGGCTCAAGTGTTAATTTTATATACCAATACCAATTCCGAGACCGAATCTCTTTATCTACCATTTTGTTCTATTACATGAGTTCTTCATAACCAAACTTGCCCTATGCCTCCTACTTGTAAGATTTAAACTATGAGGAATTTGCAAAAAGACAAAACTTTCAAAAATAGAAGTGTTATACTTATAACTTATATAAGTGAAAGTGTACAATGATGAATAGATTATATTACGACGCAAATCTCATAAAATTTTTCTAAGATTGTTAATTATTCATAGACGGTAGTATCTATCGGCGTATATCTGTTTATATGTAATAATTTGTTTTTCAAAGTTCTCTATACCGATTTTGTAATTCTTAATTGATATCAATGAAATTGTTTGCCTTAAAAAGAAAAAAAAAAAAGATTAGTAAATTACTTAAACTAGCTTTGATTAAACAAAAATGTAGGATTTTCACCAAGAATATGTTTTAGCATAGAAATTAAATTATTAAGTGGTATTTTGTTTCATTACAACTCGAAGTCCAGATCAAACAATTGCCATCCAAAGTTCAATCGAACTAATCAAATCAATTGTGTTCCACTAAATTTGCAAAGGTGGTCTGGAGTTTGTTAACCAGATGATCTCCATATAAAACTCTTTTGAACGCTTGTGAAATTTTATTTCCTGGGTGTTTCTCTTTGAAGATATCCAAAGGCTCAACCATTGCATCAAAGTTAGTCTGTTCGAACAAATATTAAAAAAAAATTCTTAATCCTAATTAATGATGGAGGAAAACATAAAGAGTGTTACAAGTTTATTACCTCGTAGAAGAATCCGACGCATACACGGTACCGAGGAGAGTTATTGATCACTCTATGAAGCGTGGATTCGTATACTCCGTTTGAAAGTATCTACATATATATTTTGATTGTCCAAATGTTTTCAAGAATAATTTTCGAAATTAAAGAAAGAGATATATATTAGAGGAAGAACAAACAAAACCTTTAACATGTCACCGATGTTGCAGACAAATGATCCAGGGATTGGAATTACTGATATCCAATCTCCAGCCAAGTTTCTCACCTTTTCAACCATACCACACACACACACAAAAAAAAAAAAAAAAAAAAAAAAACTCTTAAAACATTCCGGTACACAAAATAAAAGAAATGATAGTAACAATAAACACCTGAAGAGCAGTTTTATCATCATCTTGATTTATAAGCGATAACAAGCCTGCAAAGTTACGGTTAAAAAAAGGAAAAAAAAACTATATGAAGATATTCATTAACTTGATTAGGGTTAATTAAAGCTTTATTTTACTTACCATAGTCAGTGTGAGCTCCACTGGAAATTTTATAAGCGACAAAGAGGAGAAGAGTTACTACAACTCATGGTGATAAATTAAGTGAAAAAAAAAAAATCGAAGTAAAAGAGCAATGAGAAAACTTACATTCCTATATCATTTTCTTGATTTTTTACATGAACACCTGGATAACCAAGAATACGCATTATCCAAAAAGGGTCTCCAAGCATTTTTCCTTCAAACTCATAAGGTGATCCACCAAGAGCTAAGGAGATTCCCCTTAGGATATTTCTTGAAAGATCTTGGAAAAATCATGAAATATAATTGCAAACTAATTAAGAGTCTTTGACTACAAAACACATAAAAGAAACATAAAGTGGTAAAACCGTTACCTGTACAGAGCTTAATATACTCATCCATCAACTCTTTGTACTCTTGAGGATTCTCTGGCCTTCAAAGCAAACGCCACACACACAACACAAAATGAACAAAGAGAGAAATAGTAGAAAAGCCAAAGCTCATTAACAAATTTGTATAGTATTTTAAAATACTTTAAATTTTCTTTCAACATAAACGTAAATGCAAAATGTAGATATACAAAAATCAAACTCGGTCGGTCGTACCACTGGTTTGGTCCTTCCAAGATGTTTCCAAGTTCCCCATATTCTTCTTTCTTGAACTCTTTGTAACACTGTCCATAAAGAGAATAAAAACCATATTAGTAGAATCACTACTTGGATAAAAATCGCTCAAGCCATACGTTGGACACACACACTTACATCAATGGCTTCGTGCAGATCTTGTTTCCCATTCGTAAAGTTTAATCCAAATCTTTGATATCCTCTGTAGAACTCAACACCCATTAATGATCCCTCAACGAAAACACTAGATTCGATTCTCGGAAAGACTTTTAGTTTTCTTCGACCGTATTCAATTCGTGTTTTTTTTTTTTTTTTTGGGTTCGTGTATTTCTTTTCCGGAAACTACTATTAGTAGTAGCACTCAAGATTTTGGTTCCCGATTGTAATTGAATATGTACGTATATCGTTAACTTTCAAACGAATTTTAAGTTATGTTCTTTAACCCAAAAAAAAAAAAAGGGTTTATGTTTGGCTTTCGATATTTAAAATTATCCAAAATGACATATTTTGTTTTTTTTTGTTTTTCCGTTTTATCCAATAAAAAAAAAATTTGGTAAAGGAGAACATCACATTTTTAATATACAAATGGTGGACATTCGGTTAAATTCGAATTTTTAATATGCCATGCTGATCAGCTGATGCTCTAAGTCTACTACAATATAAATAACACTATATTCCCTATAATCTTTAATAAATTAGTAGTGTTTATTTCGTTATGAATAAAATAGCACCGATCTAACAAAACGTGATGCACATTGAGGTAGATAAGCCAGTGTAACATGCGTTGGTTAATGATAAGTTGATGTTTGAGCCCCCTCCAAAAAAAATTAAAAACACTAAACGTTTCGGATCATATTTTCAGATCTACTTAAGAAACCTGTATCCAGCAGCTGGAGTAATCTTGATCTTAAGTTTCTCTTCATAAGGAAGCTCGAAGAATTGATGCGCCACCATTTTCACCTTCTTTATAAGATCCTCCGATATTCCATGACCAATCTGCTCCACAACTACTTTTTAGAAAACCGCAAAAAAAAAGGAAAACTCAAATTCGAAAGTCAACTTCTTTTATATATTTACCACGTAGAAGAATCCGACGTCCCGGCAAGCCTTGTCTAGTTTTCCGACAACCTCCGCCACGCCTGCATCCTTCGCCATGTCGGAATCATCACATTTGACCTGTAAAGGACTGATATCTACAACAACATTTTGTCTCATTTTAGTTTCCTAGCTAGGCAGATTGAGATTGATGATGACATTTAGATTTGCTTAAAAAAAAATACTAGTAGTTAAGTTTAGGTGTTTTGTCTGTACCGATAACTGGTAGTACGGATTTGAAGTCTGTAGCCATCTCAGATTCCTAGCCAATGACATAAACGCTTTGGTGTATTATATATATATATATATAACTTAAAACTGCAATTAATATTATTATTATTATTAATTTTCTAAACGTGTCCTTTACGATACCGATACACAGGCCAACCGATCTGCCCGACCTGGAACGAGACCATGTGCCTTTTTTTATCATTTAAATTTTGTGTATTAAAAGAACATATTATTATTATTATTTTTTAAACAAAATTTTTTTAAATATTCTTTAATTTTAAATTTGTAAATTATAGTGGTTTTGTAATGAAATTTGTTTTTTATATGTTTGGATAAAAGTTATCACTAAAAAGCGGAAGAATCTCTCTAACAAAAACAGTAACAAATAACAAGTGGGAAGTAACCCGCTTTTTTTGTTTGATATAAGTTTGAGAAAGCCAGAAAGGTACTAATCACTAACCATGCATGTCTATTTCGGGTAAGGGGTGAATAATAGACACATGTTCATGTCGGGTAAAGGTATTTAAAATATCAAAAAATATTATTTTCTCTATTTTAAATTAATAGATGTTTTTGTTAAAAACACACATATTAAAAAACCAATTTTTCTTTACAAAATTATCATTTAATATTTTATTTAAAATTCATTTAACCAATCAAAATTTAAAATTTACATAAAAACTAAAAAAACATCTAATAAAATAGAACTTAAAAATGTTCAAATCTTCTATTAATTTGGAACAGATGGAGTATTTGAAGTTTGTTACTTTCAAACTGGGAAGATAACAAACTGAAAAAGTAATTAATACAAATAACGGGTAAAATATGAGTAATTTAGAACACTCTCATCGGTGGAGAGACTCTTACAGTCTCTCACGTATTAATTAATATTAATTTTTAATATTCTTTTGATATTGAATTAAATTTTAAACAATAAAAGTAAAGTAACAAATGCTTATGCTATTATGACACATGTTAGACGGGTTCTCAGAACACCATTAGTGGGAGAGTCTCAATAGATCTCTCACTATTAAAAGTAATTAAAAATCATTTAAATATTATTTTTAATAAAAAAAAGTTGAGAATTGGTTCTCATTCGAGAAACTTTAAGAAACTTTCAAGAAACTCTTCTCTCTTCCACATGTCACTTCTAGAATGGTCAAAATTTTATTCTGATAAATAAATTTCACAATGACTTAAAAAGTCAATTAAATTATTTATATGTTAATATTTATAATTTTAAATTATTCTATAAATCATAAAATAAAATTATCTATCTAACAAGTTCCATTATGCATGAGTTTAAATATATATTAATATTATTTTAATTATTATTAGTTAAAATAACAATAATATTAAATTAATATTATTTTAATTAACATATATGAAATATATATATTTTTAAATATCTTTATATTATTTAAAGATTAAAAATTAAAAATTGTTCTCACATATGAAATATCAGAACAAATAAATTTTTTTAAAAATTGAAAATATATTTTGATATGATTTAAAAGATATTAATTATAAATATTACTTATAGTTTAAGATAAAATTAAAAATAAGTATTAAAAATAAATTATACTAAATATATTAAACTAAAATTAAAAAAAAAATATTCATGAGAGATTTAAAGTTCATCAAAAATATTAATATTATATTGATGAAAGATTCAATGGGTTTCTCTGAAACGAGAGACTCTATATTTTCTCTCTCTTCTTTTATAATTATTTTCTATTTTTTATTGGATGGTTTCTCAGTGAGGTGTTGCTCTTAGGTATTGAAAATTATTATTTAGACATGTATAATTTGAATTTATATTCGGATAATTACAAGTGATTTGAAATTTAGATATTGGATATCTTTTGAAAATTTTGGAAACCTTTGAATTTTTTTGAGTAATTTTACAAATTTATAGATCACTTTAGATATTTTTTAAAATATTAAGTATCCACCAAACGATATATATACAGTCTTACCTCTTACGGTTTGAATTTTACTATTGCTTTTTTTTTTTTTTTTTTTTTCCTCAAGTAGAAGGTATAAAAAGTTTAAAAGTTATTTGCAATTTTCCCTAAGTTAAATAGATAATCAAACCCAAAAAAAACAAAAACGTTCAAATTAAATAGCCACACATCTTATTGGGCCTAAGCCCATCTCACAACTTATATGCTAGTTGTAGGCCTTTTAGGCGTTGTGGGGACAAAATGGAGCTCAGTTTAACCTCTTTCGCTACCGACGTTCCGTTTAATCTGAGATACTTCTTATCTTCACCGTCGTCTCTTCTGTTTCCTCATCGGCGATTCTCATCTTCCCTCATACACTCTGGTAATTTAATTTTCAAATCGAAGATCTGTTTCCTTTTTTTCTAGTTTCTATTTGGTTTAGTGTTGTGATTGGTTTCGTTTAGGGTTTCGATTTGAATCTGAACCTCTTCTCTTCGATTTAGGGTTCGTAAGGTGATTGATTTCGATTGAAGTTCGTTTATAGAGAAAGAGTTCAACGATGTACAACGGAATAGGTTTACAGACAGCAAGAGGATCAGGAACTAATGGTTACGTTCAAACGAATAAGTTCTTTGTGAGGCCTAGGAATGGTGGTAAGCCTGTTAATGGTGGAAGAGGGTTTGAGGATGATCAAGGTACTGCTGGGTTATCTAAGAAACCCAATAAAGATATCCTTGAGCATGATCGTAAGCGTCAGATTCATCTTAAGCTTGCTATACTTGAGGATAAGCTTGCTGATCAGGGTTATTCTGATGCTGAGATTGCTCAGAAGCTTGAGGAAGCTAGAGTGAATCTTGAAGCTGCTGCTGCTTCTGAAGAGAGTGATGGGCTTGGTGATTCGAAGATCTCTGATACTCAAACTCATCAGGTTGCTGCTAGGAAAGAGAAGCAGATGGAAGCGTTTAGAGCTGCGTTGGGTTTGCCTGATCAACAGGTGGCTGAAGAGGGTTTGATTGATGATGAGCCAGTAGGGGAGGCTTATGAAGGTAGACTGAAAGAGAGGCGGGAACATTCTTTTTTGGACCGGGATAGTGGGAGGAAGAGAGATGAGGATGTAGGTGAGAAAGATGCTAAGGTTAAGGAAAGCAAGAAGCAGAGGGGTGATGATGATGTGGATGAAGTGAAGCGTCATAAGAAAAAGGAGAGCAAGAAGAGAAGACATGGTGATTCATCTGATGAGTCTGATGAACCTGGTCGTGACCGTAGAAGGCGCTCTAAGAAGAAGGCTAAGGGGCGTAAACAAGAAAGTGAAAGTGAAAGTGACTCTAGCAGCTCAGATTCTGAATCTGACTCTGACAGTGAAGATGAAAAGAAGAGAAGAAGGAAGGCTACAAAGAAACGCAGTAGAAGCAAAAGAAGTGTCTCTTCTGAATCTGAAGATAGTGATGACAGCAAGGAACTTAGGAAGTCGCACAAAAAGAGTCGACCCTCCAACCGATCTGGTTCTAAAGAAGTGGGGGACAAACGTGATGAACAAAGAAGAGCTGGACGAAAGAGGCATGATTCTGATGTTAGCGAGCCTGAGTCTGAGGATAATAAACAACCACTGCACAAGAAAGAAGAAGCTTACCGCGGAGGACGGAAGCAGAAAAGAGATGAGGAAGACGTAGAGTCCGATCATGTGAAGGACAGGTATAGAAGTGATTCTGGTGGCAAGAAAGCTGCAAGAGACTCTGATGACAGTGAGGCTGAGTATGAGAACAAGAAGCAACTGCGCAGTAAAGTAGAAGTTTGCAGTAGAGGAATAAGCCAGAAAAGAGATGAGGAAGAGGCTGTATCGAAGCATGGCAAGGACATTTATAGAAGTGATTCTCGTGGCAAGGAAGTTGCAAGAGACTCTGATGACAGTGAGAGTGAGTATGAAAAGAAGAGACGGCTGAAGGATGATGAAAACTACCAAAGAGGAAGGAAACACAAAAGAGAGGAGGATGTAGATAGCCATGGGAGGGACAGGTATAGAGGTGATGATGAGGATGGCTACAATAAACACAAGATGGATAGGTATAGAGGTCGAGACATGGAGGAAGAAGAGAATGATAAAGGAGATGATGTCAGGGATAGATACAGATCGAGACGTGAAACTGTTAAGGATGATGAGGAAGACTATAAGGATAGGAGAGACAGGTACAGAGGCGATAAGGAGGACAGGTACAGAGGCGATAAGGAGGACAGGTACAGAGGTGATGCAAGACGTGGAACGGGTAACAAGGAAGACGAAGATGTTGAAAGAGTAAGCAGAGAACGTGAGTACTCAAACAAGGGTCGAAGTCGTCACGATGATGGCCGATCAAGTGGCAAGAGATCTTCCTATGGTGAAAGAGCTTGATGAATTTTGTTTTCATCTATGTGTCTTTCTCAAGTTTCTCAAATGTTTGTGTTTTTTTATTGGTTTGTTACAAACTTTGTACTTTGGTTTTGCTTGCAAACGATCTTTGAGACGTGAATTAAGTTTTACATGTTTGTCACAATATAATCATTATGTTGCTCAGATTAGTCTTTGTCCACGTCGATCTGGTGAATTTGATAAATTGGTCAACATTTCGAGTAAATTGTGACATATATTTAATGCATAAGCTAAAATTAAGCTTAAGATTTGTTAGTAATGAAATCTTATGTGTGGACTATGGGATACATATAGGTAATAAAAAGTTGAGGAATTAGTTAAATTAATGGTTTTCGTTTTTCTTCTATATAATCTGAAATGAGCGAGCGCGGGACGAGAGAACTGGGAAAAAAAAAGAGAGAGAAAAAATAAATAAATAAAAATTTGGGAAGACGAAGGAGTTGAAGACGACGGAGAAGCTAAGCTCTGTTGATGCTCTCTACTTCGCTAAGCTTTTCTAACAGCTCGGTCTCGTAGATTCTCAGGTACTTTCTCTGTTTCGCTCTTTCTCTATCTCTTTATTTTTCTTCATTTTGTTGAAATTTCTTCGGTAATTATCGTCACTGTTCCTTTTTCGATCTGGGTTTCGACCTGAATTTGTTTAACCTAAGATTCGATTTCATCTCCTAAAGTTTGCATTTTCAATTGGGGATTTTCTTGAATCGTATTAGACCTAGATAAATGTCTTGTTCGTGTTTCAAATTTCGCTTTTTTAATTCGGAATCAAATGAGGTTAATAATAAACATTGGTGTGTTCTCCGTGTTTCTAGGGTTTTTTCGATTGTGAACACAATGAGTAGACCTAACACTCGAAACAAAAACAAAAGACAAAGACCATCAGACGCTGTTGAATCTACTTCTCAAATTCTCCGGTACAACAAAAAAAACCTAGCTTTTTTTCTCTGTTCTTGCATTTTTTCTTTCTTTTTGTTGAAAATTCGCTTTATTGCAGGAAAATTCACGAGGCTAATGATGTTACTGATGATGACATTAATCAACTTTTCATGATTTGGAAACCTGTTTGTCAAGGTTGTCGTGTTAACACTCGTGATAATCCCAACTGCTTTTGTGGGCTTGTTCCACCTGTTACTGGAAGCCGTAAATCTGGTTTATGGCAGAAAACGTCTGAAATCATTCAGTCATTTGGTCCTGATCCGTCCTTGGATCTTCGTGCTTCTGACTCTACGCCGGCTGGTCTGACCAATTTGGGTGCTACTTGCTATGCCAATAGTATACTTCAGTGTCTTTACATGAATACTGCTTTCCGGGAAGGAGTTTTTTCTGTTGAGGTTGATGTCTTGAAACAGTATCCAGTCTTGGATCAGATTGCTCGGATTTTTGCTCAGTTGCATGTTAGCAAAAAGTCTTTTGTTGATTCTGATGCTTTTGTGAAGACGTTAGAGTTGGATAATGGGGTTCAACAGGATACCCATGAGTTCTTGACATTGCTTCTGTCCTTGCTTGAGCGCTGCTTAAGACATTCTGGAAATTGCAAAGCCAAAACAATAGTGCAAGATCTCTTCCGTGGTAGTGTCTCCCATGTGACAACGTAAGATTGAGCTTAATTTTCATTTAACAAGGTTTTACGGCAAAATATCTACATCTGATTTAGTTAAGTGAAAATGTGATGAGACATTGAGACATCGAGACAAAGGAACATATCTTCTTTTTGGTGTCTTTGATGTTTATATTGTTTAATCTTGTTGTCTTGTAGGTGCTCAAAATGTGGGATGGATTCCGAAGCTTCTTCAAAGGTGGAGGATTTTTATGCCCTTGAGTTGAATATCAAGGGCCTCAAAACTTTGGATGCTAGTCTGAATGATTACCTTAGCTTGGAGCAGCTTGATGGAGATAATCAATATTTTTGTGGAAGTTGCAATGCTAGAGTTGATGCCACACGCTGCATTAAGCTGCGCACACTACCTCCGGTTATCACTTTTCAGCTCAAACGATGTGTTTTCCTTCCTAAGGTGGTTTACTCAATCTTAATATGCCACATGAATCAATTGTGATGAGAAATTATCTCCATGTTTTGACTAGTCATTTCTTGTGATTTGCATCAAAATTCAATCATTTTCCTGTGTAGTTTTTTTTCAACATCTTCTTCTTGTATGTCTTTGTGTGATACAATTGCTGAGGGTATTTTCTTGAATTTTATCTTCGGCTGGTTGAGTTATCGATTTTTTACTCATGGTCGTTGTCATACCTTTGCTTTTTTTCCTTCTCGTGCTATAAATTTGCATGTTTTTATGCTTAATACTAATCATCATTTCGTCATATTTAATCTTAGATAAGGCCTTGTTTCAGTTGCATTAATTTTTCGTTCTGTTTTTTGGCTGGATCATGTCAACAGACTACAGCAAAGAAGAAAATTACTTCCTCCTTTTCTTTTCCTCAAGTGCTGGATATGGGATCGAGATTGGCAGAGTCTTCTCAAAACGAGTTGACATACGATCTCTCTGCTGTGTTAATCCACAAAGGAAGCGCTGTGAATAGTGGACATTATGTTGCTCACATAAAAGATGAAAAGACTGGCTTATGGTGGGAATTTGATGATGAACATGTGTCAGAACTGGGTAAACGTCCATTTAAAGAAGGTTCCTCTTCAACTCCTAAATCCGAGAGTAATGGTGCAACTAGTAGTGGGAATGCCACAGATATTCCATCAGGCTCTTCAGACTGTAGGTCTTCTACTAAGTCAGAGGTTTTCTCATCCAGTGATGCTTATATGCTGATATATAGTCTTAGATGCGGTAAACAGGAAAATCAGGAAGGACAAAAAGAAAATCCTATTGATATAACTAAAGGAGAAGTTGATAGTGTTCAACAGCTTGAAGGTGGACATCTTCCGTTGCATCTATATGAATGGATCAATAACATGAATGCATTATTCCTTGAGAGTTGCAAGCAATTTGATTTAAGAAAGGAAAGAGAATTGAATGCTTTGACTGAAAGGAGGCAAGAAGTACGGACAATACTTTCAGAAGCTGCTGTTCAGTCACTTGAAGAACAATATTTTTGGATCTCCACAGATTGGCTTCGTCTATGGGCTGATACCACTTTGCCTCCGTAAGTAAAGCTCCTCATAAATGCATTTGTTCTTATTCTCTTTGTACCTGTGCCAACTGCACTGTTTTCAACAACATATCACGTCTTTCAAATGCATCATCTATTGTTTATCAGAATATGAAGTCGACTTTTGTACCCCACACCAAACTTCTAGATATTGTTTTCCCTTTGAAAGTTTTTATTTGATTTCAGTTTTCATTTATAACTGGTAGTGGTATATATGATTTTCTATTTAGCAATTCAGATCATATCCACGCTTTGAAGTCTTCTTGATTATATCTGTTCTTGTATGATGTAGCGCTTTGGACAACACCCCTTTACTGTGTTCCCATGGGAAAGTTCTTGCCTCAAAAGTTAATTGCATGAAGCGAATATCTGAAATTGCATGGACCAAGTTAGAATCAAAGGTATGCAACATACTCTGTGTGGCTCATGGTTAGTTCCTTTCCTTTTTCAGGATGGAAACTTTTCTTGTTTTCAAGTTTTGCATCATTAACCATTTGCCAGAAAAATTCGTAGTTTCTAGATTCCTCCAGTGAACAGAGATCTGTTTTGATATTATGTGCTAGAATTCCTCGCTGGTTTTTTCCACACTCTTATCTCAACCATTTCTGATGCTATGTTATCATTTTCTCTTACATTTAGTTCAATGGTGGACCAAAGTTAGGGAAAGAAGACTACTGCAGGGACTGTCTTATGCATGGTGCTCGCATGGTTATCTCTTCTGACAGTTATAGGGATCGAAGAACATTAATGAAAAGCATAGCAAATGATGTTCTTTCGGGAAAGTGTGAGGACGGAATGTATTATATCTCTAGAGTATGGTATGTATTCAAGTCTCCTGTAACTTGTAGATTTCTGATAACACCTTTTTGCTTGTTTTTGCTTGTTGACAGCTTGATGCATATGGAGATGTGCCTTTATTTTATGGAGCACTTCATTACTGTTATTTTATTGGGGTTTTCCACAGTTAGTTGCTTTATTAATAGACGCCATTGGGACTCAGGCTAACCTATTACACTGAATCTAGGTTACAAAAATCTAGCTCCTTCTAAAGTGTAATAGCATGTTTCCAGGTTGCAGCAATGGATTAAAAGGAAAAACCTTGATGCTCCCAGTGAAGCAGATGCAGGGCCCACAAATGCAATTATGTGCAATCATGGAGGGCTGATGCCAGAGCAAGCGCCAGGGGCCAAAAGAGTTCTAGTTCCAGAAAATTTCTGGTCATTCCTTGTTGAAGATGCTCTAAAAGTTATGCCAGAAGATACTTCGGGTTCTACTTGTTTCCCTTTGGACTCCAACCAATGTTGTCTTTGCACAGAGGAACTCTCTGAGGTTGCATGCCTCGAGGATTCACTAAGGTTAATAATGATTAGTTATAATTTCTGTTGGTTTTGATCTTCTTAAATATTTGCTTACCTCTATCTGATGCAACAGAACATTAAAGGTCAAGCAGCGCCAAAATCACGAGAAGTTAGCCTCGGGAAAGGGTGTAGCATTAACGCCACAAAGTCAATATTTCATGTTGCCTTCTCAGTGGCTAGTGCAATGGAGAAGCTATATTAACATGACTGGAAAAAGTAGTTCTTCCGCACCAGAGCCTGAACTTCTTGATGGAGTCATTAATACTCTCAAATGCAAGAAGGTAAGATCCATTGCTCAGCAGTGAGTAGGTTTCCAATTTACTGGCAGTTGTATATTGTGGGATAAAGCTCTATATGAAGAAGTTCTTAGTCAAAATCGGTTTCTCTTACCGCTTTCTCTGTTTCCTCTCATACACCTATATTGATATATGTTAGTAAACGCAGAGCGGGTGAATATAACCTGTTGTATATTAGTAAGCCTTATTTCATCTTCTCACCACCAAATTTAAGCATAAAACTAATGGTTTGTTTCTGTGGTTGTTTGTTTCAGCACACACGACTCCTTGAAAGGCTCCCTGGAATTCTTTGTAAACGCGGCTCATATTTTCAGAAAAATCCATCTGTAAGTACATCATATACCGTGGGATGATTCTTAATCTATCTTGAAACTATTGAAACAATAAAGCCAATGTCGGAGTGGGAACTGATAAGTGTCCATCACATACACAGGAGAGCCTTCCACTAACACTTGTCACATGAGCATAACTAACTTGTTTTAGTATAAATAAGAGATTAATCAAGTGTGAAGAGGTGTCTTAGTGTTGTGGGACTGGTTTTGGGCTTGGGAGGGTTTAGGGTCTCTAAAATAAACCCTAGTTACTGGTTCTGATAGTTTGCTTCTGTGGTTCTGTGGTGTGATTGTTGTTTCAGTGAGAAAAACAAAGGGAATCATGTTCTGAATTTAACAAATTGGTGTTGTAATTGTCGAATCAGTTTACATCCTCTCTCATGGTTTCTAGCTGTTTTTAGCGTCAAACACAGACATGGGATGGGGAACTCTTAACTTTAATCTAATCTCTAGTTTTGTTGCACCTTTTTTCCAGACTGACAAGCTGACAATCATCCCTGAGCATGATTGGAAATATTTCTGTGAGGAGTGGGGAGGAACAATGGCGAATGGAATATCTGCTCTTCTTGAGGTTGGCAACAATCCAGATCAAAGTTCATCTCAAAATGTCATTGATCTTGAGAAGGATTCTTCTCCTGATGATAATATGGACATTGATGCTCAACAGCTTATTCTCAGGACATCACCAGAGGTATTTTTTTCATTATTGTGTTTCAATACATGTAGCAGCTATGTTTATCAACATCTTGAGCATGTAATAATATATTGAATGGCCATGTTGACCTAGATTTTCACATTGGTCCATATATGAGGTCCAGGTTCATTACGGGATCCTGTTTGTTCTTAAAAATAGATGTGATCATTTGCATTTTACATTGATTATCGTATGACTTCCCTGGATAAAGTTGCATTTAACAGGATCTTTGATTTTCGCTAGATTTGTGAGGAATGCATAGGAGAGAGAGAAAGCTGTGAGTTGATGCAGAAACTAAGTTACTCTGAGGGAGATGTATTTGTCCATCTTGTGCGTGGAAAGGAAGCTCCCAAAGCAATGTTAGAGGCATCTGACTCCAGCACTGAGGTGGATAGGCGTACCTCAAAGCGATCTCGGAGAACAAACTATGGAAACATGACAACTCTGAAAGTGTCAGCAACAACGACCGTGTACCAATTAAAGATGATGATATGGGAATTACTTGGGGTAAGGTTCCTTTTAGATGAGCGTGTTTTTGTTTCAGTAGATTACTTGCTGATATACAATGACATGGGGCTTTAATAATATGCAGGTGATGAAGGAAAACCAGGAACTTCACAAAGGCACAACACCTATTGATCAGGAATCTGCAACCCTTGCAGACATGAACATATTCCCTGGCGACAGGCTTTGGGTTCGAGATTCTGAGATACATGAACACCGCGACATTGCTGGTAACCAAATTTACCATTATTTTTACTGTCTGGTTAGCGAGATATCCATTGAAAAAAAAAAATCATCTTGATGTTTCAACAGATGAGTTGTGTGAGAAGAAAACGGGGCCTCAAGATATCGAAGAAGGGTTTCGAGGAACACTATTGACTGGAGATATCTCTTCTGAAGCCTCCTAGAAATTGTATTTTGAGATCATAGTGTAAAAATAGAATGCGTGAGATTGGACCATCTAGAGGAGGTAAAGAAATCTCATAAGAGCTAACTTTTTCAAAACTATAAATCTCTTCTTATCTGCTGCGTCTTATGCTTTTGTGTTTCTCAGTAGTTGTGCAGCAGACGGACGGCATTTTTTGGGTCAGTTTTTGTGAAGGCTTTGGAGCTTTTTATATTGTGTGTATAAACAAACGCAAAGATTAGGGGAAAGCTTGCACATGCTGAATTTGTGTAGATTCAATGTGGATGGATATTTGAAGCTGAACTTTTGTGTGTTTTTTTGGTGTACCCTTTACCTAAATGGGGCTTTGCGTTTTAAACTCTTGTCTCTCTCGTTCAAGGAGGACCTTTTTGTGCTGCTCCTCTTGTGACTTTATGGCCAAATATATATAATATCAACCAATTTGGATGTTACTGTTTTTGTTCAACAGATTTTAGGTTGTTATCACAAAAATAAAAACTATGCAATATGCATTTGGTCTCTATCAATGTGGCTCATTAGTTTGTTTCCCAAACATAACAAAACGATCAAGGGAAAAAATAATCATTTTGGTCACATGTCTAAGTTAAAACGAGTTTACGCAGGTGAGCTCATTTTGCGACATTTTTGTATTTCTCAAAAGGTTCAAATTTTTTTTATTTTTTATGTACATATTCAAAGGCAAGGTCTTTTAAAGAAACTAAACATGATTGCTCTTTGGCATCATTCGACAGAAGAGTTAAGTATTCGTCATCAAATCCATATTTACAAACATCCATCTTGATTGCTCTTTGGTTTGGGTCAGTGGACACGAGTAGCTCCAGATCCACTCTTGGATTTAGCGAGAAGCAAGTCTTTTAGCTGCTTGTAGTTTCTCAGCTCCTCAAGCGCATCTGATGTGCTTCGAGCCATTGAAAATTCAGATTCTGTACCTGACACAGACACTGAACCTTCTCTCTGAACCCCAGACATTGACGCCATGAAAGTGCTTGAGTCTTGTCTTAATGGCGGTGCTGTCTTCAGCATGTGAACCAGAATTCCAACCGCTGCGTCCTGTGACTTTCTCTGCGATATAGAGCTTGAAGTTTTCCTCCGGTCGAGACTTTGGCTGCATCAAAATATTTTTCAAATTCTATGTCGTTATATATTACCAAAAAACTAGAAATCCCAAGAAGAAGTGAAACTGACAGCCAAAAAATGTTTAAGGAGACCGTAAGAGAAATGGGCAGGTATAGAGTGTCAATGTCAACAATTTCACATTACACGAAACAGCCAACATATCTTGTTTTGTTGATGACATTTTGTCACTGATGAGTAAAGATTTCAGAAAACTAATCCTTTGAGAGTGATATAAGTTAGGTAATGAGGTAAAGCCACCTACCTGTATTGAAGTCCTGACTCGTCAACATCATCGAAATCAAAAGGGCATGAACAATCAGGGTCATCCAGGTCGTCTTGGGAAGATAATCTACTGGGGCTTCTAGAAAACCCGAATCTTGGTGAGCCACTTGAAGACAGAAGTCCTGAAAAGCGGCCTGAATCGTATTTGCTGTCCTTTGACAGCTGATGAGTAGATTGAAACAAAACAACAAAATATCAGATGAGGCAATATAAAAAGATTGTGACCTTGTTCTTGCATTAAGCAAAAACAACATAAAAGGTAAGAAGCATAACCTTCTGGGCAGGGTACTGGTTCATTAATCCGGAAGGAGACTCTCCGCTTCTCGAACTCTTGTACAATGCAATCCCAGGAAAAGAGTCCTGCGATGAAGGGGAGCGTCTTGTGCTTTTGGGGGAAAAAGGAGGGAGTGGATTCCTACTTGGCTCAGAAAAGTTAGATGTAACGTATCTATTGAATGTGGCTTCAGAAGGAATGGTCACTGGAGCAGTCCCTGGTCTCACGTTAATCTGCGGACTGTTACTACCTGAAATGTATCTTGGAGTAGAGGGAGAACCCGAAGGCGAAAAAGGAGGCGAAAGCTGGTGATTGTCACCAAAACCATCTGTACGTGACCAGTGGAAATCGTGTAACCCGGGTGAAAATTGATGTGAATGAGCAGGCGAAAAAGATTGGTTTGGTGTTGCGAATTGAGCTGGAGGTCTGTGAAAGCCGCTGGTCCAGCTATGCGGACGTTCAGCAGATGAACCAGTCAATGGAGGCCGACCAGCTCTAACTGGAAAAGAAGTGCCTTCAACACTTTTCCCTGGCGAAGGAAAAAACCTCATAGGATCTGTTGCAGGACTTCCTACATAATCAGTAATGATTCTTGGAGGCAATGTGATGTGAGCACCAAGATTGAAATCAGATAAGTCAGAACGGTAAGTAACGGAGGCACAAAGACGACCAGGAGGCACTTCAACAGGTGCAAAACGAAACTCTTTCATAGTTTCCGTCACAGGACCAGAGAATATATCACTGAAAGAAGAAACCTTGTAAACCAGATCATAACCAGAAGAAGCAAGAGACGAACTCAGCTGCCTAGAGACACGATACGCAGGGAGAAGCCGAGTCTGCGAATAAAGAGAGCGCAATAGAATGATAGATTTCTTGTAAACTTTCTGATAACGCGTAGAAGAATCAGAACTCTGAGGAGACATAATCAATGGATTCTCATATTGAACAACCCAACGCTCAATCACAGTCTCAGCTGATCTAACAATGGAATCATTATCATCATCATCATCATCATCATCCAAATTATGACCACTTGAAATCGGATGAACAAGTATGATATCAATAATCATAGAATCCAGAATATTCCTATGCCAAGAATGCAATTTCTCTAACGCAGCGGGACGATCTCCCATCACAAGGTTAAACCATTTATCGCTTTTTCTAACATTAAGACCTGAGAAACGCTCACGACTACGACCACGAGACTGCAACGATGGGATTCTCGAATTGAGAACGATGTGTAATGCTTTAGGGAAGAAATGAGAAACTATCTGCTCTAATCTTCCTGTATCCGACGATGGCAAATTTTCTGGAAAATCCATGTTTCACACGCAAATCACCTCCCAAAATCGAGTTTCTACAAAAAAAAAAATCACAAATCCCTAAAACGGATAAATTCAAATCTAGAGGCGATTTAGGATAATGGAGATCACGAATCGTTGATTTGAAGAAGGATCTGGAAACGAAACAAAGAAGGGAAAAAAAAATAGATTCGAGTGTAAGCAGAAACTGAAGGTAAAGAGGATCGATAGATGAAGAATCTGAAGAGAAAAATCGAGAGCTAGGTTTACCGTGGGAAAGATATAGAGAAGCTTATTTGAAGATCTGAGACGTCAACGATGGCGTGAAGGTGCAGATGATGATGTTGATGATGTTGATGATGAACATAATAAGAGTTTCTGAGTTGGAAGAAACACACACGATTTGAGAATCACTGGAAATTAATATTTAATACTCCTTCTCTATCAAATATTTTTTGAGGTTTTAGTTTTATACTAAAAAGATAATTAATTGTATGAATTTGGAATGAAGAGGTCAAAAGTCTAATTAATGTTTAAATATTAATTTAGCAACAAACTACTCTATAAAATCTCTAACGAATTTTTTTTTGTTTTTCTTTATTCCTTTTTTCCCAACAAATAAATCATAAAGCATTTAGTATTTCGTGTAATTATAAATACTAAAAAAAGATAATATAAAAATTAACTTTTTATTATATTTTAACATCATTTATTATTTTTTTTAATCTTAATGAAAATCCCAGCAACATCATAATAAATGAGAGAGAGTATTTAAATTGAAATTTAATTTGGAGTTTCGTGAAGGACTTAGAGTAACAGGCAACCAATGGGGAACCGCCACGTTTATTGTACAAGACTAGGAGAGTTATATACAATGAACCTGAATCTCACGCGCTTTTCTGGTAGAGACAGTGAAGTATACGAGTCGAGTGTGGAAGTTAAATCCGATGATTGTTAATATATGGGCTTAATGTTTTAAACATTAGGCCCAACGTTTCTGTACAATCGACACGAATTTAATTGAGTGATGCTGTATTTTTACAAAATTCCCCAATACAAGTTCCTCCTATAACTGTAGTGACCTAATTCAATCCCTACTTACTAAATAATGTAATCAAACTACACCACTTACATCACACCAACACAATTTTCTACAACATATTCGACGGACTATATTTCCAAAGAATTTAACTGAATTTTCTGTAAACCACGGGCACATGTAATAACTGATTATATTAATAGATTTAGATCTATTCAGTTAATAGAGTTAGATCTAAAATTCCTTTAAAATTGAAGATCGGAGCATATCATAATTTTAGGTATGCGTATTCGGATATTTGGGTTTGGATTGGAATTTTCGAGTTTAAATTTTTTATGTCTAGAAGTTTATGATCCGTTCAGGTATTTAAAATTTTCTTGTTGGATTCGGTTCGGGTTTAGTTGGATTCGAATTCAGTTCGGATTTGGTTGGGTTTGAATTCGGTTCGCATTTATCCAAAAATCTAATAAAAAAAAACTAAATATAAATCTATCAAAATTCCATAAAAATACGAGTATTATTATCTAAATGTACCCAAAAAGTAACCGAATATTGTAAAAAAAAATATCCAAAATACCTAAAAATCTTAAATATTATGGGCATTTGGTTTATTACAAGTATAATTATTATTAATATATTATTAGTATGTATTTATATTTTAGATATGTTCGCGTAAATGTTCAGCTCTAGTTCGGATTGGGTTTTTCAAATCTTAAAGTTTAATGCCAGTTTGAGTATTTTAAAATTTCAAGTTCAGATTCAGGTATTTTGTCTGGCCTATAACATATGGTCTCGTTCTAAACGTAACTTTAACTCCTAATTTCTAGATCCAAAAATTCTACTAATATTTGGTAGTAATTATCCTTTTACCAATTTGTAATTGCATAAAAGGTCATATGTTTATTAGTTTAGAGTTTAGACTAATTATCCATGCGGATAAACTGGAAATATCGTAATCATTTTATATAAGTTTTTCATCGAATAAATATTTGAGCTGAAATCTAACTTGATATAGAAAAAATAATAATATATTGTTAGGTATACAAAATTAATTTTTGGGTGGTCTATATATGTTCTTAGATTTTTTAAATTTGTTTGTTAGTTTCCATAATAGTGACATACATAAGCCATGAGAATATGTTTTAAGTTTAAAGTAAAGGAGAAATTATTGACCGAAATAAAAGTAAGGAGAAAATAAATATCAAGAACAGATACATTGAACCTGGACATGCTAAAGCTACACACCAAAGGCCTATTAAAGGACATCATCATCATCATCAAACCCTAACACTCTACAAAGAAACTAATAAGTAAAATCCTTAAAACTGCAATTACATTAATTAATGGCAAACGTGACGGTGTCGGCAGAAGAGATGGAGGAACTAAGGAGGAGGAACAGAGATCTCGAGAGAGAAGTGGAGGAGATGAAGACGGAAATGATTCAGTTGTGGCGGCGGACGGTGGTGGCTGAGGAAGCTGAGGAGAGACTCTGCTCGCAGCTGGCGGAGCTGGAGGTTGAGTCTCTAGATCAGGCGCGTGACTATCACTCTCGCATGCTTTGCCTCATGGATCAAATCTCTCGTCTCTCATCTTCTTCTGTCGTTTCCTCGTCATAGATTAATTAGGTTACATTTATATTTATGTGTATCGTTGTCTATGTGTACATGTACAGATACGTAATTGGTATATTTGTATATAGATCGATGGATATATGTTATGTTTTCAACATAAATGAAATCTTGAAATCCATTTGTGATGAATGAGTATTTAATATCTGATAATTATTGCACAACTAAAGTGTATTCTGGATATATTAGGTAGTGTTTGGTAATGAAATGATAATATAAGGCTAAAAAGACCTTAATTTATACTAGTTTAACCGGTTAGAAAAATCCTTAAGGTCAATTGTGACTACAAAAATAATTTTATGGAACAATCGGAGATTATGAGGTGAAGAACACCGGAGTTTTAATTCCGTGGAATCCTATATTTCCATGAATAGCAAAGGAACCGTTTAATTGAAATTGAGTGTAGAACGTTCACATATCTGTATTTTTTTTGGTTCCCAATCATGCCATTTATATACTATAACCAAGTACAATGTTTCAAGAATGATAAATTGAAAAGAGATTAGCCGTCTACATATATATATTTTTTTTATTATTTTGGATAACTCGGGTGATCCGGTTCAACGGACACCATGAGTTTCGAGTCAGGTCGCGGGGACATTTACTCCGCTGATTCTCGGATCAACGGGTCATGAGATCCGACTAATTCCAGGGATTAGAGAGGCCATGTGAATGCTCTGATAGCCAAGTGGAAATAAATAGAGAGTTTCGTGTTTGAAGAGAATCGATCTATGGCCTATACCAACAAGGCAACTCCTCCTCAAATGGAACCACTAGACCACAACCACTTGGTTGCCGGTCTACATATTGATGGCCACCTCTAAATGTGAAGGAAGGTTTTATTTAACTCCTCCTCGCCTTTGTCCCTAAGGTACTCTTTTGTGAAAACCTGTAGTCTCGGCCATTATTGACGAGCAACAATAGCTTGGATCAATATCTAGAATCACTTCTAAAGCAAACATCTTCAGACTCCAAATTCCCAAGGAAATACATATATCCCAAAGGAGGTTGCCTCTGCATAAAGTATCTCAAGGTAATTATTATGAAAACAGTTTTTTTTTTTAGGGTAGATTAGTTTCATGGAAGTTTTCCTTAAATGTTTATGGCTTTTAATATGGTAAATGGAAACCGTATAGGAAGACTTAATTATATGAAAGCGGAGGAGATAAGGGTTCTATCATTTTCCATGGAACCCATTTTGTGGAACTTGATACATATGAAATTGTATAAGGTTTTCCTTTTCCATTGGTTTTGGTCATTTTCGATTTTCTTTTTACTCTATCAAATTCATTTAGTGCAAAATAGCTAGATTTTATATTATGATGTTGTAGTGCTGGCAAATTTAGAGGTAAGCGTGACATTTCGATTTTGACGTGAATTTGTTTAATTTGTTGTATTAACTGTTAGATCATAATAATCAGATGATGAGATATATATATATATATATATATATATATATATATATTTATTTCAGATAATATGATAGTTAGCCCTTCCTTATCAATGAGCAATTGAGCATCCGACCAGAATATTCCATGCTGCATGCGTAAATTCAAAATTGAAATGATGCCGTACCGGAGTAAACCGAGCCTGCAAAAAGAAGAGGATTGAATTGAATCTCTTATATATTCTTTTAATGTCAATCTGTAATTTGTTCCAAGTTTTTTTGCTTATTATTATTTTACGGCAAATTTCAAGTTCCCATTTGTATCCCGAACAAACTGCAGTTTGACCATATATATTAGCATACTCATAAACTGAAGTGAACCGAAAAGAATGTGATTTGAGAAGATTAACCCGGAGACTAAGGAGATACATTGAACCTGGACGTAAAAGAATTCAATCAAGTTATGTGGTTTAAATCCCTCGTTCCGAATCTGTTCATGTCTTAACCCTTCTTGGCATTTTTTTAATAATTGGGGATAATAATATTCATTATTTGTTTTTTTTTTTTTTTGGCTGATTTCTTATATTAATTTGTCCATGATTTGATATCTCTTAAAAAGAGGGATCTGCCATTTTTTGGATTTATTTTAATTATCTCCGACATGGACCGTCGTATGACTGTTTTATAATAACAGTTTTTAATTCACGGTGGGTATTTGATAATAAATGAAAATGGAAATAAAAACTAATAATAAATTAAATATAACAAAAAAAACAAGGAAGAAAAAGTGAATAGTATTTGTGACCACATTTTGACATAGTTGAAAGTTTGGCTTAAATTAATTGGGTTTAAAGAAGGAACGAACTAAACAGGATTCAGATAATACTTAGTTGGAATAGTCCGTTTACGTGCTCCATTAATTGGTGTGACGGCCATTGACTCGGGAGAAGCAGAAGTGGTCCAATGGACGCACGAAGAAATTGAAAATTACATTGACGTCGTTGATGACGTCACCTACCATTTCGTGTACTCTAAATGATACTACTCCACGATGTTCACCGGATCGTATAGTATCATTTGAAATATTGATATCATATTTTCAATTTATTAAACAAAACCCTTTAACACCAAAAAAAAAAAAAAAAAAAAAAAAAAAAAAAATCTATAAACTGTGACAGAGATAAATAGTTAAATTAATAGTCATGCATGATATGCGCCACGTGTTATTAAAAAAATGAAAAAAATAGGAGAACACGAGATACATTGAACCTGGACATTTAGAGACCCTCAAGACCAAAACGCAAAATAAAGCCTATTAAAAGGATCATTCAACAGAATTAACAGTTAAAACACAGAAGCAGCAACACCACCGAAATCTATTTGTTTTCTATATTCTAAAACATACACATAATAGAATTGAGTTAATGGGAAAAGGAGGAGGTTACGTGACGGTGGAGGCGGAAGAGGTGGAGGAGCTACGGAGGAGGAACGGAGAACTTGAGAAGGAAATGGAAGAGATGAAGAGGGAGATGGTTCAGTTGTGGCGGCGGACGGTGGTGGCGGAGGAGGCGGAAGAGCGACTATGCTCGCAGCTGGCGGAGCTGGAGGTCGACTCTCTAGATCAGGCACGTGAATATGAGTCTCGCATACTCTTTCTCATGGACCAAATCTCTCGTCTCTCTTCTTCCTCACTCGAAGTCGTAATTACGAATTCGTAGATAAGTAGATGGCTAAGAGCCTAAGATCAATGCCAATATTTAGTGTTTTTTTTTTTTTTTTCTTCTTGGGAGATCCAAGGCCTCTTGGGAGGTAAAGTTGTTTAATGTAAAAAAAAAAAAAGTAAATATAATAAGAACATAAATTTTGTATTCAAGAATAATTAATTCTTTTTTATTTTTCATCAGAATACTATAAAATGATTCAACGAGTAAAGACGATTCAACAGCGATTGGAATTTTTTTATATCAGATTTTGTATACGCCCATTAATTCAAACAAACTAGTAAATGTTCATTTAACTTTTTTATTAGTTTACCCATAAGTTATTGGAATTCGAAAATTTGTTTCCGAATGTCATATTTTCCTCTTCTTTGTTCCCATGTTGAAAAATAAGATTTTTTTTGGGTATTGAAAATACATATTCTTTGATAGAAACGCATTAAAAGAGACATTATTGTATTCATGTATCTTTTGTGATTACAGAGACGTCTCACAAATTTTATCCTTTCGTTGTCCCACTTAATTGTTCTTCTAATCAAAGATATTTTGATTAATGCAATTATATTTCCCTTTATAAACCCCGCATTAAAACAGGCATTATCGTGTTCATGTAACTTTAGTGATTATGATTCTTTAACCAAAAAAAAAAAAAAAAAAACCTTTAGTGATTACGACAGGTTTTTGGGCAAATTTTAGGTGACAGAGACATCTCACAAAGTTTCTGCTTTGGTGGTCACGTTTATTGTCCTAGTGAAGATATTTTGATCAACAATAAAACAATTGAAGTACATGAACATTTAATAACAACAAATATTAGGTGGATACAGAAATCAAACATTTTAACAAGAGCTTATCGTGATTGGCCAAATTTTGTATCATCGAATCTTAATCATAATCGGAATATGATAATCCCATTCAACTATATAATAATGTAATTATCTTACTTTCGTTACAAATCATATTCCATTTTTCGTTTTATTCAGAACCTATAATCCAATTTAATTTGTGATGATGAAATACTTTCAATTTTAAAGAGTAACAACAAACATTGCTAGTAGAAGCAGAAGAATCTAACAATAGTTCTTCCTAGCAGCAACAGCTCAAAAGTAAAAGACATTACATTTGTGTGTTCGAAGATTCTGACGATGACCATATAGACGAAAGGTTCAGTTTCTACTTTCCTCGTTTTCCCTTCAACTCAGGGTCCCTGTACTCAAAACAACAGAGAACGGTTCGATCCAATATCAGTAATTCTACAGATTCGTATCTTTGATTACATGAAAATAGTAGAGAGGAGTTGAATTCAAACCTCTGGATATGGTCTAGTATCAGAAGTCTTGGCCCTGGCGGGATGCTCACATCTCTTAGAGCGCTGGATTCAAAATCTTCATTAACTTTTCTTTATACGTAAAACAAAAGCTCGAAGCTTATAGGAGAAATATAGATATATACCTATCGGTAAGCAGTGGCAAGGTGGGATCAGTTAAAAGTCCTTTCTTGAAGTTCTTCTCATATTTCTGTAGACCTAGCTTCAACAGCATAGTTCTTGATCGTGTGTAAAACGGATCTTCAACGCTCGGTTTAGAGAATCTTTCTCCCAACTGAGGAAAAAACATGAAAAATGGGGTTAATCAAGATCAGATGCTTATATAAGGTTTCATTCATGAGTAAAGTTTCAAATATGATAACTCACCTTAAAAAATATTCCTTGGAAAACAGCAAAACCAGCAGCAGTGGTGATTGCATTCATAGGTTGTCCTTGTAAGCCTTGGCTTACCAAAGAGTAAGCAAATCCAGATCCTAATGCTGCCACCACACTGCAAAGTTCTAAGAATCATTACTCTCTTTTAACACTTTCATTCTCAATGATAATAATAAACCAAATTACAAGTAAAGGCTACAGAAAAATCTTCATCTTCCATGACCAAAGTCAAAACACTAAGAGGAATTGAAACTTACGCAGACTCAAGATCTTCTTTGCCTCTAATCCGTTTCATAACACAAGCAATTCCAGCATTAACACCAGTTATGGCAGCAAAATTACGAGCCTGAACCCAAGGTCCACCCACAAGAGCCTATATAGATTTCACACACCAAAACTCTCTTCCATCAAATTTACAATCACAAGGATTTTTTTACTTACTAGGAAGATTTAGGGTTTTTTTATGAATTGGAAAACCTGAGCTTGTTTCATAGAAGCTATGGCTTGAGAGTCAACACCGGTTTGAGGCATTTCAGGGGAAAGTGTTCCCATGAGACCACCAATGAAAGCTCCTTGTACGCCACTCATGGTGGAGACGACGGCTGCTTCCACCGGTAGTGACTGTTTCGACAACCACGTCTTCAAACCAGTTTCTACTTCCTTGAATTTAACCTGTATCTGTTGAATTGGATTCTGCTGATCGTTGAACAAACTAGCCATCGCCATCATTTCTCCGCCGCTTCTTCTCTGATCTCCTCCTCCTCCTCCGCCGCCTATCCCCATTTTTCGTTTCTTTTTCTGTTGCGACTTTTTTGGTTCTTCTTCTCGTCTTATCTATCTCCCTCCTATCTCTATTGGGTATTTATAAAACTTATGCAATATGATGGGCTTTGAAAGGCCCATTTATCTCCTTCTCCTTCAATGCTACATGTGCTCAATGTCACAATCATTTTTAGGCAAAGTCCGTGGCTTCTGAGAGATCTTCTTGGGGACCAAAACACATGAGTGACAGTTGTATATACAGCTTATTTTGTTTCTGAACTTAGATGATGTTTGAAGCATCAAAGAATCACAAATAGAAATATGAGCAGTTTCAAGAGAAGAGCTATATTGATTTTTGAAGATGGAGCTTTGTGGTTTACTAAAAATGCATATCAACTATATTTTACAGACACTCATTGAATGTGACGGTGACTCCATAATTTAAGGACAAGATTGGTAGATGATTCACCATAAAGATTCTGAAATATTAGGTTTTGATCTTGATGCTTGATATGGGCCTAGATTTGGCTGCTCAGTTCATTTCTAACCTGGATTTGATACAGGAGAACAACACTTAACTCGGACTTGATCAAGAAAATATCAAAGATTAATCAAAATGTGCACAGTTTTCACAATGAATTAGCTCAACTGTGTTAGTTGTCTTTCACAACTACGATTTTGATGTCTTCACAATGAATTAACTAAGTACTATGGAAACATCATTCATAAACAACAAAGAATAAGATCTTCAAGAAAACCAAAAACGTACTGGCCGGATATATTAAGTGAAGAACCAGTAATTGTGAGTATGCTACTACGTACCCGAAGAAGAATCAGCGATGATGACGGGAAGAAGAATCAAAGGAAACATCTCTCCTTTCACACAGTTCCATTGCTGTAAAGATATGAGATTGTCTTCATCAGTAATCTTAAGTTTTAGAAAAATTGTACCTAGTCAGCGATGTTGGAAACAAGAAAAGATCCTCAGACACATGAAAATAGAATGAAAAGCAAGCATCTTTGGTGATAAACAGGCTAATGCTTGCAACATAAATGAAAAGAAAAACCAAAAAATTTGGTACATGCCACAGTTTTTTCCATCACATTTACCATGTTATTTGCTAAACGTGTTTCTTGTTGGGTATAATTTCGTTTGACTACCGTTCTCCTCTGATGCCTCGATCATCAGTTAATAAACTGCTAATGGATACACCAAGCTTGTAGTTGCATGCTGAGCATAATAAACCATAGACGGACCGGACCTACAAAGAAAGGTTCAAGTTTCCAACTGTTAGACTTACTCCTAAAACACTGGAAATTAAGAAACATAACAGTCAAATCATTGCAAAGAGAATAATGGTAACTAAACTCTCCCGCATGACAAGATTATGAAACCTGCACAAACAGATAACATTTTCAGAAGTTCTAGTGCTCATCAATCAAGAGAAGGAAGCTGATCTTGAACAAAGTATAGAATACAATCATGTTTCCATTAAGAGGATTAAGGGGAATATTCTACAGGATGACAAAGCAGAAAGATTCTTTGTCTTGAAGAACCTAGTCGAAACCTACACTGTATTATTCAGCACTGCGATAAAAATCCTGTTGCAATTAACTTACAGAGTTACAGGAATCACCAATGGTAACTTGTACCAGTCGAAGCTAGCAAAAAACAAGATACACAGCTAAACAAAAGCTGCTTCAATACTGAGTACAAACATGAGGAAAAACTAAAGGCACGCGCGGGGAATATCTGAAACAAGCTTGTTATTCTATTTCACCTAATAATAATATGAAAACGATAACGTTCAGAACAGAGTAGCAGAATTAGGAATAGGAAGTCTCTCCTACGTTAACTACTACATAAGAGTTCAACAATACTAAGATAAAGAGCTTCTTCAGACAGAGAGCTAAGCCTAGTATCTCTGGAAGAGAACTTGAATAATGTCTCTTATTGAATAGTTGTCCGAAATGAAAAAAAGAAAGGAAGTTATTCTAAGTGAGATAAAGAAGAGCCACTCAGAGATATAAAAGATTCAGTTCATCTCCATTCCATCTCCAGCTTGGCTGCAGATTGGGCTCACAGCAGCACAAGACCTCTCGAAAGGAGAAGAATGAAACTGGGCATCACGTCGACGACGCTTAACACAGCTTTCAGAGGGTTGCTGACTCTCATCATCAAGCTTCCTCCGAACTCCTTTAACCGCCTGTTCCTCAACCGATGAGAGTGGGAATATCTTACCACTGGCTCGGCACAAAGAGTTATGGTTATCGTACAATATCCTTTGGTTGCAGTTCTTGTCACAGACGTGAGTCAACCCAGTTAGTTTGCAACAGTACATATTCCCACAAACATTCTCATTCTCGCATTTCCAGTCACATTTGTGACACGGATTGGCTCCATCGCGACCCAATATAGCAGACAAGTAAATAACATTGGCAGAAGAACCAACCACTGAAGATTTTCCAAATACCTCCATTGTGTTTTATCAAAGTTAACAAAGCTAAGTGCTCCAAAAAAACCGTCTTCACACTCTGCATTACGGAAGAAACCCGAATAAAACGATTAAATATCATCTCAAGGTTAGGCGCCATGTTCAATCTCTAATTTCCCATTTCCAGATCACATATATTTTAATTCCACAATGTCATCTAACTCTATCAAATTTGTACAGATAAGCTCATTATCACATTAGATAAGCTCGAATCACATATGCTATGAAATTTATATATCCTAATCGATCCACTGTAGAGATTAATTTTCCTAATTGGGATAAGATAATCACACAAATTCAATCAACCAGACCTAATCCCAGCAGATAAATCGCATTATGAGACCTAACCGCTCCGGAACAAGTAACAAAATACACAGAGAAAGGGGAAAACGAGAGGCTAACCTGATACGAAGCAGCAAAATTCAAACCCTAATTTTGACTCGGACTGAATAATAGCTGGAGAAGAGAAGAAAGCTTATGAGGAAGACGATGCAAGGGTGGTTTAACTATTTATAGATCAAGCTAAGTGTCTAGTAACAGATAAAATCTAACTCCGTTACGGTTCCAGTGGGGCCTACCTCATCCAATTTTATTTCCCACTTGATAAATTTGTTTATTTATATTTTTATTGCCTATTTTAAACATTTTACAGATTATTTCAGCTAATTTTTCCTCAATTTATTTTGTCCTTTTCTTGGCGGTGAATGTGGGTAACTCACGTGTCGATTAAGTTAACGGTATATATAATATACTAATAAGAGTATATTTATTAGGCGTGGGCAGTACATGCTATTTAATAATTAGTTATTTAGTTATTGGATATTATACGGCAGAAAAGGACAGAAAGGTCAGTGAAGAAACGGTAACGGTAAGTATATTGTGTTTTATTTCGAGCCACAAGAGAGGGAGGGAGATGCCTGTATCAAAATAAAATTACACTAGTAAAATGAGTAATAACCATTGAAATTAGAAATGTATATTTAATATAAATGTACACATTTTAATATTTTTACTGTATTTTTTTCTTTACTTTTATCTTCTTCTTTTTTTTTTTCGTATGAACATCTGGTAATAATCAGTGTCCATGATATGTTAACGTAGTAAAATTTATAGTAATTTGTAGATATTAACAGATAGTAATTGGAGATAGCATCAAAAAAATTAAAGATTAATGATCAACAAGTCAAATTGTTTGAAAGAAATTATGTTTTTTTTTTTTTGGGGAGATTCTCATCTCTATTGGTTTATTTTTTGTTTGATGAATAAAAGAAGCAGAGAAATGACAAATCAGCTTTAAAATGTTGATTAAAAAAATTAATAACGCAAAACTGATTTATATTTAATTGAATCAAAGAAAAATCATCGTGAAATACAAAGAACAAACAAAGCCAAGGTAGTAGCAAATCAAATTAAATCAAATCCAATCAAGGTGTTATACAACAACATTCAAAATACTTTCAAAGATTTAATTAATCATCAAACGGTGGCAACAGTTTCTTTCTCTTCCTTTACTGGTTCAGCCTCAGTCTTTACTGGAGCTTCCACTGCAACCTCAACCTTTTCTGGTGCAGCGACTACATCCACATTTGCCTCAGCGTTTTCTGTTGCAGCCTCTACGTTCTCCACTTTCTCAGGTGCTGCTTCAGCCTCACCAGCAGAAGAAGACTCTTCCACGGCTGCAACATCTGGTTCAGCAGCAGGAGTTGTTTCATTGGTCGGCTCAGCCTCAGATGTCTCCTTGGCCTCATCAGAAGTTGTTTCAGTGGTCTCAGTGTTCTGTTTCTCACCGTCTTCTGTGTTGTTCTCCTGTATTATCATAATAACATAATATTATTACCGTTTAACCCGATTCTGTGATAAAACCTAGATTGTTATGTTGTATACCTTGGCTACTACGGTTTCAGACACATGCTTGTCAGGAACAGAGCCTTCTTCGTTGTTCATGTCTGATTCCTTGGGTCTACTCGCACAGCCACCCATTATTTATTTTTTATTTTTTTGTGATTTTTGGTTGGGTTTAGGCTGTGGAGTGTAAAAGTTTTTATTTTTCTCTTCGATTTATTATTGTCGACCCGAGGATTGTGAAAATAAAGACAAGATATGGTTATATAGATGATGAAAAATCCGATTTTTATGGAGAACCTTTGGTCTTTTCTTGTATGTTGAATGATTCAAATTGAGGATGGCTAAAATTAGTTATTTACAGAAGGTTAGGAACTTATATTAGAGTTTAACATATAGGTAAGATTAAATTAAGAGGTTGTGTCTGATCCAAAAAAGAAAGAGTTTGTGTCTTGTCCTAATAAAAAAATATAAGTTTTAGTTTTACTTTGTTTTGTTCTCTCGTCCAACGGTCCAAGTTTATTCTCAATTTCTCACGGAGTGAACACATATACAAATATTCTGATTACAAGTACTTAAAAGTTTGTTTCCGTTCTTTTTTGCATAAAAGAAGCCTATCATTATGCTATGTGCTTGAAGAATCTATATTTTCTATTATTGTATCACATCTTTATCAATCCAAGGGTCAGTTTAAAGCAAAAAAAAATCAAGCATAAATCTGCAAAAGTTACGACAAAAAGTTCAAGAAAAGTAGAGATAATTGCAACAACAACACATCAGTGATTTCCATTTTCAGTGGAGAACATTATAATTTCTGGCAGATTAAGATGAAAACCATCTTAATAAAAGAGACTTATGGGAGGTGGTGGAGAACAAGATTCTGAACCAACAAACACGACCATATGAGACACTACAAGTGGTGCAATTGAAAAATCAATGGAAGGAAGCATTAATGAAGGATAATATTATATGGCACTTGAACTTCTTTAAGTGGTTGTGCCAGACTTGATTTTTCCCCGAATAGCACCAACAATCACTTCACATGGTGCTTGGGATGCATTGGAGCAAGAATATCAAAGAACTCCGCAAGTATGATTTATTGAGGAGAGAGTACGAAAATGTAAAGATGAATGAAGGTGAAAACATCAAATTTTTCAAAGGAAAATTAATTGATTTGGAAAATCAATTAAGAATTCACGGAGAAGAATGAATATTTAATCGTTCAGAAAATTTTCATATCTCTCCCAACAAGATTTGACATCATAGTGGTTGTGATGGAGAAAACGAAAGACTTAACATCTCTTTCAGTGACAAAGTTAATAGGAACTCTTCAAGCACATGAACATCATGTTTCTTCACGAAATGAAAACACGTTTAAAATGCGTTCAGTGCTCGACCAAGAGGAGATAATTCTGGTTTTAAACTAGAAAATAGCAAAAAGTGGTGTGGTGTTTGTGAAAAACACAACCACATTACATAGAAGCCGACTGTTGGAAGAAACAGAAAAAGGCATAACAACAAAAAAAAAAGTTCAAGGAATAAGAAAGAATGTTACAGCTGCAAGAAAGTTGGACATTTCTCGAGATTATCGTTTCAAGAAATATGAACGAGCATAGATGGGTCTTGAGGATGAAAATGATGGTGTACACATGGTTTTTAGTTCACATGAAGTATCACCAAAAATCATGAAACAAGATTAAGCTTAATACATGATATTTGTTTTCTCATGTCGAAGGAACCACAATCATACGATGATGCCTCAAAAATTAAATAATGAAGAGAAGCTATGAATGAAGAAATTAAGATGATAGAGAGGAACAATACTTAGTATATTGTCTAGAAACCATATAAGAAAAATATCATTGGTGTGAAATGGATATATTGTATCAAGGTGGATGGAAATAGAGATCCAACTAAGTACAAGGCGAGGTTAGTTGAAAAAGTTTTTTTTTCTCAACTAAGTTTTTTTTTCCTCTTCAAGACATGAACGATTCAAGCCATTATTACTTTTGTCGCACAAATGAAGAGGAAAATTTATCAAGTGAACATGTAGTCCGCATTTGGAGGACTCGAAGAAGAGCTATTTCACACAACCACCCCGATTTTAATCAAAGGTGAAGAAGAAAAAGTTTTAAGGTTGCAAAAAGCGTTAACGTTGTACGGCTCTTTTTTTTTTTTAAACCCTCGGGGTTGGTTTGGAAGAACTGATTCATACCTTATACACCATGGATTTCAAATGAGCATGAATGGTGTGGTTATGTATGTGATGAAGAAGAATAAAGATCTGATGATTGTGAGCTTGTACGTGAAAATTTTAGTAATTACTAAGAACAAATAGTATAATTTATTTCTTATTTCATACACAAATTTTGTGTTAGCAACACAAGAGGTAAAGATCTGAGAAGCTAATTAACTTGGTGCTAGGCGAAAACTCAATTAAGGGGGAATCTTAGTGTTATTATTTGAGTTTGGTCATTAGTTATATATAATTAATTATGTAAGTGTGTATGTAAGTGAATGGGTGTGTGCTATGTAAGTGAACATGTGTGTGTTTGGGTAGTTTTATTTATTCAGTTTCTGGAAGTTAGAGACATTTACTTTCGATTACGTAAGAGCACTATATAAGTTTGTGTCTTGTCTTAATAGAAAATATAAGTTTCAGTTTTAATTTGTTTTGTTCTCTCGTCCAAGTTTATTCTCACGGAGTGATCACAAATATAAATATTCTGATTACAACTTAAAGTTTTGTTCTGTTCTTTTTTGTTCTTTTTGCATAAAGGAAGCCCATCATTATGTTGTGTGTTTGAAGTATCCATATTTTCTAACATTTATTGGTTCATCTTCAGCCGCTTTCGCAGCTTCCTCTGCAACCTCAACCTCTTCTTGTGTAGCGACCGCATCCACCTTTGCTTCAGTGTTTTCTGTTGCAACCTCTACGTTCTCCACTTTCTCAGGTGCTGCTGCGGTAGCCACACTAGCAGAAGAAGACTCTTCCACGACAACAACGTCTGGTTCAGCAGCATGAGTTGTTTCCTTGGTCGGCTCGACCTCAGATGTCTCCTTGGCCTCATCGGAAGTTGTTTCAGTGGTCTCATCGGTAATCTGTTTTTCACCGTCTTTTGTATTGTTCTCCTGTATTATCATAATAACATAATATTATAATCAGTTAAGCCGGTTTTGCGATAAAACCTAAATTTTAATATTTAACCTAGATTGTTATGTTGTATACCTTGGTTGCTACGGTTTTAGACACAATCTTGTTAGGAACAGAGCCTTCTTCGTTGTTCATATCTGATTCCTTGGGTCTACTCGCACAACCACCCATTATTATTGTTATTATTTTGTGATTTTGGTTGGCTGTGGAGTGTAAATTTTTTTATTTTTCTCTTTGACTTATTATGTTGACCCAAGGATTGAGCAAATGAAGAGAAGATGGGTTATATAGATGATGATAAATCCGTTTTCTATGGAGAGCCATTGGTCTTTCTTTTCTTGTAAATTGATTAATGGTTCAAATTGAGGATGGCTAAAATTAAATATTTACAGAAGGTTAGGAAAACACATTAGAATTTAATCGAGACCTAAGATTAAATTAAGAGGCTTCATCTGAATTTGTATGTAAGTTTCGTGGACCTGATCTCATCTCTTGTTTTCCATATTTAGTAATACTTCGATGGAGAAATATATACAAACTACATATTCTCCAACTACATAATTCGGTTCTTTAAATTTTAAAGAACATGTAATTTTGCCTTGGAACGATGGAATATCAAAATGGTTATGCAGCTTTTTATGATAACATGATTTAGCCGAATCACATTTTATATTGAGTTAATAGTAATACCACACTATCTTTTTTTTTTTTTTTTTTTTTTTTTTTGTGTAACAATACCACACTATCTTAACGTGGTTAACCCACTTTATTCATCGAACAGATAAACTCCATTTTTTTTTTCGGTTTTAATGTGAAGCAAAAGTTCATGAAAGAGAACAAAGAAGAAACTAACTCCATTTTTATTTGCTTAACTTTCACTAATCCAAGTCTGCATTGTTGCAAGTGAATCGTGGGGAAGGCCAAAAAAAAAATACATAAAAATGGAAAAAGTCCGAATGTGCCTAAAAATAAATAAAAGACAATTCCAAAAGTCAAGAAAGCGAACCATCCCAGAACTCAACAAGTGGGGATGCACCGAAACTTCCTTTCGCGCTTTCCACATGTCAATATCCCATTGGCTACATGACATTGCTTTTTCACATGTCATCCATTTACCCACTATACCCCTGCATCTTACTAATGTACTCAATTAAACCTACCTATTGCTAAAAGGGTAAAATCGTACTTCAAAATTCCCAGAAACGCGTAACGTACGTGGCCACTGTATCTTTGGCAAACAACGGCGCGTGTATATTTACCAAATGTCCCCACGCGCTGCTTTCACCATCTCTATAATTCTTCATTTTAGACCCAAAAAGAAAAAGTTCACATTCCCCTTCTTCTTCACTTTCCCAAAAAATCGTATCGATTCTAGGGTTTATTATTTACGCAGTATCTGTGAAATTTTTATTTGTTTTCTTCTTAGTTACTGATACCTTCGAATCGCATCTCTGATTAATAATAATTAAAAAAAAAATCTGGGCTCATCTTATTCGTATCTGAGAATCTTTCACAATTCTTGAGTTTCAATTCGTCAAGAAAGCCGCCGCATCAATGAATCAGAATCTTCAAGTATTATCAATGGATTCACTACCAGTAGGATTAAGATTCAGTCCAACGGACGAGGAGCTAATCCGTTACTATCTCCGTAGGAAAATCAACGGCCACGATGACGACGTCAAAGCAATCCAAGAGATCGATATTTGCAAATGGGAACCTTGGGATTTACCTGGTACGTTACCTTCTTCTTCTTCTTCTTCTTCCTCTCTTGCTTCAAAAATTTACAGTCTTTTGTGATTTATTTGGCATTTATGTTGAATTAAGTTAAAGATTGTCTTACTTTGCATTAGTTTCTATTTTGGTTAAACTCAAATAACTTTTGGACTTTAATCTCATTATCCTAAGTTTCTATGTATTCATATTTAGGATAATGTTATTGATTGAAGTGTTTTTTGGGTATTTAATTATAGAGATTTACTTAAATATATGGCTATATTCAAATCTTTAGTTTGGTGATTGAAATTTGATTAAGAGTTTGTGTTTTGTTGTAGATTTTTCTGTGATAAAAACAAAAGACCCAGAGTGGCTCTTCTTCTGTCCATTGGACCGGAAGTATCCAAACGGTAGTAGACAGAACCGGGCAACAGTGGCAGGATACTGGAAGGCGACAGGAAAAGACAGACAGATAAAATCTGGTAAGACAAAACTTATCGGTGTGAAGAGAACTCTGGTTTTTCACTCTGGGCGAGCTCCTAAGGGAACACGAACCAATTGGGTTATGCATGAGTATCGTGCCACTGAGAAGGACCTTAGTGGGACCAATCCTGGACAGGTAATTATGCACACTAGTTGATGTGTAGTGTAACCATTGGCAAATTCATTTGGATAATTGTGACTTAATCATGTGTTTGTGTTGATTTATTATATATGCAGAGTCCATTTGTTATATGCAAGTTGTTCAAGAAACAAGACTTGACCTTAGCAGAAGAAGATTCGAAGTCGGATGAAGCTGAACCTGCTGTCTCATCTCCAATCATTGAAGAGACTAATAAGTCTGAAGTGTCTGTGGTTACTAAAACAGAAGATGTGAAGCGTTATGACATTGCGGAGTCCTCTCTTGTAGTCTCCGGTGATTGTCATAGTGATGCTTGTGATGAGGTTACAAATGCTGAGGTGAGAACATTGCAGAATCTTCTTAGATGATTGTCTTAAGTGTAGGTTTGCAAATTTAACAACTTCTGTTTTTGATCTGCAGCTTGTAGATTTTGGTTGGTATCCGGAGTTGGAGTCCTTGGATCACAAGGTGTTTTCCCCATTACACTCTCAACTTCAATCCGAGCTTGGATCCTCTTACCACACATTTCAGTCTGGCTTGAATGATGTCTCAGGGAACAACAACAACAGTTTCCAAATTCAAAGTCAGTACGGTACAAATGAAGTAGATACGTATATATCTGACTTTCTTGATTCGATTCTTGAGAACCCAGAGGAAGTTCCTCTAGAGCAGCACAATTATATTTTGCAGAGTGGGTTCGATGGTGCAGCGCCAGATCAGGTACATGGAGTATCCTCAAAACTCATAACATCATTCTGAATATTCATTAAGAAAACACAAGTTATATCTAACTCTTATCAATCTACTTGATTGCAGATTGAGACAGCTTATCCACAGGGCTTAGCAGTTGACATGAGCGATGATGTTTCAGGAACATTTATCAATATTAGGAGTCGGCAGCTACAACCTTCTAATGAATTTATAGCGCAAGGAACTGGCCAAAGAAGGCTGCGTCTACAACGTAACCTTAACGGTATTAAGAATCCAGAGGCTCAAGCTATCAAGAGAGAGGTGAGAATAACACGAGCCTTCTTCTTATGAATTACTCAGATTTATTAGTTTCTTTCAGTGGGATGTGGTTTCACGTAGCAAATTGATATCGAACAGTGACATTAATATGTTACCAAATTAATGCTACACAGGTTGAGGACACGGCCGAAGGAACTATAGAGAAAGAATGTGGAAAGCTAATGAGATCAAAGAACAAAACCGGTGTCGAGTTTAAAAAGATTTTGTCGTTGAAATGTTCCTACGGAGGACTTCTTAGGGCGGCGATAGTTGCAGTTGTGTTCTTGATGTCAGTCTGCAGTCTAACCGTAGACTTCCGAGCATCTGCAATGCCCTGAAAACTGGAACATTTTGTAAATATACAATGCTCGAACCAGGGTTTTTGCTTTTGTTGTTGGTTTAAGGATTTCGCTTTATAGGAGGTATTTGTTTTTACTTGTAGTTAGGCTTATGTACCACGTTACATCTCAAGACTCTTCTAGTTACTTCTTTGACTTATTATAAAGTTCTTACATAATTAAAGATATATGTTTTTTTTTCCCGGTTAATTAAGGTATTGTTTGTCATTTATAGATGCACAAAATGTAAAATCTGACTACAAAACTTGACAAATCAGGATTCGTAGATGAAAAACCATGCTTAGCATTGTTAACAAAAGAGTTGGATTGTGATATAAGCACACACACCTACTCTGTTTGTTTGTCCTGGTCCAGACTTAGATACTATCCATGCCTACAACTTCAATCAAATACCCCAAATCTAAAAGGAATCAACAAAGATCAAATTCTAAGTTAAATGCAAATGCGTTCCCAATATGAGTCTAGCAAGAGAAGACTCGGTTGTAGCAAGCAAAGTAAAGTATGTAGCTTAAGTACTACATTGCATACAACGGCAACCAATAAAGACTGATATCTTCATTATAAAAGGATCTTCATCTAAACCAAGATTTCATATTGGAACTTCAAACACTAAACTGGAATAAAGTATTATCAACTAAACAAGAAGATAGCAAGAAACAAAATAAATAATTTTGAAAATGCACTAAACTTGGAACATAAGAAGAGCACACAAGTTCGCCAGATCTCCACTCAAGATTGGGAACTACTCCGATATGGATCGATATGAAGTATTCATCCTCTCCAACGATGCAAGCCATTTGGCAGCCAAAGGTCTCGCTCTCTTTACATCTGTCTATATCAAAAAGCACAACAACTTTCTTCTCCTCGTCAATGAAGAAGCTCCTAGCTTTAAAGTAGCTCAAAAAACCATCCGGTATACCATTGATTAGTGTCATATCTATTCTCAAAAAAGGGCTCCATAAGACCTCATTAGGCTCAATCTTAGTCGAAATCCAAATCTCTATAATCTCAGGTGTGTTGTTGTGGATGTATAACACAACAAGCTTCTCATCTCTAACCCAAGATACAACCACAGTTTCAAAACTAAGACTAGGAGGAGGGTTAAACGGTAGAGGCAGACGCGTTCCAAATCTCTCAGTGGTATAATCAAAACAGATTAAATAATCTTTAATATTTGTTACCTCTGGATTTCTTGTTGTGTCTCGTAAATCTTGTTCTATTGTTACCATTTGACCGAAAAAACAAGTGTTTCCTTTCATTGACACACATGTGTGATGAAACGGTGTAGCCCATTTGGAATTAACATCAAGAACCTTTCAAGAATCAGAGCCAAAATCGTAGACATCAGTTTTGTTTCTTACACTGTATCCTTTCATGTTTTCGTAATCACCACAAGAAAACCTCAAGACTTTGTGGTTACGGTTCATGTCGTATCCGATAGCAAACCTGTCGAGTTTGTGGAAATGGTTTCTAGGTCGAATCAATTTGGTTTGACCTAAATACGGATTCCACACAACGACCTTCGAGTTGTCATTGGTGATGCATAACAGTAAGCCATCACAGTGATACACTTGAGATATCTGCTCCTCGACTTGATTATTAGGTATACTTATTTGCTTCATTGATGGATCAACCAAGTTTTCGTCTTTGCGGATGCCTTGGAGATTGAGTCTCAAGGAAGAAACCCTAGAATCTACTACCATGAACTCCAGAAACTGATGATGATTCCTTGAATCTTTTTTACCCAAGATGAGATTTTTCGATAAAGTGTTCCAACTTCTACAAGTAGATCGAACTGCGCTTAGAGATGTCAATGGAACCCTAGAAAGAATCTCCACTACCAAATCCTGCGAAAGATCGGATATTGTCGTCATTCTTCCAAGTTTCTCCAGTGTTCTTCAATCCGACGCTGCCTTCTAATGTGCTAACTACCCGCGGTATACCGCGGATCAATTATTTGAATATAAATTATATTTGTTTTTAGTTTTTATTGTTAATAAATATTTTTATTTTGTTTGTATAATTTTAACTTGATTTTTTTATAATGTTTATAAATATTTTTATTTGTGTTCATATATATTTGTAGTTTTTTATTTATTTATTTTTTATAATATATCTAAGGTGTTTTCAACATCAAATTATTTTATTTCTCTGTAACAATAGCAAATTTCTGTTATTTGAATCAAACATAACCCAAATAAATGATGTTTTATACTCTCATTCAAATAATTTAGATCAAATCGTATCGAATTAAATATTAAATTAATCTGAACTAAAAAAATAATACAGTTGTCAATCATATGTGATTGTCAGTCATATCTAAACCCATTTTAATATTTGGTAAGTAGTTCTAATATTAAAAATATTAATTATATTTTCTATTATATATTTTATGATCAGTTTTCCTTGTCTTAAACCTTCCCATTTTGGGACCAAAAACTCGTATTGTCTCGTACTTGTCGGGAACTTTCCATCATATAATCGATCATTGTTATATAATTATCCATTTCAGATTGATTATTTTAGAATTTTTAGTCTACTTGTATTTAAAATAACTTTTACTAAATAATTTATTATTATTATAAATAAATAGTTATATATATTATTGATTAGTCGATATTATATAGTTTTAGTATTAATAGTATTTTAAACTTAATATTTTAATAGAGTTAAACCGAATAAATATTTAAAATTTTAAATATTATTTTAAATTATTTCAATAAGTACCAAATTAAACCGGATATTTTTAAAAACATTTGTATTTAAAATAATTTTAGTCTTTTTTTATAATATGACTTTGAACTGTTGCACAAAAAAATTAATCGATGTGCGACTTTTAAATTATTTCAACTAATGAACTGGATAAAACTGAATTTAAAAAAATTTGGACGCACGATAATCAAGTTTCTTGCTCATTCGCATTTACAATCATTTTTATGTGTGTTTATAATATTATTCTGAACCATCCACCAAAATTTTAATCAATGTGAGATGTTGAACACATTTTGTTTCTTTAATTGAATAATATATGTCCGTTTTTTAAATTTTGAATCATAATATATAGAGAAAAAAAATTAATTTTTTATTAATTATATGTATGATATAATAATATTAAATAATTTGAAAATAAGATCTAACAAATGTAATAGAAGAATTATAATTTATAGTATTAATATTGTAACATTAGATAAGGAAATAATGATAAAGAGGAGAAAGAAAAAGATGCAAATAAAGTGTTTAATTTTAATTTTGGTGGATTTAATATTTCCTTTTATGGGTGTTTGGATATAGGATTAGCTATAAACTTTTTAATTTTATACTTATATAGTGTTTGGAAACACCCTATAAGATTGTGTCTTTTTTAATAGTTTAGTAGATAGATAGATATAGATGTCGAAACCCTAATTGTGTCGTTTTTTTTTGCTTTGGTCCAGGTTTTATTTTTAAATACTCCAATAAAATGAAATTAATTTACCGGTTGAACCCTAACAGACATAATTAAAAGCTTACCAAACCATAATCGTAGAAAACCCAAATTTTGAGTTCCAGTCATCCAATTTTTTTTACTCCCGAACCATATTGAGAGCCTTATACACACTTCCAAACCGAATTAAACCGAATTTTAAGATGTGTCTTTAGCCAAACTGGTAATGACATGTAGGTGGTCTTATCATTAGGAATTTAAGAGTTCGACTTTTTTTTTTTTTCGTTTTTTTCGTGTGGGATTTTAAGTGGTTTGTTATGGCCGAATGACAGAAACACTCGAATTTTATTTCTGTGAGATATTTCCGAAATCAAATTTTCAGAATTCCAAAAAGTATAAACAGAACCTTCCGACTTTTTCTTGGTAAATTTTGGGTGTTTTTCTTGATTATTTTGTATGGTGAAAGTTTATTGTAAAAGTAAAAAATATTAGGGATTTACGTTGGAGTCGAAACAACTTTTGGAAATATATATATATATATATATATATATATTTTTTTTTTTTATGTGATTTTTTTTGCTTTAGTAAAGTGTTCCTGAAAATTAGAAAATCATATTGAACGCAACGCTATAAGACATTATCGTGTCTTTGGTTTGAAAACAGTATAATGCTTGCTTGTGTAGGATTTGAAGAGATTTAAGAACCAACAAGCTTCAAGCTTTATTAAGATTAGATAGATTATTAGAAAATGAAATAACTCATGAAAAACTTTATTTATATGCAAGAAACTAAAAGAAATGAAAGAGATTTAGATTGTCACCAAAAACAAATAGATTTGGATAGATTCATAAAAGGGTTGAGAAGGAGAATTGCTCCAAATGGCAACTCTCTAGGTTACATACAATGTTCTCATATAATACATATTTATACTAATTTAAACTTGCTATAAAATCCTAGTTACATGGGTTATATTGTGATGCTCTAATAGGATAAACGAATCATAATTTCAATGTTTTAAGTATAGTTAATTAATTTGCCTTTTGACCAAAAAAGAAAAGAAAATAAAAAGTTAACTACATATGCCAATAGTTTTCATGTGATTGTAATGTAAACAACATTGTTAACACATTCTTAATTAAATAATCCAAGTTTCTGTATGTACTTAAAAGATCCCTTTTTTTGTGTACTCCCACTTTTGCTTCAATCTTTCAGATCTCCGCATTGCTTCTATTTCATTGTGGTGACAACAAATAGTAGCACAAGAAAGAAATCAAAAGGGTTAATCGATTGTATAATAAGCATATACTCTGGTTGTATTGTCCATGCCTATCCATGCCTAGAGCATGACATCTAATAGATATCAACAGAGATCCAAATATTAATTTTAATGTAAATGCATTCCCAATAAGAGTCTAGCAAAAGAGGACTCAGGTTTTGTAGCAAGCAAAGTAAACTACGGATCTTAATTAAGTACGATATTGCATACAATGACAAACCAATATAAAATGATCTTCAAATCTAAACCGAAGTTTCGTAATGGAACTTGAAACACCAAACTAAAAACAGTCTTGTTCAAAAGAAGATGATAGCAAGAAACAAAACAAAGTATATTGAAAATGGACTAAACTTGGAGTTGCACTAAACTTGGAACATAAGAAGAGCACACAAGTTTGCCAGATGTCCTCTTAAGATTAGGAACTACTCCGATGTTGATAGATTTGAAGTAACCATCCTCTCCAAAGATGCAAGCTATTTGGCAGCCACGAGACTAGCTCTCTCGAAATTTGTCTATATCAAAAAGCACAGCGAGTTTCTTCTCCTCATCAATGAAGAAGCTCCGAGGTTCAAAGTAAATTGAAAACTTAGCCGGTAAACCAATGATTAGTGTCGTATCTATTGTCAAAAAAGTGCTCCATGAGACAGCGTTGGGCTCAGCCTTAGTCGAAATCCAAATCTCTATAATCTCAGGTGTCTCGTAGTGGCTATATAACACAGCAAGCTTCTCATATCTAACCCAAGAAAGAGTCGCAGCTTCAAAGCAAGGATATGGAGGGTTAAACGGCAGAGGCAGACGCGTTCCAAACCTCTCAGCCGTAAAATCAAAACAGAGTAAATAATCTTCAATGTCAGTTACCTCTAAACCATTTTTCTCTAAATCTTCTTTTGTCACTTGTGTTTCGTCTACTGTTGTTACCTCTTGACCGAAAAAGTAAGTGTTTCCTTTCAAAGACACACCTGTGTAATAAAATGGTATATCCATGTCGGGATTGACATCAAGAGCCCTCCAAGAATCAGAGCTAAAATCGTAGACATCGATGAGGTTGCCTTTGTAATCCTCATAATAAAACCTCAAGATTTTGTGGTTACGTTTGTTGTCGTATCCAATAGCAAACATGTCGTATATATGCAATTGGTTTCTAGGTCGAATCAATTTGGTTTGACCTAAATACGGATTCCATACAATGAGCTCCGAGTTGTCTTTGGTGATGCATAAGAGTAAACCATCGCAGTGATAGACTTGAGATATCTCAGTTTGATTATTATTAGGTATACTTATTTGCTTCATTGATGGATCAACCAAGTCGTCGTCTTTGTCTTCGTTGCGGATTCCTTGGAGATCGAATCTCAAGGAAGAAACCCTAGAATCTACAACCATGAACTCCAGGAACTGATGATGATTCCTTGAAGCCTTTTTACCCAAGATCAGATCTTTCGATAAAGAGTTCCATCTTTTACAAGTGGATCGAACTTGGCTTAGGGATGTAAACGGAACCCTAGAAAGAATCTCTCTAACCAAATCCTCTAAAAGATCAGATATTGTTGTCATTCTTCCAATTTTTTTTCCAGAGATTTGTGTGTTGTGTTCGAAACCCCTGACTGTATCTATTTGTAGGTTTGTAGAAATATTTTGGTTGGGCTTTCAATAACGTTTTGCTTGGGACCAGGTTGTTTAAATGTGCCTAATGTGTTTTAAAAACCCAATAAAATGAAATTAACTTACAACCCAAGTTACTAACTCAATACGTAATTGAAAGCCTTTGAAACCAAAACCATAGAAAAACCAAATTTAGATTTTCAGTCGACATTTTTTTTTGTTCCCTGACCAAATTGAAAGCCTTATTATACTTTCAAAACATATGAAACCAAATTGTGAGAAGTGTTTTTAGTTAAGATGGGTCAAGAGTTGTGTTATAGTGTGGTAAAGAAGCACAAAAAGACGAGACACATAAAATTTGTTTACAGGGTTCGGTTCTTTCATCCTACACAAAAATTACAACATTGCAAACGCATAAATCAAAGTACTAATGTCTTAATCTACCACTCTGTACTACTACATGGATTCAACACCTGAATCAAGCAACACTGCCACTACTTGCAGCTCTAATGTCTTTTCCTGACAGATGCAATCTTCAAACCGATACCACCACTAGATCTTCAAATCTCAGCTGGTGGGACAACGTACGCCACACACATATCTTGTGCGCGCACCTCTCAATGAAAACCTAGGCGTGTATATATATATTTCCGTCACAACATTGATCTATATACGAGATAAATTCTCGAATACCCTTATTCGCATAAATCTAACCTCAACTACATCTGTTTTAATAACTCATTTCCTTTTATTTAATTTAAATAGAAAAAATTGTTCAATTACGCTGGAGACCCTTGGTTTTCAAAAGAATTACGTATCCGCCCAGCCGTTGATCCGATCCGAAACGGGTCATTGGATCAAACCCGATTCGAAACCCTATTTCCCCAAATCCATCGATTTGAAGTTCTCTTCACTTAAAAAAAATTTCAATTTCGAATTCTCTAATTTTTCATTTCATTTCTCAACGGCTCTCGATTGATTTCGATTAAAATTGGATCAATTCGTGTTCAACTAACACGAATTCCATAAACGAAAATGGTAAGAACGAGGAATATGAAGAGATGTCTTTCTCGCGATAGCACCGAAGAAGTCGTAGTAGTTGCAGAGAAACGGATTGGAAGAGAAGAAGAAGAGAACAACATAGAAGAAGAGAATACCGGAGAAGAAGAAGAAGAAGAGAACAACAGAGAAGAAGAGAATGCCAGAGAAAAAGAAGGAGAGAATATCGGAGATGAAGAAGAAAGAGAGAATATCGGAGAAGAAGAAGGAGAGAATATCATAGATGAAGAAGAAAGAGAGAATATCGGAGAAGAAGAAGAAAGAGAGAATATCGGAGAAGAAGAAGAGCAAAATAGCCGAGAAGAAGGAGACGAAGAGAATACCGGAGAAGAAGAATCAGAAGAAGAAGAGAATTGCAGAGAAGAAGGAAACGAAGAGAATACTGGAGAAGAAGAAGAAGAACAGCCACAACAAACCCTAGAAAATGAAGTACAGAGATCCAACACAGATGAAGAAGTTAGGAACCGTGAAGAGGAAGAAGAAGAGAATGAGGTAACTGTGTATAACTTGGTTATATTTGGTATAACTGTAAGGAACAAAAAAAGTAAAACTTGGTATGAATAGAAAAACAGAAAAGTAAAACTTGGTATTATATATTTAGGAACAACACTTCATGTTTTTCATGTCTTGTTATGTGTAGATGAATAATGTGGCATATAGCTTTTTATTGATTGATGCCTTTGATTGCAGGATATGGAAGATGATCAAGAAGTAATGCAGCCTCTGGAGATGTACTTTCAACCAACAGAATATAAGAAGTCGTGTAAGATATCCTCGAGGTGCTATATACACAAGGCTGTGGAAACCATCCTAAATCTAAAACGGCTGTCAGATACCGAGAAGAGCTGGTTTGTAGATCACCCGCAGTTCAAGCACTTATTTCATATGCCAAAGGATAAAAACCATAAGGCAATGGGTATGTGGATGTTGCTACTTCACACAGCTGTTACGGAGAAAAAAAATGAGTGTTGGTTTGTTGTGAATGGGGTTCCAATCCGGTACTCATTAAAAGAGCATGCACTCATCTCCGGATTGTACTGCCATGAGTTTCCAACCGACTATGAACAGAAGGGCAGTATGGAGTTTGTTAATAAGTACTTTGGGAAAGGAGCAAAAATTACATTGAAGTTAGTGGAGAAAAAGTTAGAAAAGATGAAGCCTTGTAAAGATAGGTTGAGGATGGCTGTCCTATACTTCTTGGCGAGCGTTATAATAGGAAAGTCCAAGGCAGGAAAAAATGCAGCTTCAGTTCATCCTTTTTTTCTTAGAGCTGTTTTTGATCTTGAAATGTGTAAAACATTTCCGTGGGGAAGATTGTCATTTGAAGATAATCTCAAAGAAATTAAACATATGATGGACCATTTCGGAGGAGTCGGGCAGAGTGGATGGGGATTCCCTAGCTTCGTCATGCCTATGGAGGTAATGATCATTATTTAGATCATTTTATAGTTTCATTCCATAAAATTTGTATATTAAAATTGTAACTCTGTGTGTAGCTTCTTGCCTTTGAGGCAATTCCTGATCTGATGAGGAAATTCAGAGAAGACGTTAGACGTGTAGATGATGAATGTCCTAGAATGTGCAAAACAAAGTTTAAGTCATGCGGAATGAAAGGATTCCCACTAAGTCAAATCAATGATGCGCTTGGAACAACAAAGGTTAACACTTATCTTATCTTAAATTACTCATAACATTGATTTGTTTTTATTTTAATTTAATTTGTTTATATTCACAGAATATTCATAGTATCTTGCTACCATCTGCGGGTGAGAAAGCTCTTTTGTCTAGAGTCATGGATGTGGATGCGGATGCTTTAGATGATGGAAGAGATGAGATTGATGCAGTTGTTGATGGTTGGCACAATCGTCTACTCGTTCAAAGGAAGAAGATATGGTTTAAAATGATGTTCAACTCGGATGTTGATGCACGTAAGTCAGTTGAAGAAGAGGAAGAGGAGGCTGAACCAGTTGAGGCTCCATCAGTTGAGGCTGAACCAGTTGATGCTCCATCAGTTGTACCTCCGGAAGCTAGGTCAACTGATGCATCTCATGGTCTGATTGAGGTTGTAGAGAGTCTAAGGAAATATACAGAACAAGGGTTTAGAAAAATGGATGACAGTTTTAAAGTTATCCAAGAGCAGCTAGGTGTTTTGAATGAAAAAGTGAAAACTGTTGAAGATGGGTTTAAGGAAGTCAAAAAGTTTGTGAGGAATGAATTGAATCCTGCATGGCATGATGAAAATGAGATTGGTGATGGTTATTTTGATATTTCAGGAAGAAATGATCAAGATGCCACAGAGGTGCATGATGGTGGAGAAAAGGATAAAGATAGAGTGGAGGAAGAGGAAGAAGAAGAAGTGGCTGATGGAGAAAAGAAAAAAGAGAGAGTGGAGGAAGACGGAGAAGATGGAGTTGAAGAAGAGAAAGAAGAAGAAGACAGAACTGGAGAAGAGAAAGAAGAAGAAGAGAGAATGGAGGAAGAAGAAGAGAGAGTGGAAGAGGAAGAAGAAGAGGGAGTTGAAGAAGAGAAAGAAGAAGAAGACAGAACTGGAGAAGAGAAAGAAGAAGAAGCGCGAGTGGAGGAAGAAGAAGAAGAGGGAGTTGGAGAAGAGAAAGAAGCCGAAGAGAGAGTTGGAGAAGAGAAAGAAGACGAAGAGATAGTTGGGGAAGAGAAAGAAGAAGAAGACAAAGCTGGAGAAGAAAAAGTAGAAGAAGAGAGAATTGTGGAAGAGAAAGAAGAAGTACAAGCGCAATCAGTTCAGAAGAGTGGAAGAAGAGGGTATCGTTCAATTTCATTGCAAATATGTTCTCAGGTTAGGACGAACGATGGTAAAAGGATGAAAACTATTCCCATTAAGGATAAGAAAAAGAAGGGTTCTAAGAGAAAGAAAGGTGATAAGGTTAAAAAGGAGAAGGTTGAAAAGAAGAAGAAGGTTGAAAAGAATGATGAGAATTCAGATGATGAGAACGATAATGATGGTAAGAAGAGGAAGAGGATGGTAAAGCCTTCAAAGTACGACTCTTCTCCATGGATTAATGAGACCAAAAAGAAGATGAAGACATGAATAATCTTTTGGTTATGGTTATGTTTAGGATTTTAACTTATTATGGATATGTTTAGGATTTTAACTTATTATGATTATGTTTTGGATTTGAACTTATTATGGTTATGTTAAATTATATGTACAACTGACACAACTAGGTATAACTGAAGGTTAAATTATATGTACAACTGGCACAATTAGGTATAACTAAGAGCAAATATAAAGTCTAAAAAAGAAATGATAAGTCTAAACAAAGATCATTCTTTCATGAAAAAGATTAGTCTTACAAAAGAAAAGAAGATAAAGATTAGACTTACAAAAGAGAAGAAGATAAAGATTAGTCTTACAAAAGAGAAGAAGATAAAGATTAGTCTTACAAAAGAGAAGATTCTTTCAAAATAAAAGAGAAACAAAGCTAAGAAAACAAAGCTAAAAGAGAAGAGTCTTTCAAGGAGTGGAAAGAAACTCGACTTCACCCGCAAGCCTAGCTACCAACTCTTTGAGGTTTGCAATCTCTTCAACATTGTTTTTCACCTCTTTACGCAGTTGGTTGATTTCAAACTCATGAACGTTGAAAAGCCCCCGAAAATTCTTTTCAACATCAATTCTCACCTTTCTCGTCTCTTCTTCGATAGCAAGTTCCCAACATTTCCGAAGGTGGAGGCCATCATTCTGCACATAAACACATATAATTCACACATATATATATTTATCATCATATAGAATACATTAATGTCATTAATCTAAAATCAATGTCCTCTTCTCACCTTAAACACATCGCATGTTAAATATTTCTTTCCTATGGTTTCCGGTTGAGTTGAGATCTCTTCGATCATTTTACCACCACATGGACATGTTGATGGAGGAAGGCCAAAGTCACCATCGGCTATTAATGTACGCATATCCTCTTCTTTCCTGTTTCGCTTCATTTCATCGTACCAAGGGTCCCTCTCACATAGTCTATCCATTGTAACCTAACAAAACATAGAGAGAACCAAATGATGGTAACAAAAACCCTAATTGAAACACTAAAAACCCTAATTGAAACAGTAAATCCAAAATTGAAACACTTAAACCCTAATTGAAACCCTTAAACTCTAATAAACTCAATTGAAATACTGAATCCCCAATTGAAACACTTAAACCCTAATTAAAATACTTAAACCCTAATTGACTGCGAACCCCTAGAGCAATTTAGGTAGAACTCGAACCAATTTTTAGGGATTTACGTGTTACCTTTCGTTGTTGTGGGTCCAAATCGAAGATAATGAACGAAAATCAGCTCCAGAAGAAAGATTTCGAGATCGCCTCGCTTCAGAAGAAATATCTAGGCGAAGAAAAAAATAGGAAAGAAATGAGAAATCTCGAAGAAATAAATAAAAGAGATAAATAACAAATATAAATATAATAGAAAAGTAAATAAAAATGAATAAACCCACGTTTTTATTATTATTCCACACATGGCGCCGCCAATATAGTACTTGCACATGTGGCGCCGCCAATTTCGAATAAAATTCTAAAGAGTTGTACCCATTTTTCAATTTGTACTCTATTGCCCATAGTTGTATTTTTATGGGTTTTTAGTTTTTATTAGTTATACCATATATTCGTAGTTTATTGGACAATGTTAATTAGTTTTCCTTATTATTGGAAGTTTTTAAAGCACATGTAAAGTGTTTTCATTCAATTTTATAAATTCAAACACATTTTTCAGTTGCAAAACATCATATTAGGTAAAGTGATCATAAACATATAAGGTATATGATGTCTCAAATAAGATAATCATCCAACTATTATGCAATAAATTTTTAATGTCACTAATAAAGTAAAGAGTATATGATATGAAACTTTTAAATATGTTTTGCATTTCAAATCTCACAGAAAAGAGTATATCATATCCAATTTTACGAATTTATTGATTTCATTTTGAGCTTAGTTGTACTTAATGACAGACGGGTTATACCTAGTTGTACTTTTCTGAAATACAATTAAAATTAAATAGTCTGAGTACTAAGAACCAAATACAAAAACTAAGAAGCAAATACAAAAAACCAACACACAACACATGAATTAACCTGCAGTACCACTTTGACCACCACTATCAAACTATCTACCCCACCCTTGACTAAGACTTTGACCTTGAGTACCACTCCGAAACCATCTTTCCCACCCTTGACTTCCACTCTGACCTTGCGCACCTTGTGTACCACTCTCACTAGCGCTTTGAGTAGTGCTTTGACTTGCACTTTGACTTGCGCTTTGACTTCCTCCAGCCTTCTTCTTCGACTTTGGTCGACGTTCTCCAACCGATGGAAACCTTTTTACTTTTTTCCTTCCTTTCTTCTTCTCATAATAAGGAGGTAAGGCTGTTAATGATCGTACCTCAGCTGGAACATCCCACGAAGACTGAGGTGGAACGGGATGAATTATCTTACAATAAGCTAACGCCCATTGTTCCATCCAATAATATTTTGAACACAACTCATACATTTTGAAATCCCTTGTTCTATCTTCATTCCCCGTGTTAAAAATATTGGCAGCTGCTGCATGAACACAAGGATACTTGTCTATATTAAAACAATTGCAACTGCAAGTTCTCGATAGCAAGTCCACGGAATAAGACCTCCCATCGCGTCCAATCACAATATATTCAAGTAAAAAGCTGTTTAGCTCAGTCACGTTTAAGAACTTTGCCTCAGCACATGTTACATGCAATATTTTCTCTAGCAGAGGTACCAGTTTTTGCGAGCTCGACCCACCAACAGAAGTCTTCCTATGCTTGTTAAACCATTCGCTGACTTTTGCAAGAATCACATCAATCAATGGTAATAAGGAGTACTTCCTTGCATCCTTGAATACACTATTCATAGATTCTACAACATTGCTGGTGTCTATGTTGTACCTTGCACCTGGAAAATAACACTTCGCCCATTTCTTAATTTCACAAGTAGTCTGCAAATATGTAGTTGTACTAGGATATCTTCTGAGAAAATCAGCAAACTCTTTTTCAAACTCAGCCACTTCATAAATTTGAGCAACTTCCCTGAATTTTGTTGCAACTGTTTCTTTGTTGACATTGGAAACTTTGGTTCTCACGTTTTGGGACAAATGGTATATACAATACCCATGCTCAGAGTTCGGGTACACATTACGTATTGCCTTGATGAGACTAGCATTTCTGTCAGAAACGAAAACTAATTCATCACTATCCGGTATTACGGTTTTCAACTCATTGAAAAATCATGTCCAACTTGCATCTTTCTCACCATCAACTACAGCAAATGCAAGAGGATAATGATGATGATTTGGATCCTGAGCCGCAGCAAAAATAAGCGTCCCACCATATACGGTTGTAAGAAAAGTTGCATCCACAATGATCACTTTCCTCATCGCTTGAAACCCTTCAATGGCAGCTCCCAAACCTACGAATAAGTATTGAAACCTTTTTTCTTCATCCAATTTCACTCTTGTTCGTGTGCCAGGATTCATCTTCTCCAACATAAACAAATAAGAGTACACCATCTTATAACACTCCTCCGAACTACCCCTCACATCATAAACAGCTAGTCTTTTCCCTCTATATGCAGTAGAATATGATACATTAACACCAACTCTTGAGTGAACTATTCCCATTAGGCCTTTAGGAGCTGGAGTCTTGAATTGGCCTGCATAATCTTCTTTCAAAATAGATGCAACCAATCCTGGTGTCCCGCCTTTCCTTCTAGAAGAGCTTGTACTTGAACTAGCCCGAGAGCATGTATGAAACTTCGTGTAAGTTCTTACCGAGAAATATTCAGAATTTTTCAGTTTTGCAACTCGTAAATGCCACTTACAACCGCCTTTTGCTTCACGACATTTCACGACGTATAACCTCGGTTCTGACTTCTGTACAACAACCCCATAACAATTCAGATTAGAAGCTCTTTCAATTAAATCTTTCACCGTCCTTCTACAAGCAAATTCTTGACCTACTACAAAATTCAAACCATCTTCCCATGGCTCCACAATCGGACATTCTCTTACAGCATCTGCTATCTCAGCATTTTCCAAATCGTTTTGACAATCTCCAATAGCAACAATCTCCATCGGCTCATGTTGCTCTTGTTCTCGCTCATGCTCCTGTTCTGGCTCGTTTTCTTGTTCAGGCGAATCGTGTTCTTCTTCTGGTTCTTCGACGCCTTCATATATATTCATTATACGACCACCATCACTAACTCTTGATTTATCTCTACCACTTGAAATAAAATCTTCATTACTCATAACTCTTGAACTTGGGTCGCTCCAATGATCTTTTGAAGTATCTTTGATGAGTTCTACATGCAAAACACTTTTACACACCTCTTTATCGCAAATTATTAGAAAAATCTGCACATCATCATCATCCCAAATAAAGGTCGGTCTCCTAGATTGCATTGAAGATGAAATGTAACTCAATCTAAGCTGCATCGTCCAATCATCTACCATTATCTTCCTCCGTATCCTATCAATTAACCCATAATAAGTTATCTCATCGATCGATGTCTTAAATAATAAACCATAAGTTTGACCATGATCTTTTGCTATCCATTCATATTCACCAGAATCTTCAATCCTTGAATAGTATCCCCCATAATCAAAATGTAGAGTTGTGCGACAAGTGTTGTTCATCATTGTCTCTGCAAAGAATAAAAGTAACATCGTATTTATCAGTTATACCAGTTTGCACCAGTTGTACAAAATCGCGAAACTGGGTCTCTTTGTACAAAATCTCGAAACTGGGTCTCTTGGACCAAATCATTGAAAATCAAACATTTTAACCAACCAATTACCTACACGACGTCCAATTCAACTCACAATATAAGTTTTCTAACCAATGTGCATACAATATGCGGGCATAATTTGTAATCAAAAATTGAAATCTTAATTGAAAACAAAAATCCCAATTAACAACTTTTTCTTTGTTTTAACATGAAATATATACACAGATACGTCTAATTAGAGAAAATACACAAGAAATTCTAAGCATTTACCTTATTTTCAAGTTGTTCCATCTCCAATAATGGCTTCAATGTCGTGAAGCTTTTTTTTTTTTTTAACGTCGATTTTTTTTTTTCCTGATGAGAGGGACCGAGAAAGGAGAAGATGCTCTTCCTCCTCTGATTGGTCGATTGTTTTTTTATTTTTAATTATTTTTCTGAGGTTTATTTAGGGGACTAATTTGTCTTTTCCTTCTATAGTAAGGGTATTCCCAAAATTTTGGGTTATACCCAAAATATGAGATGCACATGAGAAAAGGTATTTGTAGAAAGAGTCATTTGAGATTAATGCTCTCTATATACACCATTCCAAAGTAAAAACCCTAATCTTGAAGCACACGACAACACTTCATGCCTTCACCTTGAAGCAAAAGCCTAAGTGACTTCTTATAGTATATATGAACTTGAAGCCCACATGATTCTTTTTCTTCTTCTTGGGTCTTCTAAATAAGGATAACAAGGCCACATCAGCACTTCAACCTAGTATTTATTGTTCCTCTTCACGTTTACTCTGTTAATATAATAATGAATATCTTTTGCACTCTTGAGTCTTGACCTGTTAATTACTTCTCGTGTCACACAACTCTGTTAACATCATTTTGCACTATGACAACAATGTTTCTCGTGTCACTCCCACCTAGCAGTATAGGCTTCTTTCAAGTTGTAGGCGGTCCCTTCTCATATCAGAAATTCGACTCTTCTCTTCGTATGTGAGTGAGAAATTAAATAGGCTAGACCGTGCCCTAATAACAATTTTTTTTTCTTTTTATTTATTTCGGTGAACTATTACCGAAGATTTATATAATTTAGTATCTTCCTTAAATGCAAACTCGGAAATCACAGAGTTAATGTGTTAAACATGAATAGTATTATTTTTAACGAAACTTGAAATGAAAAGTATTGTAATTTTTTAAAATTTTGTAGTAAAAGTCTGATAAAAACAAGAACAACTAATCATGTGTTACGGGATTGATAAAGGGGAAAATCCGAATAAAGATGTTGAAAATTTTGTAAAACTTTCAGTCTAAAGTAAACTTACAATTTTTTTTTCTCATCCCACAATACACCTTCAAACTTACAAAATAACTGAAAAAAATAAAACTCAAATAGAAATCAGGATTCGTAGATACAAAACCATGCTTCGCATTGTTAACAAATGGTAGCACAAGAAAAAAAAATCAAAAGGGTTGGATTGTGATATAAGCACACCTACTCTGTTTGTTTGTCCTGGTCCAGACTTAGATACTATCCAAGACTACAACTTCAAATACCCCAATAAGAAAGAGAGATTTTACCAAACGATGATGACTCAGGATTGCAGCAAGCAAAATAAACTATGGACCTTAAGTACTACATTCCATACAACGACAAACCAATATAAAAGGATCTTCAAATCTAAACCAAAACTTCATATTGAAACACTAAACTGGAAAAAGTGATCTTTAAGTTAGCATACTAAGATGATAGCAAGAAACAAAATAAAGTGTATTGAAAATGGACTAACCTTGGAACATAAGAAAGATTGATATCAAAACTAAAAGCAGTCTTGTTCGAAAGAAGATGATAGCCAGAAACAAAAATAAAGTCTATTGAAAATGGACTAAACTTGGAACATAAGAAGAGCACACAAGTTCGCCAGATGTCTTCGGAACTACTCCGATGTTGATAGATTTGAAGTAACCATCCTTTCCAAAGATGTAAGCCATTTGGCAGCCACGAGTCTCGCTCTCTTGAAAACTGTCTATATCAAAAAGCACAGCGAGTTTCTTCTCCTCATCAATGAAGAAGCTCCGAGGTTCAAAGTAAATTGAAAACTTAGCCGGTAAACCAATGATTAGTGTCGTATCTATTGTCAAAAAAGTGCTCCATGAGACAGCGTTGGGCTCAGCCTTAGTCGAAATCCAAATCTCTATAATCTCAGGTGTCTCGTACTGGCTATATAACACAGCAAGCTTCTCATCTCTAACCCAAGAAAGAGTCGCAGCTTCAAAACAAGGATATGGAGGGTTAAACGGCAGAGGCAGACGCGTTCCAAACCTCTCAGCCGTAAAATCGAAACAGAGCAAATAATCTTCAATGTCCGTTACCTCTAATTCTTCTTTTTCTTCTTCTTCTCTTGTTTCTGGTTCCTCTGTTGTTACCTCTTGACCGAAAAAGTAAGTGTTTCCTTTCAAAGACACGCCTGTGTGATAAAACGGTATATCTCTGTTGGGATTTACATCAAGTGCCCTCCAAGAATCAGAGCTAAATTCATAGACATCAACGAGGCTGCCTTTGAAATTCCTATAATCATCATAAAAAAACCTCAAGATTTTGTAATTACGGTTGATGTCGTATCCAATAGCAAACCTGTCGAGTTTGTGGAATTGGTTTCTAGGTCGAATCAATTTGGTTTGACCTAAATACGGATTCCATACAATGAGCTCCGAGTTGTCTTTGGTGATGCATAAGAGTAAGCCATCACAATGATAGACTTGAGATATCTCAATATGATTATTATTAGGTAAACTTATCTGCTTCATTGATGGATCAACCAAGTCTTCGTCATCTTTGTCTTCGTTGCGGATTCCTTGGAGAACAGGGATTGAAGAACACTGCAGCTATCATGCTAAGTGCAGGTTTCAAACCAAAATTTAGAACAGGGTTTGTAAAGATGTTTTGGTTGGGCTTTTTATTTTGGTGCGGAGAATACAAAGGCCCATATTTAAGTAGCCCATTAAGAAGCGTTAAATCATTTAATTAGCTCAACACACTCTCAGTCTCTCTTACAGTCTCTCTTACTCCGTTCCAGTGGCATAATAAGTAATAAAACTCTCTCTACCATTAAAGAAGCCATGGCGATTTCTCGGTTGAACGCTAAACCTGTATTGGCATAATCTCTTTTCGTCTCCGCCTCGCTTCCATCTCGCTTGTCTCTTTCGAGCTCACTGCCAATTTCAGATTTAAGGTCTCACTGTGTAAGTCTCCTGGGTCTGTTTGTGTGTATTTTTTGTTTTCCCGATTGTTTCATAATTCAGTTCAGTCATGAGTATTTTGGTTTATCAATTTTAACAGTGAAAATTGAATCATGGTATTTGTAGTTGAAACCAGCAATATCGTTTCTTAATTTGTAATTTCTTTTCTTTGAATTTTCAACTTGGAACAGTGAATTAGGGATTTGATTTAATCGCCATTATTATAACTTCGGTTAGCGTGGTTTTTTTAAGGGTCAACGATGGTCTTATTGGATGTTAGTTTTTTTTCAGTCTTTTCCGTAATTTCCGATTGCTAGTTAGTAGTTATGGCATAAATTTCTGTTTTTTTTTTCTTTTTTCTTTTTGCACGATATAATCTAATTATACTCTTTGTGGAAAAAACCAAAATTGCATTATTCTCATTGTACACTGCAAATAGATATGGTCGCTGACTAGTTTCCACTGAGACGTTCTCATTTGTCTGATTGTTTGGTAGATGATGATAGCTTCTTGACAGGTTACTTCTACATGTCTCCCATTGAGATATATCTTAAAGAGTTTTTTGTGTTTGTTACTTCCTCTTTGGTCAGTGACTTTGTGCTTGACTTATTTTCTCATTAGCATAATCAAGGTGTGGAAGGAGTTAGACTTTTGCAATTCCAAGCTTATTTTGGAGATTTCCTTTTATTCTTTGTTCCCCTATGATGATCTTATCTGTTTGGTCTTCGATACATGATTCTAATGTGTTTTACATGAACTCTGGTTATGTTTTGGTCTTTTCTTCATGGTGTTTATTTGAATCATCGTTTCTATAGATTCCTAATTTGCGGAATTAGTTGTGTCCTTTGGTGTTCTGATTATTGAGACTCAGAAAGAATATTTGCTGTTACTTGATTTAAATTTATTCGTTGAAAGCTTCTCTTAGATTTTGAACATGGCTGTTTTGTTTTTTTATATTTCAGGAGAATGGGATCAGAGGGAAACATGAAGAAGAACTCAGTTGTCACACAAGTAAGCATTGGTGGATTTGGGGAGTCAACTACTGCAAAAGAACTTACAGATTATCTTGAGGAAGAAGTAGGACTCGTTTGGCGATGCAGATTAAAGACCTCTTGGACTCCTCCTGGGTCTTATCCTAATTTTGAGATCGAGGACACTTCAAATATCCCCAAAATTGATGACTACAAGAAAGTGGAGCCTCATGCATTTGTCCATTTCGCGGTTCCTGAATCAGCTGATCGTGCCATGGATGCTGCAGGGCAATCCAAGCTTATCCTGGATGGTCAGCCGTTAAAGGTCAGCTTGGGGCCTAAGAACCCATATACCCTTAACCAGAGAAGAAGAACGACCACACCATATAAGTTGGCTGGTATTTCAATTGAGATTGGGACCTTGGTTTCCCGAGATGAGTTTTTTGTTTCTTGGACAGCTGAAGGGGTTGATTTTTTGGTAGACCCTTTTAACAACACATGCCAATTTTGCTTCACAAAGAGCACTGCTTTCTCTTTCAAGGACACAGTAATGCAGGCTGTGATAAATTGTGATTTCAAATTGGAGTTATTGGTGAGAGACATTAGAGCAGTCAGGCAGTACAAAACTTTGGATAGCTTTGTGCTACTTTTGCAGCTGGCTTCATCACCCCGTGTCTGGTACAGAACTGCTGATGATGATATTCATGATACTATCCCTGTTGATCTCTTGGATGATGATGACCCTTGGATCCGTACCACTGATTTTACCCACACTGGGGCAATTGGTCGATGCCTTTCATATCGTCTGCTCATATCTCCTCGGTATGAGAAGAAATTGAAAACAGCTTTAGATTATCTACAGATGCGGAGGGTACGAGAGGAACGTGTGCGGTGGCCTCCCAGGATTCGTGACGAGCCTTGTTTTGGAGAGCCTGTGTCAGATCATTTCTTCTCCATTCATCACGAGGAAGGAATCTCCTTTGAGATCATGTTCCTAGTAAATTCGGTGTTGCACAGAGGGGTTTTTAACCAGTTTCAGTTGACTGAGCGTTTCTTTGATCTTCTCAGAAACCAACCAAAGGATGTCAATATAGCTTCTCTCAAGCATCTCTGTACCTACAAACGACCAGTTTTTGATGCGTACAAGAGGTTGAAGCTTGTTCAGGAATGGATTCAGAAAAATCCAAAGCTTTTAGGGAGTCGTGAACAATCTGAGGATATCTCTGAGATCAGAAGGCTAGTGATTACCCCAACCACAGCTTATTGCCTACCCCCAGAAGTTGAGCTCTCCAACAGGGTACTCAGGAAATACAGAGCTGTTTCTGAAAGGTTTTTGCGTGTAACTTTCATGGATGAAGGCATGCAGACCATGAATTCAAATGTCCTCTCTTACTTTGTTGCTCCTATTGTGAAGGATCTGACATCAAGCTCTTTCTCCCAGAAGACCTATGTATTTAAAAGGGTGAAGAGCATATTAACCGATGGGTTCAAGCTATGTGGTAGAAAATACAGTTTTCTAGCATTCTCAGCCAATCAACTGAGAGACCGCTCTGCATGGTTCTTTGCTGAGGACGGGAAAACAAGCGTGTCAGATATAAAAACATGGATGGGGAAGTTCAAAGACAAGAATGTGGCAAAATGTGCTGCTAGGATGGGCCTGTGCTTCTCCTCCACATACGCCACTGTAGATGTCATGCCTCACGAGGTTGACACTGACCTTCCAGACATTAAGAGAAACAATTATGTTTTCTCTGATGGAATTGGTACAATCACACCTGACCTCGCCAACGAAGTAATGGAGAAACTTAAGTTGGATGTTCACTGCAGCCCTTGTGCTTATCAGATCCGTTACGCAGGTTTCAAAGGAGTTGTTGCTCGTTGGCCATCAAAAGGTGATGGAATCCGGCTAGCCCTTAGAGACAGTATGAAGAAGTTCAATTCCAAACATACCATCTTGGAGATCTGTTCCTGGACGAGGTTTCAACCTGGATTCTTGAATCGGCAGATAATTACCCTCCTTTCCGTACTAGGTGTTCCAGATGAAATATTCTGGGATATGCAGGAATCCATGCTCTGTAAACTGAACCGCATACTTGACGATACAGATGTGGCATTTGAAGTTCTAACAGCATCGTGTGCTGAACAGGGAAACACTGCAGCTATCATGCTAAGTGCAGGTTTCAAACCAAAAGCTGAGCCACATCTACGTGGAATGTTGTCTGCAGTCAGAATTGCACAACTCTGGGGTCTCAGAGAAAAATCTCGGATTTTTGTTACCTCTGGAAGGTGGCTTATGGGTTGCTTTGATGAAGCAGGGATACTTGAACAGGGACAATGCTTCATCCAAGTTTCAAAACCGTCATTAGAAAACTGTTTCTCCAAACATGGGTCTCGTTTTAGGGAGACAAAGACAGAGCTGCAAGTTGTTAAAGGCTATGTAGCCATTGCTAAGAATCCTTGTCTTCACCCAGGGGATGTAAGGATTTTAGAAGCTGTTGATGTACCCCAGCTGCATCACATGTATGACTGCCTAATCTTCCCTCAGAAAGGCGATAGGCCCCATCCAAACGAAGCTTCTGGCAGTGACCTTGACGGGGATCTGTACTTTGTGGCTTGGGATCAGAAACTCATCCCTCCCAGCAGAAAAAGCTTTCCCGCCATGCAATATGATGCAGGTGAACAGAAGAGTTTAGGCCGTGCAGTCAACCACCAGGTCAGTATCTACTTCCCCACTTCTTATTTTTTTTTTCAGTCAGCTGAGGTGTGCGCTTAAGATAATATGGATAGGTGATTCCAGTAAAACCCTCTGATATCCCTGAACGTGCTAGGTACTTTTTTTTGGGATGCTTGAATTGATCTTCTATACTTGCTTCTGAGTTCATAGATTGCATGGTATGTGTTATTGTGTTCATCCTGCTAAGATGATGATATATTGTTGATTCTGATTTGACTCATCATCATGCCTAACTGTGACTTTTTTGGTTAATATCAAGTGCAGTATTATGATGCTAGCTTTTGCCAAGCTAGTTATGATTTCTTTGTTTATTTATTTTCTTTGGGCTAGCAAAACAAGTCTTGGGTAATTGATCGTTTTTTTGTTACAGGATATAATAGACTTCTTTGCAAAAAACATGGCAAATGAGCATGTGGGTACAATCTGCAATGCTCACGTCGTTCATGCTGATAGAAGTGAGTATGGAGCCATGGACGAAGAATGTATGCTACTGGCAGAACTAGCTGCGACTGCTGTTGATTTCCCAAAGACAGGGAAAATTGTGTCAATGCCCTTTCACCTAAAACCAAAACTTTACCCAGATTTCATGGGAAAAGAAGACTACCAAAGTTACAAGTCGGAAAAAATCTTGGGCCGGCTTTACAGACGGGTAAAAGAAGTTTACGATGAAGATGCAGAAGCTTCCTCTGAAGAAAAGTCAGACCCAAGTGACATCCCTTATGACACTGATCTTGAAATACCGGGATTTGCAGATTTCATCCCTGAGGCATGGGGTCACAAATGTTCTTACGACGGGCAGCTCATTGGTCTTCTCGGGCAATACAAGGTGCAGAAAGAGGAAGAGATTGTGACGGGTCACATCTGGTCCATGCCTAAATACACAAGTAAGAAACAAGGCGAATTGAAAGAAAGACTAAAGCACTCTTATAATTCCCTGAAGAAAGAGTTCAGAAAAGTATTCGAGGGAACAACCCCGGACCACGAAAATCTCAGCGAAGAGGAAAAGAACTTGTTGTATGAGAAGAAGGCTTCAGCTTGGTACCATGTCACTTACCATCCCAGTTGGGTAAAGAAGTCACTAGAGCTGCAAGATCCAGATGAGTCGTCTAGTCATACTGTGATGCTGAGTTTTGCTTGGATTGCAGCTGATTATCTTGCAAGAATCAAAATCCGGTCACGGGAAATGGGAAATATCAACTCAGCCAAACCTGTCGATTCTTTGGCTCAGTATCTTTCTCAACGTCTGTGAAAGGTAATGTTCGAAGCCGCAAAGCCACTCTGCCATGTATCTGTGATTATTTACAGATACTCCATCATCGTATATAGCTAGTTTGAATGAACTTTCTCATTTTCTGGAAACTTTGTATGTCATGTGATGTGATGACACATCTGGGCTTCGAGAAATCAAAAACTGCTTGCCGTACACGATTTAAACAGCTCAACTGCTTCCCGTTCTTTTGTGTTAATGACATTATTGTATGTTAACTGTTGTTTTAGGCATTTTATGCAGTGTCTCTTTTTTTATCTACATAAAATAAATCTCCGCTAAAATAGTTGATTTTACGTTCAGGGAAAATATGTTGTTGATTTGATTTAAGAAAAATATCAAATGAAATGATATTTTCATTTTTAATTTGTTTTTTATGATTAGAATATTCTGAATCGGATTCTCTTATTATCGTATAAGGTCCAGACCCATTAAAAGGCCCACCCATTATTAAAAATCCATCTTTAAATTAAATTCCGATTAAAAGAGAATCTATCTTTTACGGATTAGCTTTGACAATCTCAACACCTGAGCAGAAGAAGCAAAACACTTTTTTGGCTTCACCAGTCTCTTCCTCGTTTTGGGGGAAAACACACAAAAAACCATGGCCGATGGATTTGGCTATGGAGGTTTCTCAGGAGTACCGTATCCGTTTCAGTTCTCTTCTCCATCTCCGCATCCTCCAGCTTCTGCGCCTCCGTTTTCATCGAGCCATCCTGTTGAATCCTTTGATCTAATCCAAGGAGTGTTTGATCCGATGATGTACCATGGCTCTTTTCAACTATCGCCACCTGATTGGTCGATGAACCCATCGTTTCGTGAAAATTCTCGCTCTCAGACTCCTTCGTCATCGTTTTACGCTCACAATACTCGACCTGGTATGATTTGAAGCGATTTTGGGGTTTAACGATTAACGTTACTGTGATGGTTTCTAACTGTGGATTTAAGGATAGATCAATTTTTTTTGGTGAATATATTGCTTCGATCGGGTTTGATCTTCCTTCTTGATGATCGGTTTAAGAATTTTCACTCGTCATTTTTGTTTTGATTCTGTTAATGATTTTGTAGAACTGAAAGGATCATGAGTTTAGTGTGTATTGGATCATTGATATTTCGTGAAAGACGATATTATAGTGTTCTTGGTTTTAACGGATATATGTTTTTGCAGGAAATTATGGTCCCAGGGGTGAACGTGATATGTTTCCACCTAGTGGATTTTACTCTTCTAGGGAATCATCATCTGATTTTGCTGAGAATTTCTCAGAGAGGCAACGGTTGAACTTTGCGCCTACCTATAGCTCTGCTACGTCTGCTCCAGTTGCTTCTTATGCAGATATGGTAATCAGAAATTCTCAGGAACCATTCTTCACGCCTATCGCGTCTTCTGGATTTTATGCTTCTAGCAATGCTCTTGATGAGCAACGTCCTGGATATTACTTTCCTGGCTCAGATAGACCTGGAACTATGGATGTTGGCCTTGGTTCTCATGTGGAGTCTTCCGTGTGTGTTACAGATGGTAATCCATCTTTGCCAATGTCAAATTTGAAAACACAAGCTCTCTTTGATGGAAGTCAGACCGGGATTCATGTAGGAGATGGAAGATCATTCCCGGGTGACAGTGAAGTTTGTAGTCATGCGCCTGAGAATTTTTTAGGTGCTCAATCCAGCTTGCATGGTTCATCTATTGACCCGGTTAACTTCGATGTGTTGC